>OU745247.1:27210000-27810000 GCA_916618015.1 Xestia c-nigrum
ACAATAGATCTTACTGAAGATTCTTTTTTGAAATACACTAGTAGTAATTATAAAGTAAGCCAAAATAAAATAAAGAAATATGCTAAACTAAATAGAATTATTAAGAAATGTAACCAATTTAAAAAGCAACAAAAACATAGTTCCAAAAATTTTAATAACTTAGGAAAGAACGTGTTTTTCTTATAAAAAGTTAAGTAATTATCAAACCAAATTAGAAGACAGTAAGAAGTTTTATGAAATAGACACTCAAAACTTACAATCTGACATTCAACTACTAGAGCGTCAACTACAGTCATGTTATGCTAAGTATGTGAACTCTCAAAAACAAATTAAAGAACATATTCTCGCTGCAAATGAGTTAGTCAATAGTTGTAATAGTAATGCAGACTGTGTAGACATGATGACCTTCAACAACACTCAATATACATCACAAAGGGAATACAGCCCGGTCACTCTCTTGCCTGAGGTAACGGAGGACCCAGCTCGGTTGGGCAGTGTTCCGGACTGTATACCCATTCAAAATTCACTACACAATGTACAAGGGTCATCACCGCTAGGAAACACAGAAAGTAGTTCACCCCTGTGTTGTAGTACTCAATGTGGGTGCTCCATAATGTTTTCAGATAGTTTAGGAATAGGGTTAGGAAAATTAATTAGTAACAATCTGAGTCATTCTTTTCAAAATTATTGTACACCTCTGGCTTCTTACAACCAGATAATTTCATCCATTACTAGGAAGGAATTAGATCCTAATGCTATTTTAACTATATTTGTTGGTAACAGTTTGAACATAAAAATTGATGATATCACTGACAATGTCACTCAACTGTTGAAGTTAAATTGTAAGAAAATAATTCTGTGTGCCTTTCCATACTTTCAGAAATTGTCAAGCAGGCAAAATCATTACATCCATAACCTGAACAATCGCATGTGTTTATTAGCTAGTCACTATAGTGACAGGTTGACATTTTTCGACACTAACAGTTTCGTTCAGAAACTGAAGTCAACTAGGAGTAATGCGTACTTGCCTATTAGTTTTAGACGTCAAATAGCTCGGCTATTAGCTTTTAGTATAAACTAAGACATATGTGGTATGTCGCAGTCATCTGTAAATAGGTCTACTGAAATTAGTAATTATACTAATTGTAATTATACACATATTAATTTAGATTTAAACTAGTCAATAAGACAATAGAAGGTACACATTATTATTATTAGGTACGAGTGAAACTTTACTTAACCTCGTCAACAACTTCGAGGTATCTTCTAGCTCTCGATCAATTAATTGTAAAAAAGGGGCTGAGCAGAATTCCTTAAAATTGTTTCACCAGAATATTCAGGGACTTTTTTCCAAACAATTAGAAATAGAACTATTTTTAGAAAAAACTAAGTTTGATATTGTCTGTTTAACTGAACATTGGATGAAAGATTTTTGCAAATAAATTATGAGAATTACAATGTGAGCAGTTGCTTTAACCGTAAACTTAAGATGCATGGGGGTTCATTAATCTTAGTCAAAAATTGCATTAAATCTAAGGCTCGTAATGATATTGTCGATCTATCGGTTGAACATAATATTGAATTATCTTGTGTTGAGCTAGATAAGCATGTAATAGTGTGCGTTTACAGACCCCCTAATTACCTAAACTACTCTATTTTTGAGTCAGTAATGGAAGATGCTTTAGCAAAACTTGTAACTGGTAATAAAATAATAATAATCTGTGGGGACTTTAATGTTAATGTCTTAGAGAATAATGCAAACAGCTGTAGATTTTTAAGTCTCTTTAAATCTTTTAATTTGTCAAACGTTTTTTCAGAACCAACCCGAATTACTACAAATACTGCTACATGTATTGATAATGTTTTTTGTTGCTGCGACTACTTAAAACATAAATCTATCGTAAATTACCTTCCTTCAGATCACAGCGGGCAGACAGTTGCTTTCGCGTACAATAAACAATTACAAAGAATTCAGATTCAGACCAGACAAATAACACCCAGCAAGTAAGAAAAGTTTAATAATAATTTAATTAGCAAGCTAAATATACCAGGCCATATTAGAAACAATGTAAATGAATTGTATGAAGATTTATTTTCGGTAATGCACACTGAGTTCAATAACACTTTAAAAAAGAAAACCAAAACTATTGGCCCAAAGTTTATTTTTAGTGACTGGGCAACACAGGGAATTAGAAAAAGTAGGGAACGATTGTTTGAGCTGTACGGCCTTAACCCTTACATCAACACAGAATCTTTCAATAAATATGTTGCTAATTACTCGAAAATTTTAAAAACACCTTCAAGGTAGCCAAATCCTTATTCATTAGCAATAAAATTAAATCAGCCCATAACAAAATAAAAACGGTTTGGAAAATTATCAACTGTGAAACAAACAGAAATATAAAACATTATAAAGACTTCACACTAGAGACTTCAGGTGGCCTTGTCAGCTCCAATAATGAAGTTGCTCAAGAATTTGTAAATTTCTTTACCAGTATCCCACTTAGAACTACTGAAACCTTACATTCCTCTCCGTTGCTCTATATTGATTTATTGAAAGCAAACGTTTCAGCCCGTCAAAACGAATTTAAATTTCAGCATATAAACCCCACGACAGTTATAAAAGCTTTTAAACAAATCAAGATCAAATTAACCGAAGACCTATGGGATATGTCTATTAAAGCTTGGACCTCAATTATTGAAACTGTAGCACCGTATTTAGCCTCAATATTTAATTTGTGCGTGGATCAAGGAGTCTTCCCGGATCTAATGAAATTCAGTAAGGTAATACCGCTTTTTAAATCCGGGGACAGTAAAGACACCAATAACTATAGGCCAGTATCCGTGTTGCCTGTTTTCAGCAAGGTGTTTGAAAAGATAATGCTCAATCAAATGCTTTGCCATTTTAACACCAATAAAATATTACACGAACAACAGTATGGTTTCACCAAGGGACGTTGTACAATTGACGCCGGTGTTACTTTATTAAAACACATATTTACTGCGTGGGAAGAGGCACAAGATGCCATAGGAATCTTTTGTGACCTTTCGAAGGCATTTGATTGCGTAAATCGCGAAACCCTGATCTTGAAACTTAAGCATTACGGTTTAGGTAAACTTGCGCTTAGTTTAGTAAAGTCGTATTTGAATGATAGACATCAGCCAGTACAAATAAATGGTGTCAATTCAATGGGTATAAAAGTAAAAATGGGTGTACCACAAGGTTCGATTCTGGGTCCCTTCCTCTTTTTAGTTTATATTAATGACCTACCCCATTTATTTAACAACCACCCGCAAATGGCGTGGTTTGCTGACGATACTTCGTTAATATTTAGGATAAACAGACGTGCCACTAATTTTGACGATGTAAATAATGCCCTACTGCAGGTCCATAACTGGTTTACCGCTAACAATTTAGTACTCAATGGGAAAAAAACTAAGTACATTCGACTTGCCCTACCAAATGTTAAAAGTAGTGATTGTGACATAATGTTAAATCAAAAGAAACTAGAATTCGTCGATAAAACAGTTTTCTTGGGAATCACACTCGATTCAAAGCTACAATGGGGTCCTCATTTAACATCTCTTGCAGGATGGCTGAGCTCAGCTGCATATGCTGTTAGAAAGATCCGTCAATTTACTGATATTGATACCGCGAGGCTAGTCTACTTTAGTTATTTTCATAGTATTATGTCATACGGTATTTTACTATGGGGACGTGCGGCAGACATCGAGTCTATATTCATTCTGCAGAAAAGAGCAATCAGAGCCATATACGAATTACGTAGACGCGACTCTCTGAGAGAACTGATAAAGGAAATTAACATCTTGACAGTACCTTGCCAATACATCTATGAAAACATCATGTACGTTAGGAAAAATCTGCATTTATTCAGTAAAAGAGGTGACAGACACCACTATAATACTAGAAATAGGGACCAACTCGTTCAGCCAGGTTTCAGGCTTGCTAAAGTAGATTCATCTTTCATGGGGTACTGTTTAAAATGTTACAATAAAATACCTCCTCACATTCTACAACTGAATGAGACGAAATTTAAATCTTGTATAAAACGCACACTATCTAGGCAAGCATTATAATTTGGGGGATTACATTAATGATAAAAATGCTTGGCTCAATGCTGGTCCTGCTCCACAACCATAGGCAAACCTACTGATTCCCAGGTTACGTTATTGTGGAAGCTGCAGAAGATTGTAAAATATCCTTGCATTGTATAGAATCCGTCTCGAGGTGCAAACTGTACTTTTCACTTCGAATGCGAGAAAAATAATCATTTAAAACTTAACAAAACACTCGACAAAATTCTGAACTGAGCGGTCAGTTTTTTCTTCTATCAGGTCAGTCACTGATTAACAATTTAAAACACAACACAAACTCTCAACATTTTCGCAATGAAGATGATTCACACTCCACAAATAATTTTAGTACCTACATTACTGCAGAGGCATTGCTCATACTATTCAAAATCAACGATGCACACAAACAACAATATTTTTTCTAGCGCTGAAGAGTTCATTTGTTTTTTTTTTTCAATAAACCGCTTTCTGTTTGCAAGCCAATTCGAAATTTAAATAAAACCTTTGATAAGTTACTTTTTTGTAACCATGTTTCAGAGAAAAATATCGTTCCATTTTTAAATTACTTTTTACTAGTTTTTAATCCCTAGGGAGTAAATGGTCACTTTAATCACGTTTCGTAGGGCTATTATGGCGTTCTTTTAGAGCATGAGAAGTGAAAAAAATGTTTTAATTTTTATTTTGATCCGAATCCCACCTAAAATCGAAATTCCCCCTTTTTTTTAAGGATGGGAAATCATCAAATGACCCCCCCCACTCTGGGCGGAGCGGGAGGGAGTGTCAGACTCTTACTGACTAAAAACCATCCATGTTCCTTCCTCGCCTTTTACGTTCCGGGGCCGCGGTATCTCTTTCGAACATGCCCGCAACCCCGGCAGGCTTATCTTTGGCTAAAAATCTAAGAATCCTGGGCTACTGTGCAGAGCGGGCATGGAGGAGGAGGAGACGGTAGCGCATGTGCTCCTTGAGTGCACAGGCGTTACCAAGATTCGCGAGATCCTGGGAACGCCAAGATCGATTGCGGATGTCCTGCTTCTGGAGGGAGGTGGGCTGGTTGGAGTAACCGGCCACCATGGCTCACGCACAATGGTCCACCCTCAAGGACTAAGTGCGGAAACCTAACCCCATGATAGAAGCTGCGGACGACGGACAAACGGACGAACAACATGCAGAAACTATATTAAAAGTTCCATGTTCACACAGGAACCTTGAAAATCACTTCGTATATTTTCGCTTATAGAGCGATTAACATTTAAATATTCTAATTTAACATGCTTTTATCCGTTTTGTCGATTAAAAATAACACAGTCGATTATAACAGGTTAAACATTAACATCTAGAAAAAATTCAAAAACCGGTTGATAGGTGTACCTACCATGATTGAAATACGAAGATTCACGAAAACATTGCATAGTGGGCAAGGAAAGATAACACAGCTAATCGATCATAAATAATAATGGTTGATATAATATTGTCCTTATAATCAATCATCGGAGTACTACAAAAAATACTGTTAATAAAGAAACAATAGTATTAAAATAATGGATAAGTGTAAATATAAAGATCTTCCGCAAAACAGTGAACGGTTTGCGAAACCTAAAAAAAACAGAGATTGGGAACCGTTTCTGAAACAGGTGAGTGGCTTTAGTTATTTAAGTCTGAAATTCAGCCACGAAACAACGGTCAAATAGGGATAAATATATCATCACGTCTACAATCAACGAAGGTTCAAGTGCAACCAATAGATCTGTCACCGTAAAATTGTCAAATACGTTATAATGTAATATCTCTAGCGATATTGTAAAGTCTCGAATTATTGTCAAATGAACATACTGCTTACAACAAAACGCATTATTTTTCGTGAAATGCATGCGATGGTAGTCAACTTACGCGGTGTGGAGGGAAGGAGGGGTCCCCCTTGCCCAGTGGCACAACTCTCATGAAAAGATAATGCACCATTCCTGAGAAATACCGATTAATATAACATAACCTTAAAACACTTTATATTCCCCCTAAAAAGCGTAGTCGACGGAGCCCCGCTTCGCGGGGCCCCTATTTCCGAGTGCAGGGTTCAAAGGAACCTAACTAACCTAACGGGGGGGTGACCCAATTTCCGATTATGGGGGCAAAGATACTTCCGTATGTTCAGTTGACAATAATTCGAGACATTACAATATCTTATTAATAATTTTACGGTGACATATCCACCTTTTTGCAAGTTGTGTTAAAATATCCCATTTATTGTATTGTACAACGGGCTAGTGTCCGCAACTCTACGTGAAAGCGCGTATTTTGCATATGGGCTATAATGACCACGCGGGGCGAGGCAGGGTCGGTTTCCTCACGATGTTTTCCTTCACCGTTTTTGAGAGCAGTGGTGATGAAATAAATTACACAAAGTAATGCGCCTGCCTGGGTTCGAACCCACGACATACTGTTCGTAAGACGGGGCCGCCACCACTGGGCCACCACCACTGGGCCACCGCTGCTCTCTTGGTAAGATATTTCCGTTCACAATTTTCCGCTTATTATGCTGTATGTAGAAACTGGTTTCGTGATGTTTTTATTTAAAAAAAGACGTGTGGCACTCGGGGACTGCCGCGGTAAAGCTATTGCATTTGTTTTGTACGGGGGGTGTTAGGTTATTTTCGTTACGGAATTTCTGGATTCGGTCTTCACGCTCAAGGCCTGCGATAGAAGCTATTCAATAGCTTAAAAAAATAACAGATAACATGTTATTTGCTCTTAGGTAAATAACAATAGTACCCTATGAGTACTTTTTAACAATATTCATATTAGTACATCACCATTCTGTACATTTGACCAGGTGAAAATGAGATAAATTTTTCATGAAGAGAAGATAGAAGAAAGAAAGAAAATACTTCGATAATGTAAAAGAATAAGTGTCAAATCAAAGAACGTTTTAAATAACAAGCAAATGAAACGACAAAGAAACGTTTACATTGATTAGTCACAACACAGGGTGTTTGGTGCATCGTGTGCCAAATTAAAATGGTCGACAGAAGGGGTCATCTGCTAGCCTTTCAGACCCCTTAACACCCCTCATGCCCTGTGGATTTTTTCTTATCGACTTTTTATTGGTTTTTCTAAAAAAAGACCCAAATTTTACATTCAAATACAAATTTAAAAAAAATATAAGGCGTAGACTCTGAATTATGTATAATTTTAGTTCGATGTGTATTGTTTAGGAGTACTTTTAAATACAGAACTAGTGACATTAGTCACCTACTTTTTTTTTAATTCACTCGCAAAGGTAAAACTTAAATTAATGCTGTACATGTTAAAGCTGTTTATAGGGCTACAAAAAAAAAAACCAAAAGGGGTGTTAAGGGGTCTGAAAGGCGAGACGCACCGGGCGTCGGGGGCCACGTGGTGGCTACCGGCCACCGTAGATGCGGGCCTGTGCAGGACGGTTAGCTATGGGTTCGTGTTCCACGCGCGCCTCGAAGAGATGTCAGCATAAGGGAAGGGGCCCGCAAGGGCCGAAGCCTGCCGGGGTTGCGGGCCTGTTCGAAAGAGATACCGCGGCCCCGGAACATAAAGGGCGAGGAAGGAACATGGATGGGTTTTAGTCAGTAAGAGTCTGACACTTCCTCCCGCTCCGCCCAGAGTGGGAGAAGTCATTTGATGATTTCCATCCTAAAAAAAAGAAAAAAAAAGGGTCCTCGCCTACACTTTGAACATGTAACAGTAGTTGTAAGATGAGCACAGTATTTCATTATTTAATTACAATACTAATTACCAATACTTTTTTAGCTCATGCAACTAAGTGTGGCCTATTTAGGTATGTATATATGTATGTGTGTGTATATGAGTGTGAGGGATAGATAAATATGTTGAAAACTTGTATTAATGTACGTCTGTATAAATATAATTATAAACTAAAATGTTTATAATTATTACTAATTACATTAGGTTAAGTGATCGATATTCGTAGTAAGTCTTCAACTTCGTCATAAGTTAATGTTAAGAGCCACTTCGTGATCTTGGTTTTGCACCCATTTATATTTAAGTAGTTTGACAGTATACCAAAATGACGCTGAGCAAGGGCCGTTCTACATCCGTGGGTTGATGCTATATGCTGTATACTTCAAAATATCTGCGCTTGTTGGTAGTATTGGGATCGTATACTACAGAAGGATGCTTGCGCAGAACAGTACTAAGGACAAAAGCTGTCTCACAGTGAGAACCTGTCACAACCTTGAGAAAAGCTCTCTGCGCTCGTTCCAGGGGCACGAGTATTGTCATGGGAGTCCCACCCCTCACTGCGATGCAGTAGTTTATTATGCTTTGACACAGGATATAATAAACAGTTTTAATCGTACGGCCGTCAGCGGTTTTAGACCTAATTTTCCTTTGCAATGTGAATAGGAAGAGTGAGTCGGAGCAGTGACATTTTTTAAAACTCTAATTTCAGTTACTGGTTTGCAGTGGAGTATGGACGTCAGTGTTCCTGTTAGGGCTAAGCGTGGGTGCACCTACCATGTTCATCCCGCAGATCAGGCGAGAGGCGAACAATACTGCAGTCATTACGGATGAAATAGCTTCGTGGATGAGTAAGTTGACGATGTTATAGGTATATTATAACTTCTGAGGATGCTTTTTAATCGATGAGACATTTTCATTTATCAAGTTTTGCATATTTGAAACAAAGAGGAAATTTGCCACTGCGAAATAGCAGATAACTTTAGACCTGTAAACGTCCTAAGATTCAATTAATATTTGCATCGCAATAATGCAAAAATGCCATCCAGTTACGTACCATTTAAACATCAACAACATTCAACGCTCGTCCCCTCGTTGCAATTTTCTAATCGACTCATTATGTTAATGATTGTCATTTCCAGGCTCGGTGTACGGCTTTAGCGGGTTTCCCTTCGTAATCATTCTCTCGATCCTTACAAGATTCATCGGCAGGAAGATACCTTCAATCATTGCAGTCTTTAATAATTTAGCTGCGTTCATAGTTTTATACTATAGTTCAAACAATACTTACATAATGATAAGTCTTATAATGCAGGGATTATTTTCTGCTTCCCACACTACAATTACTTTTATGATCTTAACTGAGTATATTTCACCAAAATATAGAGGCATAATTCTAATAATCAAAGCAGCTACGTTTTACTGGGGTGTTTGGGCCGCAAATGTAATAGGTACCTTCTTCCATTGGAAGAATATTCCACTTTTCGGTATAGTATGTTCATTGTATACTTTACTGACTGTTTTTACTTGGCCTGAGTCTCCGTACTGGTTAGCAAGCAGAGGAAGGTTTGAAGAATGTGCAGTATCACATCGCTCGTTAAAAGGTTATGACGAAGAATCAGAGAGAGAATTAGAAGCCTTGATAAACTCCCAGAAGGAATATATTGCTAGTTGCGGAAGTATCAAACTATCTGCAAGAGAACGCGTGAGTGATTTCTTCAAAACAATTATATCCAGAGAGTTTTATAAACCATCTTTATTAGCTTTTTTAACTGGGTTTTTGGGATTCTGCTCAGGAAAGTTAGTTTTTACTGTGTACGCTATAGATGTTTTAAAGAAAATAACAAACAATGAATCAACGGCATACATCGCGATGTTAATAATAGATGGCTTCACCGTGTTCAGTATGTATGCAGGATGCATTTTGTCGAAATTATTGAAAAGACGTACATTGTTGTTAGCCGCATCCAGTGTAGGTGTCATGTTTTTGTTTATTTTATCTTTATACTTGTATTTAATTAGTGTAAATGTTATTACGGAAAACAAATATGTAACGGTATTTTTATTTGCTGCTTTCTCAATAGCTGTAAGTTGTGGTCCCCTGTCAGCGTCTATTTCAGTTTATTGCGAGTTAATTCCATTAAGGTCTAGAAATTTATCAATGTGTTTTAACGCATTAGCTAAAAAACTTATAACTGGTCTTTTTTTGAAACAAGCTCCTTTATTATTTAGAACTTTTGGACTGCATGGAACATGTCTTGCATTTGGTATTGTGTCGTTAACTATATTAGGTGTTTTGTATAAATATCTACCGGAAACAAAAGACAAAACGTTACTAGAAATAGCAGATAGTATGATCGGTAAACCAAAAAGGGGTCAGGTGACATCAAAGTTACTAAGTTGTAATAAAGTTGTATAGAACTGCTTGTTTGAGTTTAAATTAAAACTTTGTTTTAAAACTTACAGACATAATTGATTTGTTATAAATGTTATTATTCAGAATTGTCCTACCATTAGTCCTACCCACCAAAAATATTTTCATGTAAAATGTTGCCAAAACGAGACCATATTACGACTTGCACTTTTTAAAAGTTTTCAGATCTCATGTAGACCCAAGCTCCTAACTCTACACGCCCTTACAACGTGTAACTTCACAAACTCTACACGTTAGTCAAAATATCTGGCTGATGATGTTTTACAATGTACATGTACACATCGACCTTATCTTTTTTGACTAGTCAATGACGTAAACTATAAATAAGGTACATCCTAAGACGCTTCCTTGGGGCACGAATTATTAACGGTAAAAATATCTGACCGTATGCTGTACATTTCCTGGTTAATGCTATCGAAGTATTCTTCTTCTAAGAATTGTACTCAATCCTGTAGATATGATTTAAACCAGTTAAAATTTGCCTCCCCAACTTTCCCCAGTTTTTGTAATTAAATTTATGTGACACTTGTTTCGGTGATTTTGTTAATACATTGTTTGATTTTAAGGTAATGTTCTTTAGATGTAGTTTGGTTTTATTTGGTTTAGTAATATACTATTTATTTATTTAAACTTCAAGTACAAGACTGGAACATAGCGGACTTAATACCACAAGGCGTTCATTTTATTGATTCCCGACCACATCGTTTTCTTTTTCTTTTAAGAGGCATTTATCACTTTTATGTAATTCTTTGAAGTTTTAATGCATTTTCTTAGCATTTCCGAGTACTCTTTTTGACGACCCGAATGGTATAATGGTAGTGAGGCTGCCAAAAACGTATTCTTAGGGTCCTGGGTTTGAATTCCGGTAGTAGCAAATGTTTGTGTAATGAGCATCGACATTTGTTTCCTAGTCATGGATGTTTATACGTATAATACGTATAATAAGTATATATTTACAAACAAAAAAGTATATATGTTGTATATCAACTATCTGGTGTCCACGACACAAGCCTTGCTTAGTGAGGCACTAGATGGTGCTTAGTGTTAATGTCCAGCGATATTTATTTACTGTTTGTAATGTTCTTTAAATACGGCTCTATTGAGCTGATTCGAGATTATTCTAGTCAATAATGTCGAGAAATGTCGTTCCTGTTTATTTGATTTAATGTCGATTGGGAATTTGTCATATTGATATTGTTAAAAATCCTTTTAGTAACGTACGGTGACCGTCATGATTTGTTTCCCCATTCCTAATGCTGTCTAATAAGCTATTGTGATCAGAGATACCATTGTTATTAACAGTTATTTCAAAATTATGTGCTACTATTATTTGTAAACAATAGATCTATACAAGTTAATGTTGTTTTTGTGGTTCTTTTAGGAGTTTTGATGATTTGGTATAAGTTTCGTTGTTACAAGATATTGTTAAGTTTCTGCTATTCCTTTGCTTTTTTCAAATTTTGTAAGTTAAAATCTCCAGTAATTATGAAGCGTTTGTCTTTATATTTTAGTATAATGAGCTTCAGAAGTTGAATTAAAATTTAAAAAAAAAATGTTCTATATTTCGATCGGTCCTGTATAATAATACAAGGACAATAATTAATTTTGGTGACTTAATTTCTATGGTACAACATTCCACAACATATTCAACGGATAGGTTGGTAATATCGGGTAGTTCTTTGCAGTTCAGTCCCGTTCGTGTCAAAACAGCAGTTTCACCTCCTAGGTGGTTTTTTCGACAGAAATCCGAACTGCACTCGTATCCACTGACTGAAATTATTTCTCTTTTTTGGGTGTTTACCCACGTCTCGGTGAGGCCAACTGCATTATAAGGTTCATTATCTAGTAGGCTCTAAAGAATATGGGTTTTGTGGTTGTGACTTAGCACGAAAACTAAAACGGTGCCAAACGGTGATTAAAATGGTGTATGGTCTTCGGGTTGTGCATGACTTACATCACGGTGGCTGTTATTTCGCTGTGGAGTTGCGGATGTGGTTGTATTGGATGCAATTTGGTTAGTAGTCTGATAGCGACACATGATTGAATTTACGTTACTTCGCGACAGATTTTGTTCTTCTTTAATTTACTTCTTTCATTATTCTTTAAAAACAACTTCTTTAACAACAATGACGACTCGAATGGCGTAGTGGTAGTGAAGCTGCCTTGCGTTCATAGGGTCCTGGGTTCGAATCCCGGTAGGAGCAAATGTTTGTGTGATGAGCATGGACATTGTTTCCGAGTCATGGATGTTTATATGTATAATAAGTATGTATTTACAAACAAAAAGTATATATGTAGTATATCAACTATCGGGTGTCCACGACACAAGCCTTGCTTAGTATGGCACTAGATGGCGCTGTGTGTTAATGTCCAGCGATATTTATTTATTTATTTATTTAACTACAGACCTATAACGCTGGCAACTGTAATGGCGAAGGTTTTTGACGTGTGTTAAACAGACTCGTAACACTTCATGACAACCAGTTTGGTTTTCAACCTATACTTTCCACAGAGAGTGCAATACTGTGTTTAAAGCACTCTGTTCGATACTACACAAAGAGAAATACCTCAGTATACGAGTGCTTCCTCAATTTATCCAAAGTTTGTGACATCGTTTTGTACGATATCCTCTGGAGGAAGCTGGAGAGCACAGACCTACCATCGGAGCTCATCAGCTTGCTCCGATACAGGTACGGGCACCAGGTCAATAGTGTCCGACGGCCGGAAGCGATGTCAGACCTTTATACAAGTGAATGTGGCGTACGGTAGTTTGACCTCTCCTACATTGTTTTTTTTTTTCAATCATATATGAATGAACTGATCGTCTCGCTCAACAGTCAACATATCGGATGCTATAAGTATAAACGGAGTTTGTGTCAACAATATGAGTTACGCGGACGACATGGTGCTGCTGAGCGTGTCCATTTGTGGGCTGAGAAGACTACTCCGTATGTGTACGGAATACGAGCATGGCCATGGGTCAAAATACATTGGGAAGAAGTCAATTAATGGTTTTTCAGGACATTGGTGTGTCGAGCCCTATGAACATTCCAAATGTTATCCTAGATATAGTTCCAATAGACCGAGTGGACTAATTCAAATATCTAGGGTATCTACTCACCGAGGACACTCATGCTGACATGGACCGGGAGTGGAGGGTGCTGTCGAGGCGAGCCAACATGATAGAAAGAAAGAGCAGTTCGGAAGTTTTATTTAAAGTCGGTCTAAGTTATTTACCATATAGTCATTCATAGAGTCGTTGTAATTATATCAAAAGATTTCTCGTATTTCAGACTATTCATATGTATTTTATATATATTAGTTTATTTTATATGCTTATTTATGTATTTGTATGTAGGTACCTATTTATGTGTTTATTTTAGGATTACAAGATGGTATGTTTCTTTTTATTTTTATTGTACTCTATCACAATGCTGTCTATTTGACCCAATGGTTGACTGGTAGAGAATGCCTTGTGGCATTAAGTCCGCCTATGTACCACTATTGTACATGAAGTTTAAATAAATCAATAAATAACTCGCAGGTTTTTGCGTTGTACTGGGGATGTGAAGGTGACGCTTTTTGGAGCGAATTGCACGTTGTACCCTCTGGGTTGACTATATATTATACTGAGACGGCGTAGGTACAGTGCACTCCGTGTCCAGTACAACAACGTGTTCCGGGCGGTGCTGGGGTTGCCCCGTTTCCGTAGCGGACGGAGATGTTCGCTATGGTACACACTGATTGTTTTCACGCTTCCATGCGCAAGCAGTGTGCGTCTCTAGTGCGGCGGGTGCGGGCCAGCCCGAATGCCATCTTGGTAATGATCGCTAACAGGCTGGACTGCCGTTATGCCCGGCATTGCTGTGGCAGGCATGTTGCTCCTCCAATGCCGATTAGACCATTACAATTAACTAGCTGACCCACGCAACTTCGTCTGCGTCACATAAGAGAGAAAAACGAAAGGAAAAAAATATCCCCGTTTTTGCAACATTTTTCATTCCTGCGCCGCTCCTAAACCTGTAGCGTGATGTTATATAGCCTATAGCCTTCCTCGATAAATGGACTACCAAACGCAAAAATAATTTTTCAATTCGAACCAGTAGATCCCGACATTAGCGCGTTCAATTCTGCTTTATAATATTAGTATAGATGTGATTATTTTAACAAAGTAGTTTTATTTAAAGAAAACACATAATTTTAATGTAATGTGATTTAAATTTTTATTGGACTTGAATTTTATTGTTAAGAGGCCTGCGAAGCATGCGTAGTTTATACAAACGTTATACCATAATAATTTGCAAATCAAACGTATTCTTAAGGTAGTGTGTATTTATTTCGATTGGATTACAGAATATCTAGGTTTCCAAATGTATATTTTGAATAGACACTGATTTTAACAAGAGTTATGAGAAAAATAAGTATTTAATGGAAATTTTAAATTCCTCATATTATCTCGCCTTTGTATCATTTTCCTTTCAAAATGTATATTTGGAAACATAGATATTCTGTAACCCAATCGAAATAAATACACAATACTTTAAGAATATTTTTGAGATACAAATTATTTTGGTATTTCGTTTTTTTAATGTTGGTTTTTAATTCTAATTATTGTAATATTTATTTTAATGTTGACTTTAATTCTGATTTATTTAGATTTTAATTTTTTATTTTGGATTTAGATGTAGATTTTAACTTTAATTATGTTTTTTTTTACTCTAATAAAGTATTGTGATTTAAATTGAAATGTAATCTATGTAATAATTGTGCAAACTGAGTTATATGGGTTAATTCCTGAAATAAACGATAATAATAATTATTAAGTGCGTCTGATTCGAGATATTCTAAAATATAGAGTCCCCGCCCATCCAAAAGTCTTGCCTGTGTCATACATTGTTATTCTGCTGATGAGGTCTATATGTATTGGTCGTTGTTTGCACATTTCTACCTATGCGGTGTAATTCCTCAATATAACCTGTTAAATCAGCGTGTCTTCAAATCCATATATTATCCGATCCTTGAGATCCCGTTCGGTTTTGCGATAGTACGAGTACGTACTCATTTAGACCGTAAATAACAAATCTTTTCGTGTACTTTGGCTTTGCAGTTTTTCTATGTCGTTCATGAGCTTATCGATTAAAATTTATGGTTTCTGTGACTTTTCGTTTACGATTTCAATGATAATATTTATTGAAGTCTGTTCCAAGAGTAATCATAATCATAATCATAATCATTAATTTGCAATAAGTATTGGTACATATTGGTCTTAAAGTAAGTTGAGCCTAATACATAGTCAGATATATATGACATGCAAATTTTACAATACAGACATTTAATGTTATATAATACAATTCTTCAATATTTATGTCTTTATACGTCAGTTTTTATTAACTTAATTATTTTAACAAACTATTAAATCTGTAGTCAAATACTAATTAATTTAAATTTTAGAATATATTCGTTATTAACATTATTTATAAATTCATTAATAGAATAAAGTCGTTTTTCCAGCAACCATAATTTCAACTTTACAAAAAATAAATTATTCGTTTGCTCTTTAAAATTCTTTAGTATTTTATTATAAATTAGTCCACACATATTGAAAGAGTTATTTTTATATAGAGAAATGCATCTGTTGTTTGAGTAACTTTTGACTGTAGTTTGTGTATTGCTGAATCAATTTCTTTCTACTGTGCATTTTCGTTTAATAATTATTGCTGTTGTACTATTTTCTACTTTAGTAGTTGTTTTTTTTTGCAGTAAAGTCATTCACAGACATTATATTTGCCTTGTGATATAGCCTAGTATACTATGGTCGTCTTCAATATGATCGTCAATGGACATGATAGTTTCATTCAGCGCAGGCAGCGGCTGGCATTGGGTGGGGGTGATATCAATTCTAGACCATTTCTTTTGCATTCTCACAAGATGGCCACCTAAAAGACATTATTTTATTTTTGTTTGTTTTCCATATATGTATGAATATGTCGTCGTGTTAACTCATCGATTGTGGTGAAGTTTTGCAAGTAAAACAACGGAGTAATTCGCCGCGTGCTATTTGCTGCTTACATGTTTCGTAATTCATTTTTATAGTTGTTAATATTTCGTGGACCTATTATGTACCGTCGCAGTAAGGAATAGAATTCCAAGATGTTGTAGAAACAATCTAAAAAGACATATAATGTGCGGTTCGAACTCGAGATACTGATTTCTCAGTCACGTTACACGATCACAGTGCCAGTTAAATTGGTAACACAGTCTATATGTCAAAATTAGGTGTTGTTTTTTAGTAATGTTTCATTTACTCATAGATTTATTGGTACGTTGGGTGTTAAGATATTTAGATCAAATAGCACCACAACCGTTCCAAACTTCTTTTGATTTTCGTTAATCACTTTACTTACTTGGATTTTGATGTTGTTTATCACAATCAGTAAATTTCTTTGCACTACAATCTTGGTTTACTGATGGTTGGTTTTCTGCATATTGTCAGTAAAGTTGTTGTTGTTGGTGGTTTGTGAGTTAAGAGTTTTTGTTTTAATTTTTAATTTTGTGTATAAAACACTTTCACGTAGTTATTGGCTGATTTTTTAGCTATTGTACTTAGTTGTAATTACATAAACTCACTAATACTATTTTTAAAAGATTTTCTATGACACAATGTTTACCTTACTAGCTGATCTCCGGCTGCGGTTTTGTATTCATGAAGATATCGATAGACAAAGGATTGATAGGAAGAATTCATGAAAAATCTGTGCTAATCGTTGAAAGAACTACTTTTGTTCCTGTAGGAAAGCAGGTTCTTTACACACAGCTTTTAGAATCTCAAAAATACACAAATATTAAATCACCAAGAAGAATCCTTAACATATTTTACCACAATGATTACATTTTTAGTCACGTTTGTAAATCCCATTGCCGTTAAAGAAAATAAAAAAACTGAAATACTTATTTTGAATCGCATGATGGTGGCTAAACCGGTCGAAGCATACCTACCTATTTGTCACTTCCAATGTTCATTACTTTCAAAGTATCAAATCTAGTCTAGCGTGGCTTTGACAAGATTGACCTATTCAAAAGTGTGCAAGTGGAGATAACACATCAAGTCTATCTTAAATAATCATTGTTTATGCAGCAGATTTAAATTAGGTTAGTGCCAAACATTGTGTCGATGCAAATGCAATTTTAAAACGATGGAACGGTATCAATATACGGATATTCTACAAAGCAGTAAACAGCAAACAAATCTTCAAAACAATCCTTGGAAACCGTTTTTAAAACAGGTCAGTAATAGTTATTTACGTTCAAAAATTAAACGCTGTAACAAATCTGACAGTTCAGAAGCTAAAGTACGGGTCTTCTCCCGATTTGTTGAAGACGCGATACAATTTTGAACTCGTTGCCTTTGTTAAGGTAAGTAAGGATACAATATTTAATAATACTACACAACTCCGGTCACGAATGCAGTCAAAAGGTCATCAAGTTCGCAAGTGTTAGTGTGCGACGTAAGATTGAAGATGGATTTTGCATATACGCCGTTTTTGTTATACCGTATACGCTCCTGAGATCGGTAGAAATTCTGAACTGTATAGATTTATAAGGCAATTATGGTAATGCGTGCGAATAAGTAAAAGTATACCGACAACATCAGTACATTTTAATTTCCAGTTGCTGATCTGTAGCGGAGTATGGACGTCCGTGTTCCTTTTCGGATTGTGCGTCGGCGCACCTACCATGTTCATCCCGCAGATAAGGCGGGAGGCGAACAATACTGAAGTTATTACAAGTGACATGGCTTCTTGGATGTGTAAGTTGTGAATGTCTTTTAAATGTTTAAAAGATTTTTGTTTAATACGCATGGAGTTCTCCACAGAAGTTGAATTTAGGTCCATGTTCACCAAAAAGATGACAGTCTGATTATTTGGAACAGCTGGTTAAAACACATTTGTGCATGGTAATATATAATTTTGTTACAAGTTTGTCACAGTGACAGCTCCTTTAGATAATCAGACTGTTATCTTTTCGGTGAACATGGACCTTATTGACGTAAAAATATTACTTTCCACTGGGCAAAAACGTAGACCTCAGAAGTTATACTATTTTAAACAATCTTACATGAAATTCATATTTTCAAGCGTCCGCAGTCGTCTTCAGCGGGTGTCCCTTCGTCATCATCCTCTCTATCGCGACGAGATTCATCGGCAGGAAGATACCTTTCGTCATCGCAGCTTTAGAGACTTTAGCTGCGTTCATAGTTTTATACTGTAGTTCAAACAATTCTCACATATTGATAAGTAATATAATGCAAGGATTATTATGTGCTGCACAAACTACAATCATTGTAATGATCCTAACTGAGTATATTTCTCCAAAACATAGAGGTGTATTCCTAACAGTTAAAACAGCTACACTTTACGGTGGTATTTGGGCTTCCAATGCGATAGGTACCTTCTTTCATTGGAAAACTATTCCACTCGTTGGGATAGTCTGTTCATTGTACACCTTACTAACTGTTTTTACTTGGCCAGAGTCTCCTTACTGGTTGGCAAGTAGAGGAAGGTTTGAAGAATGTGCAGCAGCGCATCGCTTCTTGAAAGGTTGTGATGAACATTCAGAGCAGGAATTAAAAGCTTTGATAAATTGTCAGAGGGAATATATTACCCACTGCGGAAGTAAGAAACTATCTGCCAGACAACACGTGTTTGATTTATTCAAGACGATAAAATCTAAAGAATTTTATAAACCTACCGTATTAGCTATTTTGACTATTTATTTAGGATTCTGCTCAGGCAAGTTAATTTTTGCTGTGTACGCTATAGATGTTTTGAAGAAAATAACTAACAGTGAATCAACGGCGTACATTGCGATGTTAATCATAGATGGCTTCACAGTGTTGAGTATGTACGCAGGCTGCGCATTATCGAAACTTTTTAAAAGACGTGCATTGTTGTTGGTGGCGTCGAGTGTAGGAGTCGGATTTTTGTTTATTTTATCTTTGTATCTATATTTAATTACTTTAGCTGTCATTACAGAAAACAACTATGTAACAATATCTTTATTTGTTGCTTTCTCAATAGCTGTAAGTTGTGGACCTTTGACGGTGTCTTTTTCAGTGTATGGAGAGTTCATTCCGATAAGATCTAGAAACTTATCAGCTGGTTTCATCGCATTATTCTCAAAGCTTTTAAATGCTCCATCTTTAAAACTAGCGCCAATAATGTTCAAATTTTTAGGAGTGCATGGAGCATGTTTTACTTTTGGCATTGTTTCAGGAACTATTATAATTGTTTTGTATAAATATTTACCCGAAACTAAAGACAAAACTTTGCATCAAATAGCAGACTGCATGAACAGCGTTAAACCCAATAGAGACGTGGTCACATCAAAGTTAATTGTTAATAACATTGGTGTATGAAACAGTATTCGTTTATAACTACCATCTACAACATAGCACGTACGTGTTTTTCCGTGTAAAAATAAAATATATGATCAGAAACAATATTTTTGTTTTTTCTCCTAAATACAATTTTAACCGCTGAGACCATTTAGTCATAAAATGCGAATTAATTGTTCTAATAACTGCATATTTCATGAGAAAGGGCAATTTCAAATTAGACGGTTGATGTCGGACAGCAGTTGTTGTGCTTGTGATTTTTTATACTAACAACGAATTTTGTTTTCGTTCCTCTGTAACCTCTACTCTTAAGTAAAAACATTCAAAATAAGCTATAAATAAAATAAATAATAAATAAATATTGCTGGACATTAACACACAGCGCCACCTAATGCACCTAAGCAAAGCTTGTGTCGTGGACACTAGATAGTTGATATACTACATATATACTTTTTTGTTTGTAAATACATACTTACTGTACATATAAACATCCATGACTCGAAAACAAATGTCCATGCTCATCACACAAACATTTGCTCCTACCGGGATTCGAACCCAGGACCCTAAGAACGTAAAGCAGCGTCACTACCACTACGCCATTCGGGCCGTCAAAGCTTTGAAGGTCATTTGATAACAAAATTATGCAGAACCTAAATGTCAATTGAATTAACAAGTCAAGTAGATAAACCAATCTATTGATGTCACCACAAGTGTTCACTTTTATATCATTCAAATAAGATTATGAAGATGGCACATTCGGTAGAGCGCAGGAGTAGATGAAGCAGCTATTATACTATAAAAACAAAAATATATTTTTTTGTATTATCTGACAGTTTGTAGAAAATAATTGCCTTAATATTAACCTATTCCACCATGGAACAGTATCAATATACGGATATACGACAAAACAGTGCGCAGCATACCGACCTTCAAAAAACACTAATGAAACCGTTTCAAAAACAGGTGAGTGATCATTATTTAAACCTAAAAATAACTTTCTCATTTCTCATACTCGGAAAGAAGTTTGATCCGAATAGCTGGTGGAAAATGCTACATCCCAGTGAGTGTATAAACAGCCAATGTGAATTAAAAAAAAAACTGAGCGGGTCCGCCCCCGTCTGAGACGCAGTGTGTTCCATAGTTTAAATTTTAAACAGAATATACAGGGTGATTGGAAGATGGGTGCAAAGCTTTAAGGTGAAGATAGTATAGACAATTTAGGACCATTTAAGCCATGGTTGTCTTAGACGAAGTCTTACCAAATTTTTTTAAACAAATTTTTAAGTTTTTTTTCGGAAATTCTCAAAATTTAATGTAAACTGCATAATTATGGCCAAATTGAATGATAAATGAATTCATTTTTTATTTATTTAATTAAAGTAATGTGTAAGCAACCAAGCAAAACATGTTTTAGGCTTCTGTGTCATTAGACATTTTTTTTACAGATATTTAAAGCTCAGAAAAAATAAAAAAATTGTACAATACGTCTTTTAAACCTTATTTAAAAAAAAAACGGAGGGTGCTTTTTTTGTTCAAACCTTTTTTAAGACATGCTTGATAATCGCTCTTTCTTTTGAGGTATCATTTATGCGGATATCTTACAAATTTTTGAAATTAGGACCTATAAACCAAATCGAGGGAGAAATTTTAAATTTTAGGCAGTCTAACAAAACACAAAATTTTTGCTTAAAAGAATACTTTATGTGCTCGAAATGATAACATTGTTCAATTCTAAGAATTTTTGGCACATGCAGGAACCAATTGAGGGGAACCCATTGAGGGGATTCTCTAAACAATGGCCACCGAGCGCGGTGCGACGGCATTTCCAGGTAGAACGCCCAATGAATAGCAAAAAGCGATAAAGAGTTGGTTTTTACAGCAAAATGGTCATAGTTACTGAGGCAACAAAGTCGTTTTTCTTTAGTCAGGGTCAGTCGGTCTGTGATGAAGCCGTTACATCTTTTACTTATTAGTCAAACTACTGCCCTTGTGAGTGGACGTTGTCGTGTTGATTCACAATTTACCGTGTTCAGTTGTAGCCCTTTGCGTTCCTGCACGTGTTGTTTGCGTTAGTTTTGAACTTTTTTGTTTCACCGTGTCCAGTCGTAGCCTCGCGCTCCTGCACGTGTTGATTTTTGACTTAATTGTGTTGAGTTGACGTTTAGTGCGCTCCTACGCCGTTTTTCTTAATTGTTAAGTGACTATGGCTACTTTTTCCAATCAAGAATATGCGGATATCGTATTTATGTACGGTAGAGCAGACGGCAATGGATCTTTGGCGCGACGGATGTATCAAGAGCGCTATCCGAATCGCAGGATACCGAATGTCCGAGTGTTTTACAACACGTTTCGTCGTCTTGCCCAAGATGGGTTTCACCGCGTGGAACCTGGAGTCAACCCGGGCAGACACGAAACTGCCGTCGACGAAGACATTTTAGCAGCATTTCAAGCGGATCCTACTACCAGTACTAGAGCAGTAGCTCGAAATTTAAACATTTCTCAATGGAAGGTGTGGCATACAATGCACCAAAATGATAAGTATCCGTTCCATGGCAGGAGTGTGCAAGGTCTAGTAGAGCAAGATCCTCAAAGAAGAATTCAGTTCTGCCGTTTCCTCCTCAACAGAGACATCGAAGATGCGTGGTTTCTGAAATCAATCTTGTGGACGGATGAAAGTAAATTTTCAAGGGAAGGTATTACAAACTTTCACAACATCCATGAATGGGCCGACGTAGACAACAATCCACATTTTAAGAAGCAGGTGTCATTTCAGATGAAGTTCTCTGTGAATGTATGGGCTGGAATAATTGGCAGAAAATTGATTGGGCCCCACTTTTTGCCTGATCCATTGAATGGCGAAAATTATTTGCAATTTCTGCAAATTGATTTACCACTGCTGGTAGAGGAATCAGGTGTCCCGATCTTCGAAAGAGACCGAACAGTCATCTTTCAGCAAGACGGCTGTCCAGCGCATTGGACTTTAAATGTAAGGGAACACCTCAACAATTGCTTTCCTGATAGCTGGATCGGCAGGGATGGACCCATCCCTTGGCCCGCTCGCTCCCCAGATCTGACCCCGTTGGACTTTTTCGTGTGGGGCCGGGCCAAGGAACTGGTGTATAACAACAAAGAAATTAACACTAGAGAAGAATTGATACAAAGAATAAATTCAGCGTTTGAGACAATGAAGCAGGAGATGATGTTGAAAATAACGACTACAGAAGTTAGAAGACGGGGCCGTGCTTGTATTAGGAATCACGGCCGTCATTTTGAACATGAAAAATAAATAATTTTAATTCAAATGTTGTTTTAATTAGTCTGCCTAAAATAAAAAAAATTCTCCCTCAAATTGGTTTGTAGGCCCTAATTTCAATAATTTGTAAGATATCCGCATAAATGATACCTCAAAAGAAAGAGCGATTATCAAGCATGTCTTCAAAAAGGTTTGAACAAAAAAAGCACCCTCCGTTTTTTTTTTTGAATAAGGTTTAAAAGACGTATTGTACAATTTTTTTATTTTTTCTGATCTTTAAATGTCTGTAAAAAAAATGTCTAATGACACAGAAGCCTAAAACATGTTTTGCTTGATTGCTTACACATTACTTTAATTAAATAAATAAAAAATGAATTCATTTATCATTCAATTTGGCCATAATTATGCAGTTTACATTAAATTTTGAGAATTTCCGAAAAAAAACTTAAAAATTTGGTTAAAAATATTTGGTAAGACTTCGTCTAAGACAACCATGGCTTAAATGGTTCTAAATTGTCTGTACTATCTTCGCCTTAAAGCTTTGCACCCATCTTCCAATCACCCTGTATAATTTGGCGGGATACCAACTCTGTAAGCTGTATCAAAATCTCGGTATTTTTTCCAATATCTTATTAAAATGCGTTCAAGTAATTCTGAAATGCTGACCCCAGATTCTGTTTAAGACGAGGCAAATACAGTTATCGAAAATCTTTTGCCAGAAAATAAAAAGATATTCGAATTGAAAAGTAGTATGCTTACCTCGGGTGAAAGACATCAATTCCTACTCGGACTATTAATAAAATAATAAAAATAAAAATATTTTATTGTCAGGCATCAAGGCCCATAGGGTGTTAGTATTACATTTTCCTTAAAGACTATGTTAGTAACAACCAGGAACAGTATACAAAATAACAAAGACACAGAAAATAAAATAAAATGACAAATTAAAAATTTAAAATTAAAATCAAAAATTAAAAATTAAAAATTAAAAATTAAAAATTAAAAATTAAAAATCAAAAATTAAAAATTAAAAATCAAAAATTAAAAATTAAAAATTAAAAATTAAAAATTAAAAATTAAAATTCAAAAATTAAACATTAAAAATTAAAAATTACAGGAAGGTTTAACAAGCTTTGCTTCCAACGTGTAGCCTGATAAACCTCCCCATTGTAGGCCCATCCAGCCTCTCCGCAAACACCCTCAGAACGCTGTTGCTGCTTCCCCTCACTCGGGATATTACAGAGGCAACTTTCTTCCGCATTAACGCGAAGTAATCGTCAGTGTGCGCATCGGCGAACATACCTGACGCACTACAGTAAGGTGGAAGCCTCAACAGCGCCCTGAAGGCATTGTTGTATTGAATGCGCAGAGCATTGTCTGCTTTTAGGGTGTGGTTATCCCAAAGGCTGCTGGTATAAAATGTTTGGCAGTAGGCCTTAAAAAGAGTTAATTTCACGGGAACTGAACAACCGTAAAATCTTCTGCATATCATATTTCCCCTCACAGCCAGTGCCCTGCGCTCCCTTTCCATATCCAAGTCGTCTTTTAACTCTTCAGTAACAATGTGGCCTAAATATTTAAAGTGGGCAACTCTTTGTAAAAGTGAACCATTTAGTTTTACAGGAGGGACAAATGTTGGATTTTTATTCCTACCTCGAATTACCAACAGCTCACTCTTTGTAGGATTATATCTCAACCCGTGCTGTTCGGCATAACGTTCACAAATGGAGAGTAACTTTCTAATTCCACTGATAGTAGGGCTAAGCAGCACCATGTCGTCTGCATAACTTAAGTTATTTAAACATACTCCATCTATATGGCATCCGACATGAGTGCTGCTGAGCTCAACCAGCAGCTTATTAATGTAGATATTAAAAAGCCTCGGGGACGTTAGGCCTCCCTGCCTAACGCCGCACTCAAGTGTATACGGGTCAGACAGTGCATTAGACCATTTGACGAAGTTCCTCTGCTTATCATACCAAAAAGATAACGTAGACACTAATGCAGTAGGAACGCCAGCCTCCAGAAGCTTCTCCCATAAGACATTGTAAGAAACAAGGTCGAAGGCCTTAGAGAGATCCAGGAAACAAGCATACACAGGTGTTTTCCTGTCATTATAATATTTGACAGTATGCTTCAACGCAAATATTGCGCTTTCGGTAGATAGCCCAGCACGGAAACCAAACTGTGTGTCGTGTAACTGGGTGTATCTACCGAGGTGTGAGTCGAGCACACTGTCAAACACTTTGGCTATCACAGTTGCCAGTGAAATAGGCCTGTAGTTACCTTTGTCTGCTATGTCCCCTGTCCGATTCTTTACAACAGGTACAACAATTGTATCCAATAACTCCTGAGGTAAGTAGGAATGTCCCAAACACAAATTGAATAACATAGTCAATACTCGCGGCAGATGACTACCAGCATTTTGAAGGTGCTCGATGCTAAGCCCGTCATGACCCGGTGATTTACCCCTCTTCATACTATTAATCACCGATTTTAGTTCTTTACATGGAAACCAGAGGGGTGGTCCTGACCGGCATGTCTCAGCATCGTGCACCCTCGGCACAGACTGAAGAGGTGAGCTCACTTTAAAATGGTCTTTAAAACAATTGACTATCTCAGTGGTATCGTTTTTACCATCCACACTAACTGGTAAGCTTGGAGTGTTATGCAACCTTTTAGTACCTTTCCAAAAAGATGAAAAACGTTTTTCTGAATGGAGTGAAGCTAAAATATCCATTTCTATTCTTTCTTGGTTTTTAATGCACCATTTCAATTTTGATTTAAATATTTTACGACTTAATGTCATATCCTCAAAAATTGGCCCACTGCTGGGTTGACCATACCACATCCATAATTTAAATTTAATTCTAGCCTGTGTGTGGAATTCTTTAACGTGTTTGTTCCACCCTTTTATACACTTTTTTCTTACAATGCCTTTTGGGGTTCTGCTTATACTAGCAGCTTCACTTAATATAGACACAATTTGACCATACATTTTATCCAATAAAAATGTATGGTGGGTATTATCACAAAATTTATCAGCACAAAGTTCAAACTCTTTAGGAAAGTCTAATTTCTTTAATTTATCGTTGCATAACGAAGAGTATAGACTGATTTCCTCTGGTTTTCGTTCACCCCAACATACACTGTTATTAAAAGACTTAATTACATTAGCTTTCACTCTAATAACATTAATATCACATTCTATTTTCAAAGGAAAGTGATCAGACCAGAACGAATCGTAAATCACTTTGATGCTTTGAATTGTTTTTCCTGCGGACTGTGTAACAAGACAATGGTCAAGCCAACGCTTACACCCGTGTGCGTCACTGATAAAAGTGTACGTTTGCGTTGACATGCTTAGGTAATCAATGTCCGCACATAATAAGTCTTGCTCAGTACAAAAACTAAGAAGTTCGTTACAAAATGACTCACCCGGGTGCGCGTTGAAATCTCCCAATACAAACACTGATTCAACATTACTATTTTGTATGATAGAATACATTTCACTGAGACATTCCGTAAAATGTGGTAAGTTATCACCGCAATCTGTTGGCATATACATATTTATAACCATGAAGTACCGGTTGCTTATCACTACACTTACTGCACAGATTCGGTTATTGTCACACTGCACTACAGACACGTTATCAACTGCACTTTTTCGCCACAATATGGCAAGGCCTCCATACGGTCTACCTTTACAAATCCCAGCTGAAGTGTCCACTGACGACTTCGCGGTATAACTGAAGTCGTTATCTATATTTTCCAGAAATGATAAATCATGTGGATATAACCACGTTTCTTGTAACAAAATAATGTCAGCTGTTTTGCAAAGTAAGCGCACACAGTTGACAGATCTCTTAATATTTTTACAGTTAAATGTTATAATGTTCAATTTCGATGTACTATCCATTATTAATTGTATTGTTTATTCCACCCGTCTCAGAAATAATTTTATTTCTGTCTTGTTTACCATTCTTGAAGTGAATAAAGCGACGAAATGTGATGCCATCTGGCCACATCTGGTCGTCTAAAAATGTTTCCAACTGGCTTTTATTGACCAATAGCGTATGGTACAAGCGTGAGCGAGAGAGCGATATTTTGGTGAGTCAATGCGCTCGGACTCTGCGCTCGAACGCCCCGTCATCGCTGTATTGTCAGGCGGTAGACCAACCGGCCCGCTATCGAGCAAATACCCTCCTCGTTTATTTGTATTGATGTTACAAGTTAATAACGATGCTGGCAGCCTGCTATATCCTAATTCTGTCTTCATCTCATCCAATTGACGGACTGTTGCATAATTGCCTTTTATGTCATTGATTTCAGCACGCACAATTAGCAAGTCTTTTAATAATTTAGTGACATCGACGTGGTCAAATGTTACGGGCGGTAATTTTTGCAAGTCACGCGCCACAAAGATCGGCATAAGATCTGGTTCGGTCACTTTAAAAACACATATGATATCCTCTAGGTCTCTCTGTTTTTTGCCTTCTTTACGCCTGGATATCTTCTTCTGGTTAGTCTTTAAGGAGCTAAACAGCAACTCTTTAGCACTAACAACATCTTCTTCGCGAAATGCAGATACACAGATTCTTATTAGGCTTTCATTGTCTATCACATCTATTTTGTTCTGTATAAATGATAACAATTCACATATCACGATGTTACAGTTCACACATTTTAGCGTATTTACAGACATTGTCGCGGAAGCAGGTGGGGTACCCACATTCGAACCGTTCGCTAGCGCGTTCGGCGGCCGACGACTGGCCGCGACGACGGCTATTGCCGCCCTCGCTGAATCTCCTTCCTCGGGAATTGATTCCTTTCGACCCTCGTGTAACAATCTACTATTTATGATCTATGATCGCGCGCTCGCACTCACTGTGGACAGACGTGGCGCACGCGCACTAAATATTATAAATTACAACTATCATCAAGTTAAACGAAATTGAACCTTCCTTCGTTACCTCTGTAGTCGAATTTTGTTTGAGTCTAACTTTGAACACGCACCGAGTCTCAAAACACGCGTGACCGCTCCGCAGTATATGCAAATTTACCAGAAGCAATGTCGCAATCACCGCCCGCTGCAAGTTTTGGATCGGAACCTGAATTCTCACGAACAGATGATACGGAATTCGTCAAATCAAGAAAAAGGAAGAATCATCCCGATAAGGAAGAAATCACTCAACTCCGCACGGACATCCAAAAAATGTTTGAAAACCTAAAAGAGGATCAAGAATCAAAATTTCGAAAGCTCAACAATATGATTGGTGATCTGAAAGACCAAAACAAAGAAATCATCATATCAAATGACACCCTCAGAAAAACCCTTGAAGAGACTACGGGCTTGTACAGGGACTTGAAACAGAAACATGATACTTTGCTACTAGAAAGTACGGTTGCCAACAAAAAAATTAGATATCTCGAAGACGAAGTAGACGCACTTCAAAGAAAGCAGCTTGAAAATATTGTAGAAATCAAGAATGTTCCAGTCACTGACAACGAAAACCTGACCGAAATTGTAAACCAGCTACACAATTCCTTAAAAATATCCATTACCCCACCTCAAGTACGACAAGTATATAGGAAAAAGAGTGGCCCAAATAAACCAATCTTTGTTGAGTATCAAACTGCACAAACTCGTGCAAATGTACTAAAAGCTATTAAGTCCTATAATATGACCAACAAAGAGGTGAAATATAACACCAAAGCACTGAAAATATCAGGTAATCCGCAACCCGTCTACATCTCGGAAGCATTGACACCAAATGGCAGAAGACTCTTCTACCAATGCAGAGAATTAAAAAAGAAGTATGATTTCAAGTTTTGCTGGGTCTCCAATGGAAGAGTGCTTCTCAAGAAATCGGAAGACCAGCCAGCAATACTGGTTAAGTCATCTGAACAAATTCAAGGTATCATTAACAGTATTAGTACACCATCTTTGGAACTTTGACTAATAGTCTTAAAAAGTCGCATCCACATAATATAGAATTGTTTTATTTTTTCTTTCATTATTTAATAGTATTAATGATTAGCTTACTCAGGGTCTCAATGCTACTGATAATTCATAACTCTATACACGTGTATCTTACAGCATATGTTTTACATAGCACCTACTTACTTCACACTTATCACAGTTATCACACACACAATCAGTTCACACACAAGTCACAATTTCATCACAGTTACAGGAAATCTATGCGTTGTGCTGCCAACAGGATGTTTAAAATTAATTACTGTAAGCAATATGGTTGATTTGCACCATATCTCGAACGACATCGAGAAATCGATAAATGTTGGCACAGCAGATAGAGTAGATATTCCTGAAAACTGAAAAAAAATATTTGGTGAATGTAATGGTTACAAAATATTAACTCAAAATATAAGAAGTTTAAATCACAATTTTGATGACTTTGAGGTTCTATTAAGTAAACTAGATATCGAATTTGATTTTATAATTCTGACAGAATGTTGGCTCTCTAAAAATGCTACACTTCCAAAAATTGCCACATATAAAACTTATGCTACCGCTGAAACCATAAACCAAAATGATGGTATTGTCATCTATTATAAAGAGTTTCTGAAACCCAAAATTATCGAACCTGTAAGATCGGTTGATGAACTGAACTGCCTTGTCTCCACTATTGGAAATGATGTTGCTATTATTTCAATCTATAGATCACCCGCGTTCAAAAATATTGATTGTTTCCTTACTTCTCTAGACCGTATTTTAAATAATCTTAAAAAATATCGAAACATACTATTAATAGGAGATATAAACATAAATATTCTAGACAACAGCAGTCTTAGTTCATCAAGGTACATGGATTTACTAGCTACTCATGGTTTACTGCCATCGCATAATCTACCTACCAGAAAAGAGAATTGTC
Source organism: Xestia c-nigrum (assembly GCA_916618015.1). Classification (NCBI taxonomy): domain Eukaryota; kingdom Metazoa; phylum Arthropoda; class Insecta; order Lepidoptera; family Noctuidae; genus Xestia; species Xestia c-nigrum. The sequence continues at coordinate 27,239,799 of OU745247.1, forward strand.
TAGATCATTGCTTTCTAAAAACTACATCTGTTTCGGGAACTGTCGTTTGCGAGTCCACAATTACTGATCATTCTTCTGTTATGATTTCTATATCAAAAAAATCTAAACTCTTGCTAACAAAATATCCAAAACGTATAAAAAACTAGATTACCAAGCTATTATCGAAGACTTAAAACAAACGGATTGGCCAGCTATCTTATCAGCAACCGAAGACTGCAATGTCATGACAAATGCGTTTCTAACCACACTTGCAGACACAATGAAGAAACACACGGTGACCATTAAACTATCTCGGAGGAAGCGTCCTATCAGACCATGGATAACGTCTGGTCTATGCCGCTGTATCAGAAACAGAGATCAGCTCCATAAAAAACTCCGCAAAGACCCTGAAAACGTCATTCTAAGTGTTACTTACAGAAGATATCGCAACACTTGTAATAATTTATTAAAAAAACTTAAAAATAACTATCTGAGATCTGAAATAAATAAACATAAAAATAACCTCAAAAAACAATGGTCACTTATAAAAGACACTTGTAATTTGACTGACCAAAGTGATGACCTTGATGAATTATTAAAAATCAAACATGATGCGCTGAGTTCTGTAAATAACGTGAACAGTTACTTCGCAAAAGTGGGTTACAATTTAGCCAAGGATATAATAAGAAATAACCAAGGGTTACCTAAAACCCCTTCTATTAGGTCCTCCAACATCAACTCGTTCGTCCTTCTTCCAACGGATGAAGAAGAGGTAAAATCTATTATAATAAATTTAAAACAATCGAATGCCACCGGTTGCGATGAAATTCCCATTTCAATATAAAAATTAGGCGTAAATATTTTAGCATCTCCCATAGCCATGATATGCAATCAGTGCTTGACGAAGGGCGTCTTTCCCGATGTCCTCAAGATAGCCCTGATAGTTCCTTTATTCAAGGCGGGGGACAAAGACTGTGTCGCTAACTACAGGCCTATATCGCTGCTGCCATCCTTGTCCAAGGTTCTTGAGAAGGTTATTAATATTAGATTAACTTCCTTCCTCGAATCCCAAAATTTACTCTCAATGAACCAGTTCGGCTTTAGAAAAAACAAATCGACTGATGATGCAATAACAACGCTAACTTCTACCATTGTTGATAGCCTGGATAAGGGACAGAAGACGATAGGTGTATTCCTTGATCTGGCAAAAGCATTTGACACAGTCTCTGTTCCCCTACTTCTTGCAAAGCTGGAACACCTGGGAATTCGTGGTACAGCTTTAAAACTTTTCACAGACTATCTAACAAATAGAAAGCAATGTGTCAGAATAAACGGTATTGTGAGTGAGCTGGTGGATATCACTTTTGGTGTGCCACAGGGAAGCATTATGGGACCCACGCTCTTCCTTGTGTATGTAAATGACTTGTGTGAATTAAAGTTGAGACAGGGCCGAGTAATAGCGTATGCAGATGACACTGTCCTTTTATTTACTGGTAAGTCATGGAAAGAGGCTAATAACGTAGCTAACTTAGGCTTCCAACAAGTTACCGTATGGTTGCAGGAAAATCTTCTCACTCTAAATGCACTTAAAACTAAATACATACCTTTTAGTATCACAAAAAGAAATCAACCACCTTCTGAAATTATTCACCTAAAAGCTCACACTTGTAATATGTGCGGGAAATGCATTTGTCATGAATTAAATAAAACTCACTCAATTAAATACCTTGGCCTAGTCATTGACCAACATTTAAATTGGCATGAACATATAACTAAGCTTATTTCTAGAGTCAGAAAACTTATATATATCTTTAAAAATATTCGTTCCTTTTGCCCGCCAAATATAATCTTGTTAGTTTATATATCCTTATGCCAGTCTATTATAACGTATGCCATTGCTGCGTGGGGAGGTGCGACCAAGTCAGTCCTTATTAATTTAGAAAGAGCGCAACGTGCAGTTCTCAAGGTTATGAGTCACAAAAGATTTAGATACCCCACTTTTTCGTTATACTCCGAATTATCAGTCCTTACAGTGAGGCAACTATTTATCAAAAACATAATACAAACACAACATAAAAATACACCTGATTACACCAAAAAAAGAAGGAAAGATATTGTTTACTCTGTGCCTCATTGTAAAACCTCATTCGCAAAAAGATTTTTACACTACTTGGGACCGTCTATATATAATAAAATATCAAAGCATATTCAGATTCGCCATCTTAGCAAACATACATGTAAAACTGAATTTTTTAACCTTCTCAACTCATTGAATTATGACAATACGGAACAATATTGATTAAATTCACTGCGTAACTATTACACCAGATACCATTCCACGACACACACATCCCTGTACATATACATACACATATATATATACTTACATACCCACACACACATCACATCATACATACACCTCCACAATATTTTGGATATAATTGAGACCTATTTAAATTGGGTTTTAATTTTAAGATTGATTTAATTTTTAATTTAATTTAATTTAATTTAATTTTAATTTTATTTCAATCTAAATGTACTTTAATTTTAATTTCGTTTTGCGGTCAATTTTAGTTATTATTTAAAATGAATTTTGACTTTAATTTGGATTTTGAATTTGATTTTAATTTTATATTACAAATTGATTTTGATTTTAATTTTAAATTACATATTGATTTTGATTTTTAATTTTTAATGTTGGTTTTAATTTTAATATTGAGGTTAATTTTAATTATAATTTCATTATATTGTAATTTTATTTTTTACTTTCTTTCCACTGTTTTAATTAATTATTACTTTTGTTTTATTTTTTACTTGAATTTAACAACATTTTAATCAAAACATTTATCAATCACAAAAGTAACTATTAGCTTTGTAAACAAACAAAGCATCTAAAAACCTTGCATATACTATGTCACCTTTTAGATCTACCAACAATTTTTAAAAAATAACCGATCAATTATTTAATGCATACCCTTTCTATTTAAACTAGGTAGTAACTTTTATTGTTTTGTTACTATACCGAATAACTTAAGTGCCACTAGTCTAATGTAATTACTAACCTATTACCGCGACCGAGGAAAACTGTTCCACCGTAATACAGTTTACACTAGTACGGGGAACAGGGTGAATCAGTTCTGTGCAAACTAACATCCTAATTAAAGTTAGCTAGTGAAACTGTTAATAGAAGAATTTAAATTATTGTGTTGGATTGTTAGACAGTATGCGAATAAAGTTCTTTTTTTTATTTTTTATTTTTTTTTTATTTCTTATTCTTATTGGTAACTACTAGCTTTGAGCCGTTTGGGGTCCTAACACTCGGGGTCATGGGCTACGAGTGCGCGTCTCCTTTTTAAAGAATTTTTTCATTTTCCGACTGATCGACTGTCCGCGTGACCAGAGGGCTGGCTCTTTCTTTGGCCAAAGAATTAGCTTTGCCATTTAACGTGGCAATGCTGCCAGTCTTCTGGGCACGTTTCCCAATAACCGCGATGCGGAGGAGTAATTTAACGCCTAATCATCGACTTACTCAAGTCGGACTTGGCACGCCTACTTTCCACCCCGTTTGACATATTGACAGCTATAGTATATATATATGTCAGCATTTGACAGTCTTATAATAATATTTTCTTTCAGTCATTAAAACTGAAAATGGTTTTTTTTTTTTTAATTATACAAAATGAGGTCAGTTTTGCGCATTACAATTATTCTTTATTTTATTCGCTTTGTTTCAACGCGTGTGTATGTGGTGTTTTGTAGTACAGTGTAACCAGGGGAACATTATGATATAAGGTAAATGGCTGGTATAAATGATATTAAAATACATTATTATTACTAAATTTTTCAGAATATGATTCGAGTGCGCTGCAGACACAGAAAAATATGTTTAACGGATCAAAGAACTAAGTTAGTTACCGTTGCGTTCGAAGGCCTCCCACTAGGTGGCGTTGAAACTAAGCAAATATAATATACTAGCTGACCCGACAGACGTTGTTCTGTCGAAAAGTATTGGACTGTGGCAGTCCTCCGAACTTATCTTTCTGGTCAAGTTCTGGTGCTTTAGTTGTGCACAATAGCTCGTGATGACACCTTTAGTTTTAAGTTATGCTCAGCAGAACAGATAAATTTGTGACACTATACAGCTACAGCTGATGTGTAATTTAAACAAAACAAACTGGAAGGAAGCCGACCCCAACAGAGTTGAGAAAAGGCAAGCAGATGATGATAAGGAATTACTGTTATAAATTAAAACAATAACTGCGTACCTGCCTGGGTTTTACCTAACAATAATGAATAATGTTAATATACTCTTCACGGGCAGTGATAGCCTAGTGGTGTGATCATCGGACTGCCAAGTCATAGGTCTCTAGTTCGAACCCAGGGCACGCACCACTAATTTGTCGTATTCATGTGCGTATTGTATAATTATCTTTTTTGCTTTCGGTGAAGGGAAACATCGTGAGAAAACCAGCGTACCTGAGAGATATTTCTTGACAGCATATAAAGCCAAGTCAGAGGCCCATGGGCGGAATAAAAACTCTGACACCAGGTTAGGTAAAGATACAAAGCCATACAATAAAGAAATAAGACTTTCGTTTATTTATCAAACAAAGCTCTTGATTTAAAAAAAGAAACTGCAGTGCTTGAAATAAATTCAGAAATGGTATGTCATTTGGAATCACTGACCGATGAGCATCATTTTCTAACGATTGCAAACGTTCGCGTTGAAACACTTAATTCTCTGTAAGAGCCACATGATTTACTATCAACAGTTCGTAAATGTTAAAATGTTTTTTTAATATTTTATTTTTCATTCTTAGACCGCTTTGTCCCACCTCCTGGGCAAAGCCTCCCTCCACTCTTTCCACCCCTCGCGAACCTGCGCATCCTCTTTCCAGTTCGGACGGAAGTTGTCCAGTTCGTCCCGCCATCTCCTTCGTGGCCTACTGCGACCCCGCCGCACTGTGTCACGGCACCAGTTTCCTACAATTTTGGCCCACCGTTTGTCCGGCATGCGGCAGACATGACCTGCCCAGTCGCATTTCAGTTCAGTAGCCTTTTGACCCACGTCAGTTATATAGTTTTGGAGCACAGTATTGTATTTCAAACATGTTCCGTTAATTTACACTGCGCTCAATGGAGCGCACCAAGGCGCTTGAGTTTGGACTTCTGGATGTTAGTCAAAGACCAATCTGTGCTTCATAGGTTTTGACGGGGAGAGAGAATACGCATAATGTATATCCATAAGTTTGCGTTTCAGTGCAATGGGCAAACTCGCCTTTAAATAGTTCCTTTAACTCTTCCAGGCGTATTGAAGTGAAAATAGGTCTTGATGACTTTGTGGGTGACTGTTTTGGCCAACCTAACGGCTAATATCACCCATTCATCAAGAAAGTTCCAAGACTCTCTCAAACCTTATTCACATTTACATATTAGACTCGAACGTTATCTAAAGTGTTCTCGTAAATTCACATTCAAATATTTATTGGTCAACACGGTGCATTTATACAATATTTCCAGATGTCTGGTGAATGCGTTGTTCACTGTACTGTACAAATTCAGGCCAAAAGTATGATAATAAAATCCAATTAATACCTCGATCAGAGTTGGAAAGAAAATAAAATCGAATTAATACCTTAGACAGTGTCACAAATTCAATGAATACATTATAAAATGGCATAACTTGAGATGTTGTAAATAATAATAATACCCTCTACAATGTCATTAATTCATAAATAATACCTTTGCAAAAGCAGTCGACGCGACGTAACAATACCGACGAATACAGAGGGAAATAGGTAGTTAAAAATAACATTTATACTATAGGATTCTAAATTCCAGTTGCTGATTTGCAGCGGAGTATGGACGTCAGTGTTTCTGTTTGGGCTAAGCGTGGGCGCACCTACCGTGTTCATCCCGCAGATCAGGCGGGAGGCGAACAATACTGAAGTTATCACGGATGAAATGGCTTCCTGGATGAGTAAGTTGAAGATGTTTTATTTTATAATATTTCAGGACTTTTTGCTCTCGATTGGACATTTCCACAGATAGTCATGCATTATTTTGACACAAAAAGATCTTGACACTGCGAAATAGTATATAATCATCACTATGTGATAAATCTAAAAAAAACATCCAATGTGCTGGCAATTGACAGCGCGTTGACTGTCTCGGACACCACGGCCTTTCTTGCAGTAAGAATGCAGGTCGGATAGCGTAGCACGCCGGCATTAATGATCTCATCCGACGTTCTACTACTCTTCCTAAAACTACCCAAATCGCTTCTGGTGTGCCTATACAATTGAAGGAATTCCCTCTATTTCTCCAGGATCCCATTAAATGGAACTTAACACATCTAACTGTCAAAATCTGCTATTTTCTAAGAGTTTCATTTATATCGCCGAAGATCAGCGCCAGATCATAACCAAATTGAAATGGGACCACACGGAAAGCACCAGCTTTCAAATAAAAATAATCATCAAAATCGGTTAACCCCGTCGAAAGTTCAGAGGCCACAAACATTGTCGAAATCTGGGAGTATTGTACACATCTGCGTACCCCCTCAGAGCATACAGGCGTGATGTTACGTCATGATGTACTATGAACAATGAACCTACAAGCGATTGCAGCAAATACTGCAGATTTGCCGTCTATTTCTGAAGAGTTCCATTGTATATCTCGGAAGATCAGCATCGGATCTTCAGAAAATTAAAATGGAACCAAACGACAAGCACCAGCTTTCAAATAAAAAAAGAATCATCAAAATCGGTTCACCCAGTCGAAAGTTCTGAGGTAACAAACACAAAAAAAAAAAAAATGAGAACCTCCTCTTTTTGGAAGTCGGTTGAAAAACAACGTCTTGTCACCAGCGCAATTTGGCTTTAGAGCCAAATTATCCACAGCCGATGCGGTGCACCGCCTTACCAATTATGTGTCAGAAGAGCTGGGCAAAGGCAACCAGGTCATGGAGTCTTCCTTGATTTAGCGAAAGCTTTTGACACTGTCTCTGTTTCTGTGCTTCTGAGGAAATTAGTGGCCATAGGAATAAGGGGCACGCCTTTGACATACTTGCTGACTATTTAAACGATCGATACCAGTGTGTTAGGATCGACAATTGATGAGCAGAAAAATATTGAATTTGGTGTTCCCCAGGGGAGTATATTAACGACCCGTCTAACCTAAATATATCAAAAAATCATAAATGGCAAAAAGGCAAAATCATATCATATGCTGACGACACGGTGCTAACATTTTCTGCTGAAAACAGTATCGAACTGTTTGAAAACGCTCAACTTGGCTTAAATACTGTGACTAATTGGCTTCAAAGCCATTACAAATCTCAAAAATGTTCTAAATGCTTGAAAACTCGATTGGCGTAGTGGTAGTCACGCTGCCTTACGTTCTTAGGGTCCTGGGTTCGAATCCCGGTAGGAGCAAAAGTTTGTGTGATGAGCACGGACATTTGTTTCCGAGTCATGGATGTTTATATGTATAATAAGTATGTATTTACAAACAAAAAAGTATATAAATGTAGTATATCAACTATCTGGTGTCCACGTCACAAGCTTTGCTTAGTGTGGCACTAGGTGGCGCTGTGTGGTAATGTTCAGTGATATTTATTTATTTATTTTTATGCTGACAACACAAAATACATCCACTTCTCCATGCGCAAGCCTCACATAGCTAACTTCCATGTATATGCCCATCAATGTATCATAATAAATTAATCGCACAAGTTTATTTCGCGCTATGACAATCTATAATTCCTTACTGTGTTATTTCATGGGGAGGCGCTGTCCCTCAAAAGAGCTCATGAGCAATTTTAAAGGTAGCGAATTTCCATCCCTTTTACTTTCCCACAGATCAGCTGTATAAATCCTGCTACGTTCTGACTGTGTGCCAGTTATTCATTAAACACTTAGTACTAAAACAGCACACCATACTCACGTACAATGCTGACATTATAACAAGAGACGGAATGATATAGTATGCATTTCTACAGCAACCTCCAAACATGTCTTTGTGGAAAGATTCTTTACATTTTTAGGCCCATTTCTGTACAAAAGATTAAATAGAAAACTATGAACAATTTTAGCTGTAAAAAGGCTATTATTACTTTTACTGACCGTAACGGTCAGACGCCTTTGTTAACTATTGTGCCTACTTCGCTGACAGTGAATGAATAATTTATTATTATTATTAATATTGCCATCCAACGTGGCAATGCCAGCCTTCGGGCACTTTTCCTGCTGGCAGCGATGTGGACGAATTTTTGCGATGTCTTGTAACCCTTTTTTTACTTGTACATATCCTTATTTCTATTATAGGGTTAGTGTGTATATACTTTAAATATTTAAATAAATCGACCTAATACTTAAAAAAAGCACACTAATAAACTAGTGTTTAAAATTTCATCAAAAACATTCAACCCTCGTTGCTACTTTCTAATTGTATCATTAAAATTGTCATTTCCAGGCTCGGCGTACGGCTTCAGCGCGTTTCCTTTCGTTATCATCTTCACGATCCTCACAAGATTCATCGGCAGGAAGATACCTTCAATCATTGCAGTCTTCGACACTTTTGCTGCGTTCATAGTTTTATACTGTAGCTCAAACAATACTCACATATTGATAAGTCTTATAATGCAGGGATTGTTTTGTGCTTTCAACACTACCATAACTTATATGAACTTAACTGAGTATATTTCACCGAAATATAGAGGCATATTTCTAATTATCAAAACGGCTACGTTTAGCGGTGGTATTTGGGCTTCCAATGCGATAGGAACTTTTTTTCATTGGAAAATTATTCCACTCGTAGGGATAGTCTGTTCATTGTACTCCTTACTAACTCTTTTTACTTGGCCAGAGTCTCCGTACTGGTTGGCAAGTAGAGGAAGGTTCGAAGAATGTGCAACATCACATCGCTTGTTAAAAGGTTGTGACGAAGACTCAGAGAGAGAATTAGAAGCCATGATAAATTCTCAGAAGGAATATATTGCTAGCTGCGGAAGTATCAAACTATCTGCAAGAGAACGTGTGAGTGATTTCTTCAAAACAATTATATCCAGGGAGTTTTATAAACCAACTTTAATAGCTTTTTTAACTGGGTTTTTGGGATTCTGCTCAGGAAAGTTAGTTTTTGCTGTGTACGCTATTGATGTTTTAAAGAAAATAACAAACAATGAATCAACGGCATACATCGCGATGTTAATAATAGATGGCTTCACCGTGTTCGGTATGTATGCAGGTTGCATTTTGTCGAAATTATTGAAAAGGCGCACATTGTTGTTAGCCGCATCCAGTGTAGGTGTCATGTTTTTGTTTATTTTATCTTTATATTTGTATTTAATTAGTTTAAATGTTATGACGGAAAACAAATATGTAACAGTATCTTTATTTGCTGCTTTCTCAATAGCTGTAAGTTGTGGTCCCCTGTCAGTGTCTATTTCAGTTTATGGTGAGTTAATTCCATTAAGGTCTAGAAATTTGTCAATATGTTTGAATGCATTAGCTGGAAAACTTATATCTGGTGTTTGTTTAAAACAAGCTCCTTTAGTTTTTAGAACTTTTGGATTACATGGAACATGTCTTACATTTGGGATTGTTTCAGTGACTGTTTTAGGTATTTTGTACAAGTATCTACCGGAAACAAAAGACAAAACGTTGCAAGAAATATCAGATAGTATGGTCGGTAAACCAAAAAGGGGTCAAGTAACATCAAAGTTACTAAGTTGTAATAAAGATGTATAGTATAGAAACTGCTTATTTAAGATTAAATTAAAACAGACTTATTTGATTTTGTATTCAGATTTGTCCTACTAGTTATCAGTCAGTACTTCAATGAATTTATTTTAAATACTAGACTAATCATAATGGTTTTGTGTCATTGATAGCTAGCTGCTTGTGATTGTCGGATATAAAATAATAATTACTATCGATACTTAGATTAACAGTTTCTAAAACCAACAGAAGAAAAGCCGCTGGCGGGCGGCGGTACCCGCGCTGGCGATTAGTTATCATTTCTATCGGGTGTCCCGAGATGCACACATTTTGTATCATACATTGGTTCTCATAGTCCTACATTAAAAATTACAATTACTTTAAGAAGAATCATTTTATTGAACTACAGCACTATCTCAGGCATTTCAATAGAGACTGATCTGAGTCCGAATTATCTTTTAATCAACCCGTTTTGTCCCCCATTAAAAGGGAGGATTAAACTGGTACCTATCATTTGCGTAAATACCTCATTAGTTGTATAATTACGTTTTTAGTAGCTCTTTGGTGTAAAACAATTATATGTTGTTCAATAAAAAGCTTCAAAAAACCTTGTGAATACTACAAAATATCATAAAAATAATATTTCGTGACAAGCATTTGTGATCAAATGGCTTGTAGATTTGTTTTTTTTTCACGCCATGTATATTATATAAAAGGACTACACGAAGCCAAACGACTTAAAAAAAGGTGCTTACTAAACAGACTTCTTCTTAATAGCAGTATTCGCCTCTTTAGATCTTCATTGCCGTGCTTATTAAAATATGATATCAAAAAAGATTTTCTATTAGCTTCTAAAGTTTTTACTCAGTGCATTTAAAATGTAGCACATCTCACATTTACTGAACGTCAAAATTTATTATAATGAAATAATAAACTTTGGCAACTGATAGTACGAAAAAACTTTAGAGGGAAGACAAAATAAAAGATTGGAGTGGTAACGGACAAGATAGGTCGTTTACTGAGTAAATACTCAATTAAGACCGTGTTTACTCCTCATGAGAAAATTGCGCAAAGTCTGCGTTCCCCGAAGGACAAGATCCCTTTTGAACATCCTGGTTTGTATAAAATTGACTGCAGTTACGGTAGTTCATATATCGGTCAAACTAAGCGAACCATCTCATGCCGCATCAAAGAACACATAAAGGCTGTGAAAAATAAGGATGAGCAAAAGTCTGCCATAGCGGAGCATCTACTGCAGTCAGGGCCCAATCACTGGATCGAATTTCACAAGCCACGTATTTTGTCTAAGGACAAACATTACCTACCAAGGCTGACAAGAGAAGCAATTGAAATATGCGTGTTCGGAGTACTAATTTCTGAATCAAACCCTTGACCCAGCTGCCTAACGAGAGCCTCCTCAGGTATTGGTGGAGGCTCCTGGCAATTAAGTCATGGGCTGATACAACTATTGGCACAATGATCGCAGAGTCCACTTCTCACATGTCGACGATCTCGCGAGCCAAGTCAAGATACTTGATTTGTTTATCTTTCTCGGCTTTCACGAGGTTCTCATTATGCGATCCCAGTACAATGTGATACTGCCATTGCCAAGAACTGGGTCGGGCACATACCTATAGTAGGGAACAGTCGATTCCTCAAGTAAGATTTCGGATAAAAAAAAAAAAAAAAGTAAAAAAAAAAAATATATAATATAAAAAAAATTGTATTTTAGAGCAAGTTGCTGATCCTGGCCACAAGGTTGTGTCTATGCAAGAACTCTCCGTTCGCTAGACACCCGGAGATAATGTGATGGATTGATTCGCCTGGACGGTGGCATGCCTGACAATATGTCAGCTGAGACCGTGCCGTGTCCTTCACAATAAAGGTCGTTGCTCACTTGAAAAGCACCGCACCGGCACCGCTCCAACCCAGCAATTAACTTGCCATTCAAATTAGAGCATTACATCGTGTGTCGCCTAGCCTATTTTATAATATCCATATGAAAAAGCTTACGGCGGGTGGTCAACGCGCTTGCCGCTACCATTCGATTCGGCTCGCAGGCCACTCGGCGTCCGCAAGTGAGTGGACCGCGTGCTTACAGCGCACCGCCTCCGAGTTGCCCGCAAAACAACGTACATATTACATATTTAGTTAGAGAGCCTAATACACTGAACCTAGTTCGATAAGACTCCCAGATTATATAATTATATGGTCACGTTAATACTTGACGTAGTTCATTTTAACCTCATTTTCGTTATTAGCCAACCCGAAAACCATGAAAACGATGAACCATGATAAAAAAAAATGATAATTATGCTTTAAATTCCAAGCAGTATGTTCGGTAGACAATCTTTCGAGAGCTTTTTCTTTCATTTTCCGTCATGGGTGTCGTTTATAGGTTGCATGAACTTGTAAAGCCCGCTGCCTTGATTGACAGCTGATTGTTGTTTTCGTACTTTTGATAATTTAAACAATCACTTTGTTAAATTTCATCCAGCGTACTATATTATTTCTTGTATAAGTTCATGTGAGCGGCACCATGCAGCTGATATTTTTAAGCTCTGTATGATGTAAACTATTTATAAAAAGTTTGTGCCTGCGTACTATGACTGCTTTTTTTCACCTTCTCCGTAACCTCCCAATCCCACACCCACTTTGGGTGCCTCAGCTGACGCTGGGTTCACTTATCAGTCATTCGGGATCTATTGAACCAAATGGCAACTGATCGGCGTAAAAACACTCTAAAATGCAACACCATACCCCGGACTAACGCCTCGCGGAGAGCGCGCGGACGCGGCACCACCCGCGCGTGGTCCGCGTGCTTACGCCTCGCTGACGACACGTGGCAAGCGCGCCGCAGCCTAAATTCAAGACAACGCTGGCCAACAGCAGTGCTGGTGCGGTGCTTGTCAAGTGTGCCACGACCTTAAATCTCCGGTAGTTATTCTTCATCACAACTTTATCCATTACTGCACAGACAAAACCTTTGATTTCTCCAAATAGGTCCATGGAACGTAGCTAGGCTCAAACTCAAACTCAATGCATTTATTTCAACTAGACCATTACAGCACTTTTGATGAATGTCAAAAATACAGATAAAATATATAGATAGGCGTGCCCCAAGGTTCAATTCTCGGTCCTTTCCTATTTCTTGTTTACATTAATGATCTCCCTTATATAATGGCCAAATTATCAGATATAATTTTATTTGCTGATGACACCTCGCAAATTTTTAAAATAAATAGAAAAGATACATATGTCCTACATGTTAACAAAAGTCTAACTGTTCTCTCGAAATGGTTCGCTGCTAATAATCTCTTATTGAATGCAAGCAAAACGAAATGTTTATAGTTCTCTTTACCGAATGTACCATAACGTGATCTTAATTTAAATCTTGACGACAATAAACTTGATGTTATAGCGGAAACTGTATTCTTAGGGATTACTATCGATTGAAAATTGCAATGGGGCGCGCATATTCGAACTTTTTCAGGTAGGTTAAGCTCAGCTGCATATGCAGTCAGGAAAATAAGGCAGTTAACGGATGTAGCCACAGCTGGGTTAGTTTTCTACACTTATTTCCACAGTAGTATGTCTTACGGCATCCTGCTGTGGGGATCAGCAGCAGACGTTGACTCAATTTTTATTCTACAAAAGAGGGCAGTCCGCGCGATCTTTAAAATGGGTCCTCACGAGTCACTCAGAGAAATATTCAAAGAGGTCGAAATACTAACTTTGCCTTCACTTTATATCTTTGAATGTATTTTATATGTCCGCAAAAATCGCGGGCTTTTCAAAATTAGAAGCGACTTCCACAATAAAAATACCCGCAGTAAACACGAAATTGTAATACCTAAATCCAAACTAACAAAAACTAGCAAGTCTTTTATTATAAACAGTATACGCTTTTATAACAAGATGCCAAAGTCAGTTATAGAACTGACCGATGGAAAGTTCAAAAACTATATTAATCGTGTCCTTATGAAAAAAGCATATTACAAAATCAGGACTACGTTGAAGACAAAGAAGTTTGGCCATAATTTCCTCTGCGCACGCAGCTTCCCTGGTAGCTCATAAACGGCACAGATTTGTGGATGTCTCTAACTATTCTCAATACTATTATTCTTTTTCTTTTGATTTAGATTGAATTGACACCATTTATTTAAATCACGAAACACGGATTTTATAATATATAGAGATCGCTTCGAAAAACCTCAAGACAGAGTAACTTAGAAGATATATTTCATCTGACCCTGTCATTACAAATTTTACAGCTTTGAAAGCAGTTAAAAGAACGCTGTTTGATCCTGAAGTTACAGATATGCTTTTAGAAGATTCACTAACCTTTTCTATTGATTCTGATGCTTCGGATGTCGAAATGTAATGTTGTATTTTATCAATTTTTCAATTCTGACTGATATTAGAATTAAAATAATCATTTTATAGCATTATATTTTTGTCCGGACTTTTGAGCACTACTTTAACGAATTGGCCCCAGTGTGCGTCGTAAATATCGTCGATAATATCATGATAAGACGTCGCACTGTTGCCGCACCGCGCGCTTTGTATAAAAACTAACGAACGTCCTTACGCAAGACGACAAACGCACCGCTTCGCTTTCTCCCTCTGTAGCCCCATAGTATGCGCGCATGACATTTTCATTATTCGATTGCGTCCATCGCATGCCCTGCACACTTCCGCTGGGAAAAGCCGGTGGGCCTCGAGGTCCTAAGCCGTCCGGCGGCTGGCGTCTTCCCCGTCGACGAGCAGGTGGTGGCATCGTGGGCGGAGAGAAATCGCTCGAGGTAGACGCAACTGCTACGGCCGGTGTCACAGCGCTCACGATGGGGCAGGATTCCGGCGGCGGCGAGGCGGAGCTGAGCGAAGGTTCCAGAGGCGGTAGGCGTGCGCGACGAGCAGCTGATCTATTCAACATTGTCATGGTTTTATTTTACTTATTTTGTTCGATAATTTCACTGACACATTATTGTGTCATTCCGGTTCACATATATTCGTTTTACGTTTCTTGATGTAAAAAATGGATTTCATTTTGTTGTGTTTTTTTTTTTATGTGCATTGAAAGGTAGCTGGTATCTGGTTGTTAAAAATTATACCCGTAATAAGAAAATTGCTAAATAGTTATTTGTTATACAAGAGTGCAAAGTTGTTAACTTAGAATCTTGAGCGTCAACGAGGGAATCAAAAGAGCACGAGGTGAAAAATCTTTGCACTCGAGTGCAACACGTTACTTTTCATCCCACCTAAGCGAGGAAATGGATAAACGCAAAAGAAATGCGCATATTAACAAATTCAGTTAATTCTTTTGGCGTCAAATAAACTCGTCGTCGCTAGATAATGAGTGGTCATTTTAGGTTTTTCACTTGTTTTCAAGTTAGATTCCTTGTTTTTAACCTAAGGTGTTAACAATATGACGCGATAAGAAAATGGAGCGCGCAAAACGTATAAAAAAAAGTACACCAAGAAGGTTCCGAGTCTGAGTTCTTAACAAATTAAAAAAAAAATGTATGATAAATTGGGCACCATAGAGGTAGAAGTAAATAGGTTTAATGATGTTTTGAATTGACATGCTTAGTGCACACGATGTTCTTAATTCAAATTTACTTTACCACCATGACGATAAAACGGCTTTTGCACTCAGATATCGAAGAGCAAAAATACTCTTTCTGAGACTGATGGGGGGATGAAAAAAAAGTAATGAATTTTCAACGACTTTTAGACTCTTGTGCTGCCAGCTTATTATTACTTTTTACTTCTGCATTTTATTTTCCCCAGAAGTGTACAAGATTCCTAAACTTTAGTATTGGACATATAAAATCACTAACGAACTTAACTGTTTTCGATTTAACTAAAACAGATCAGATCTAATTCGACGATTATTGTGTGTACACAAATTACATCTTTAATAATCTTATAAAATATTTTGAAAATATATTTCCACGGAGGTCCGTCCGGTCCATTACTTTGTAACAGACAGTGTTCGTACAGTACATTATATCTAACATTAACTTTAAAATTCGAGTACAACAATGCAGTTGATACGCCTTTGTACATAAGCTATAATCTGGCCCCGGGCAATAAAGCGGTAATATCAAAAATCGATTTTTACAGGAGAAATAAAAGAAGCTAATTTGTTTATAGTGCAGCGTACAGTGATCCAAAACAGGTGTTCAAAATGTCAAATGAAAGCTAATTTTTTTACCAATATAACTATTTAAAAATAATTGTAATGGTATAAATATGTAATTAAATAATTGAAAAAAATTATAATAAAAATTATATATGATATTGTTTCAATTGCAACATCATTAATGACTTTATAAACACACCGATCACTGAGATTCAGGACATCCGATCACTGAGATTCAGGACTGTAAGAATATAATACGACGTATTTTCCGCTTAAGATTTCGAGCGTACCAGCCGATTACCACCTTCTTCAAGGAAATTTTATAGCCATAGCTTAGCTGTATCATCCATTAATCGCTATTTTAGAATCCTATCAATGAATCATATTTTTATGTAACCATTATAACAGACTGACTTTATAATGTGATTTATTTTTATTTTTAACTATTTTTGACAGTATTTTACAAAAATATTTTTTTTTAGTGTTTCTACTAACTAATTTTTGTTTTATTACATTTTAAATGATAATGACTTAGTTTAAAAAAAAATTGGTTGTCTGTAAAGTCGGTTTACGGACGATAGATTTACGTGATATCGTCATAATCATTATTTTATGTAATACAAAAAAGGAGGTGGAACGTTACTATTTTTCATGAGTGTTGCTGGTATTATCAATTTATAAAAAAAACCTTTCAAATCACATATTTTTTTATTAAATATTAAACATTGGAAAAAAACACAAAAACACTTAAAAAGATAAAATACTATGGCACTACCTTTATTTGAATGAAATCACATTTTTTTTGTATTAAATATTAAACTTTGGAAACAAACACAAAAATACTTAAAAAAGAAAAGTTACTATTCTACCATAATTTGAATAAAATCACATAATTTTAATTAGCTGTTATACTTTGGAAACAAAAATTAAATGGTAAAAACCTTAAAAAGAAAAAAAATATTATGCTACTTTAATTTGAATCTTCGCTTTCAACATCGATTTCTTCTTCAGAGTTCACAACACAATGCAAATTGTTATAAAATGTATGATAATGTTTCGGGATTGCTTCAGTTTTGCAGAGACCATCATCAAATCATCGTAAAGTGGTTTTGGTAAGGCGATTGGCTCTCTGTACAAATTTCTCAGTTCATCTCCTGAAAAACATCAGTCATTGGCGTCTTTTTGGGTCTTCCTCTTGAAGATCTGGTGTTTGATGCAGTATTTAAAGAAATATATTCATCATCAAAGTTATACTTTAAATAAATAACATCTGGATGCGTTCGAGTAATCTTGATTTCGTGAATCTTTGTCCACATAACTTTTTCATTAGTTTGGTCTGCCCGCAACCAGTGTCTTTTGTCCATTATCTCCTTTAAATCGAAGAAATTATGTTGTTCCATTTCCTTGAGATGAAATTTTTCACCATTGATCTTGGCATTCATGATTACGCCATTCATTTGATCGAGTATAAATCGTGTGGTTCTTTTTTGCGCGTTCGATAAGAGAATGCATCGAATCTCCTTCAGACTGGCTATGGCCAGTTTCAAAGTACCTATGTATTATGTTAACTCCATACTTTTTGGACAAATATAGGTAAAGAGCAAAGATAATCCTATTTTTATTCTGCCCAGCACAACCATCAGAATAAAATATAAAATTCTTGATACCGCGTTGGCTCTCAGTTTCTATGAAATTTAGGACGCAACTGCCGATTTCATTAGCACCCCTTTTGGCCACTTGATAGTGTCAAAGATAGCAGTAACCCCGTCCACTTAATGAGTTGTAAATCGTAAAGTTATATATAGGATACTTTCGCTTGTAATGAAAGATTCCTACCTCTGATTGAGGAATCGTCAGGACTTTTTCCAGATCATAAATAGCGACGACAGTAGTTGTAGAATCGACTTCTATTTTATCTTTAGTTTTGAGTTCACGAACACATTCCTTGTTTCTAATGTGCTTTGTGTAAACTTCTTGGAGTTGGTCTTTTCTTTCACCATCAGCTTGACGATACAATGTACATTGGCCGCACATATCTTTTTTAGGTTTGTGAAAAGAATAATTGAATTTTGTATTAAACACAGTTTCATACTGTCGTTTTGTGGCCATCTTTACATCAATTGGATAATTTGCACTCTTAAACCATTCATCAGAATACAGCCTGTACATTTTGGAGATGTTCAGTGTTTCTTCTAAGTATAACTTCTTAGTATCTCTGACATAATGTGATTCTTTTACTGGAAATTGTTTTATATGTGCAATAATACTTTGCTCGGTTGTAACACTCATTTTCCGTGGTCTATTTTCATGCTGACCCCTGTTATCTTTAACTTGTTCAGATTTTCCTTTCTCTATTGCTGTGTAAACTGTTTTTTCGCTAATACTAAGGGTATTCAAAAAAAATTTTTTGCAAACGTCAATTGATCCTGTTCCATTTATCTTGAAAAAATAGCTAATAGTTTGTGTCCTGTTTTTTGTTCTAACTAGTTGCATTTTTTTAATATCTTTAGTTATCACATGTCGTAAGATATAGTGCCACTGATCTTCGTGATCACTAAGTTTCCAAAATTCGTCGAATATAGCCTGCCGAGAGACTTGAGAAATCTGTTCACCGCATTTTTTGTTACATTTACAGGCGTCCTTCATCGTTTTAGAATCAAACTTTTTTTTCGTATTACTACCAGTATAAGCTTGGCCTGAATTTTTTTGTTTTTTATTCTTAATTTTTTCCCAGTTTTCTTCGTGTCGCCTTTTTTTTCTAGTTAGTTCTTTGGCGGTTGATGGTACATCAGATACGGATGGAACACTTTCTGTCGTTGTAGTTTGGTTGCAATCATTCGATTCGACGTTAACATTTTCTATTGTTGTAGATTGGTTTTCAACTAAGAAATCTGCATCCAAGTTTATAGTATTATTGCAACCATTAGATTCAACGGCACTTTTTTCACATTGTAAAATCAAAATATGCGAATTGTCATCATTATCGACCGGTGTTGTGTATAAAATATTTTGGTCCATTGTGAAATCTTGGCGTACGGTTTCCAGTGTTGTGTATTGTATATTTTCTTCTTGGGGTATAGTTTCGCACGTTTCTGGTACTTGTAGTACCAATGTGGCTTGTGGCATCGTTGTGTCAGTTAGTGTTGTAAGGTCTGTCGATTCACACACATTATAATATTCTATGGACCGAGTGTCACGATTCTCTTTAAATCTGCGCTTCTGGTGACGAGGTGTGCTAAATACTAAACTTGGAGAAGCTACAAAGTCAACATTATCGAATATAGCAGATTCGTATGAAATAGTAGAAGGGGATTGCAATAAATGTGATTGTAAATCGAAATTGGGAGATAGACACTGTAAGGTTGGGCTATGAGTTCCAGTGAGGTTTACGTCTTCCACACTCTTCGAAATGGTGACTTCTTTTGTTTTTTCATAATCACCGTTACAAGGAAGATTTGTGGCATCTAAAACAAAACAAAACCTATTAAAATATCAAAGCTGTCGTAAAACAACATAAGTTAGTGACAACATTTTGAATATTCATTGTATAACCTTATACAGTATGTTAATTAACGAAGGGCGTTCCCGTTAACGCACAATAGTATAGCGTCCATACATGCTAAACAAATATTGACATTATAAAATTCGCGAAACAAAAATCAGCTGCATCAACTATTTATGTTCGCATAACTCGTCAAAATGTAGGGAACAGCTGATTTTTAATTTCGCGAATTTTTAATGTAAATATTTATTTTAGCATGTATGGACGCTATACTATTGCGGATTAACGGGAACGCCCTTCGTTAATTAACATACTGTATACTATAATATTGTTCGACTTATGTGCGTTTTTCCATCAAAATTATATTATTTATTTACTTATTAAATGTAACCGCCGAAGAGACCACATTGCCATTGTACACACAAAATACTATGAAACAACATACTACATACACATACATACACCCACACACCCCTACACACACACTACACTCATCTATTCATCATTTTAGTTTAATATAATTGTACAGACAACTGTACAGGTTTAATTTAGTTTTATATACATAGCGAGCGTCGCGGCGCGCGTCAGCACATTTTATAGTATTTATATTGTAACTGTAGCATTATGTAGCACTGCACTTTATCATTTCAATCAATAAGTATGAATTAAATACTTATCACAGAAAGTTGTGTCGTTTATCATTTATTACGCGATCTTTCTGCCAATACCATATCAGCAGTCAGATATCATTTATCATCCAAGTGTAGGCGTGATCAAGAACCCCTACATTTTTTGGTCCTTCGAGCCGGATCTGAAGCAGAGACCTACGGATCCAGTTATCAAGCGTATCACTATCAAGATTTGTGTTCTGAAGATTTCCGGTACGATAGCGAATCGGTCCGCTGGCCTCCCACAAGCGGGTCTCACCAGTAGGATTGAGAAGGCGCACATATCGTGCTGGAGATTACAGAAGCACTAAGCAACAATATCAATCAAGAATTTATCAATTTATCATCAGTGTTAGAGGAGAATATCATATATATACCTGTATCAGCGTGACCTCAGGTACTTATCAGTTACTTTTTATCATTTATCATGGAGGCCTTACAATCAATGTTCGAACGCCAGAGCTTCCTCACCAAGGAAATTGAGAGGATACATACCAATTTCCGGAAGGACAGTTCAAGCAGGAAGACACCTGAATACCTTCACAGTCGTCTAGCCGCGCTAGATAAATGCTGGAAGGAGTTTGAAGAAAATCACATCAAGCTGCTGGAGTTTGAAGACGATCAATACGAATATTTCACAAAGGAGATTTATGGGTACATGAAGGAGTATTATATCAAAACCAAGGAAATGGTTTCATCATACAAGGAGCCTAAATTTCCGACCTTTTCCCTACCCACCTTTGAAGAATATTCTTGCCAAGGGAACGACCTGCTTAGTCAGCAGAGTACTAATATTAGAGCATTGGAACGACTAATGAAACGAATCAACATTGAGGACTTAGAGGAATAATGGGAACTTCAAGATGAACTAAACAACCTTCAGCATCTATGGAAGGTTATTGACACTACTCACCTACGTCTCGATAACCAACTAAAGGGGAGCGACGATGAATATGAAACCAAGTTTCTGCAGACTGAAGAGCGCTACCTTACCATCAAAAGGGAGTTGAACAGAAAACTAAACTCCACTGCTCACCTTGAGCAGGCCACACCCAAATTAGAGGTCCTTACATTTTACGGGAAATATACGCAGTGGCCGACCTTTTTCGACCTATTCGTTGAAACAATACATAACAACAAGGGTATTTCTAAAGCGCAGAAAATGCAACACCTGAAAGGAAAGGTCAAGGGTGAGGCAGAAGGTTTAATCCAGCATCTTAATATATCTGCAGAAAACTATGATACGGCATGGGATATCCTCACTCATCGTTATAACAATCCACAGATTTTATTTTCAACTCAGATGGATATTTTCCTGAATCAACCGCCGATCAACAAGCAATCATCATACCACGCCTTTAAGAAGCTACACGATACTACGACACAGTGTATCAACAGCATCCGGAACCTTGGCATTGACATTGCTACCTGGGACCCGATTATAGTTCATCTTTTATCAAAGAAACTGGACGACGAAACGCGTACTGACTATATGGAGTCGCGTGCGTCGCCTCGAGATTTCACATCATGTACCGAGTTCCTGAATTTCCTTGAAAACAAATTTATGGCCCGAGAGCCTGTTGGCAAGAAGGAGAAGCCTGCAACATCAGATTCTTATAAGTCGAGCTCAAGTCAACCCAAACACCATAATGAAAATAACTTCTCGAGGAATGCATCTCACTTCAGGAAATATCAGTCAAACGCTACAAATAATAAGGGATTTTGCCCAGTCTGTAAGCAGCCTCATCATCTGTATCAATGCAAGCGCTTCCTTGCGCAATCAGCGGATGCGAAAATGAGGACAATTTCACAACATAACATTTGCCGTAACTGCCTTTACAAGCATTATGACAAAATGTGCATTTCTACAAAAAGATGTAAAGAATGCAACGGTGATCATAATTCGATTATGCATGACGCACTTTCGCGACCGGATGCACTGGAACAAACAGACAAACCTCCGAGTCAGCAGTCTCCTTCGTCATCGGACTCCACTTCAACATCGCGCAATAGTCACAATGTTAACCATGTTGCAAGCGGAAATGAAGAAGTTCTTCTGACTACTGTAGCACTGAATATCAGAGCCTCAGATGGCAGTAATATGCGATTCAGAGCCCTTCTAGATCAAGGATCGCAAGTATCACTCATATCAGAAAACGCCGCCCAATTATTAGGGTTGAAAAGGCAATCATATCAAGCCGCAGTATCAGGAATTGGGTCGACACAAAAACAAAGCAGAGGCTTAGTGTCGCTTGACTGTACATCAATTTACTCTGACTATCATTTTAGAACAGAGGCTCTAGTCGTAACCCGAGTTATAAACAACTTGCCTAATACCTCGTTTAAGAAGCAAACTTGGCCCCATTTATCACACACCAGACTGGCAGATCCTGAGTATAATCTGTCTAAGCCCATTGACTTGCTCTTGGATGCCAGCGTCTACTCAGCTATTATCATGAGTGGTCTTATCAAAGGACCAGTCCAATCTCCTATCGCGCAGCAAACAAAACTTGGGTGGATATTATCAGGCAACGTAAAGACGTTTTCATGTCATGTTGTCATCAACGATGTAGACAGCATCTCCAAGTTCTGGGAGGTTGAAGATATACACGAGCCTACAGCCTCAGTATCCTCTGCAGATCTATATTGTGAGGAATATTATCAAGCAACCACTAAGAGGTTGGACTCGGGTCAATACGAAGTAGCATTACCTATGAAACCTAACTTCGAACAAGAGATCGGTGCATCAAAATCAAAGGCTGTCGCTCAATTTATTCAACAAGAAAAGAAGATGAGCAAAAATCCATCACTAGCACAAGGTTACCGCAAATTCATGCGCGAGTATGAAGAACTAGGTCACATGCGCCAGGTCGAGCAACAAGATGACACAGCATGCTACTTACCCCATCACGGCGTATTGAAATTAGACTCTACAACTACGGCTCTGCGTGTTGTTTTCAACGCATCAGCTAAGATGTCATCTGGACGCAGCTTAAACGACTTGATGTATAACGGACCGAACCTTCAACAAGACCTGCAAAATCTCATCCTTACGTGGCGACAATATAAGTACGTAGTCACTGCGGATGTAGAAAAAATGTTTCGAGCAATCCTTGTAAGACCTCAAGATCAGCATCTTCAATCTATAATGTGGAGAAGTCATCCTCGTGAACCACTTCAAGAATATAATCTCACCACTGTTACATACGGAACAAGAGCAGCCCCGTTCTTGGCGATGAGAACTTTAAAGCAAATAGGCATCGATCATGCTGAACAACATCCATTAGCAGCGGCCGCCCTGGAATCATCTTTCTATATGGATGACTATATGGGAGGCAGCAATTCTATCGAGCATGCCAGACAACTACAACTTGATTTAATAACAATCTTAAAGAGTGCTGGCATGAATCTAAGAAAGTGGTCTAGCAATGAACCACAGCTAATCCAAACCTTACAACCAGAACAAATAAACGCTCCATTTGAGTTCAAGGATAGCGAATCTCGAAAAACACTAGGTCTGCGATGGAGTCCCTCAAGCGACATGTTTACCTTCGACACAAGAATCGAACACCAAGACAGCGACAAGCCATTTACGAAGCGGCAACTATTGTCAGATATTTCAAAAATATTTGACCCCATCGGCTGGCTATCACCGCTCACTATCAGAGCAAAAATATTATTCCAGACCACTTGGACTGCGCAACTGACCTGGGATGAAGAACTACCGGCCAATATATTATCAGAATGGAAAACTTTGCGAGATGACCTAAGAAATATCAACATTTTTCAAATACCTAGATATCTGGGTCAAATGAAAAACAACATACAAATACATGCATTCTGTGACGCCTCGGAAAAGGCTTATGCATGCGCAATATACATTGTAACTAATGATCATAAAGGCAAGCGCACATCGAAGCTAGTAACAGCAAAAACAAAGGTAGCGCCAATTAATAAATCTATCACTTTACCTAGACTTGAGCTACTTGGGGCATTTTTGTTATCACAATTGATGGAGAAATTTCTTCAGACACTTTCTTCAGAGCCAATGGAGATCTTCGCCTGGACTGATTCGATGATTGTACTGGGCTGGCTACACGGGGATTTATCAAAATGGAAGCAATTTGTGGCTAACCGTGTACTAAAAATCACTAAGATCATCCCAGCATCGAACTGGCGTCACGTCAGGTCCTGTGACAATGCAGCAGACTGTGCTACGCGTGGATTGAGCTCTGAAAGTCTGTCAAGAGATCGCTTGTGGTGGGAAGGGCCAGAATGGCTTCTTAATTTTAACTCGAATCATACCCCTACAACCGAATATCAAACTCCAACAGTAGAAATCAAAAAACAAAATGTACACACAGCCCTATGTCAAACCAGCTGCTCTTGGATAATTGAATTACTAAATAAATTCAATTCACTAACTCAGGTTGCACGAACAGTGGCACGGGTGTCACGTTACATCGCTAACCTGCGCAATACAAATTCACGTGTAGCGAAAAGTTCACTGTCTGGTGTCGAAATACAAAACGCATTGTACCTTGTTATCAAACAAGTGCAAGATATCGATTTTAAAGAAGATATACATCATTTGAAGCAAAAGGGCTTCGTCCGCAGCAACAGCAAATTGTCTTGTTTGCGACCATTCTTAGACGATCACGGGATACTAAGAGTTGGAGGACGCCTTGAGCAAGCGAACATCACATACGCGGCGAAGCATCCTATCATAATATCACCTGGAAGTCGCTTGGCAGAGTTAATTATTCAGCAAGCTCATATCACTACGCTTCACGGCGGGCCACGACTTACTTTATCATTCATCAGGGAGCAATATTGGCTGCTAAGTGGCATCAGCAGCGTCAAAAAGCATATCAGATCATGCGTTAAGTGCCGGAGACACAGCCAGGAATCATATCAACAACACATGGCCGACCTTCCAAAGCCTAGAATCACACCGTCCCGGCCCTTTACTAATGTGGGTGTAGACTTCACAGGGCACGTGGATATAAAGTCCAACAAGGGACGAGGCATCAAGACTACCAAGGGATACATTGCAGTATTCGTGTGCTTGGCCACCAAGGCCGTGCATTTGGAACTAGTGTCTGATCTCAGCACAGCATCCTTTCTGGCAGCATTAAGAAGAATGTGTTCCAGGCGCGGAGTACCCAAGAATATCTATAGCGATAACGGTACGAACTTTGTGGGCGCTTCACGACTCCTGAATCAAGAGTACAGAGCAATAATTGCCTCAATCAACCCAAACGCTATCATTGATATCAACAACATGGAGATACATTGGCACTTCAATGCTCCCGTCTGGCCAAATGCAGGAGGTCTATGGGAAGCGGCGGTGAAAAGTTTGAAATATCATTTGAGGCGCGTGCTTGGCCATAAAAAATTAACCTATGAGGAGTTCACCACGCTTCTGTGTCAAATTGAAGCCTGTCTCAATTCGAGACCTCTCTGCGCGCTCACTGAAAACCCAGACGATACGTATCTCACCCCTGGGCATTTCCTTATTGGTGGAGCCATGCTATCACGATCCCAGACTGATCCTGATCATATGAACCTGACTACACGATGGCAATTGATTCAGGCGATAAACAAACAGTTCTGGAAAAAGTGGTCCACGGAATACCTTCAACAGCTTCAGTCAAGAACAAAATGGCGTACTACTAAGGAAAATCTTAAACTAGATGACGTGGTTCTTATCAAAGAAGACAACATACCACCTGGCAAGTGGGTGATGGCCCGAGTTCAGGCTCTACATCCCGGTTCAGACGGGTGCGTAAGAGTTGTAACGTTGAAAACTGCCAACAATACTATAAAACGTCCGGTCAATAAACTTATACCCTTGCCAGTACGAGAAAATAGTACCACGCAAACACCTTCTTTGAATGGGCCTCAAGAAATATCCCACGGGCGTCATCGCCATCGGTCAAAATTCGGCATGAAAACATTATTAACATCAGCACTTCTTCTGTTAATGACGATAATATCACCAAGCATACAGCAATCAACTATATCATACAATATCACGTCACTGGATAGCCAAAGGAATATGCTTTTCGACAAAGTATCAGAACTCCAACACATCAAGGATGAATGGAAGTTAATAGTTTACTACAACATGTCTGCATACTGGTCTGGATTCACTGACTTGGAAACATATGTTCGACATTTAAATCAACTGTGTCAGCGTACGTGCCTACCACAATCAGGAATACCGTACGGAGCTATCATATTACAACTGCAACATGAGCTGAACGAACTTCAACATTATAATTCCTTATTGCGCAACCCTAACAAACGATACAAGAGAGGACTAGTAAATGGGGTTGGCAACCTGGCTAGCTACTTGTTTGGGGTTTTAGACGACAAGTTTGCAGAGCAGTACAAACGCGATATTGAACAAATATCACTAAATGAAAATCATTTACAGAGTCTTATCAGAAATCAAACTCTAATAATTGAATCCGAATACAGCATCATTAGAAGAAACGAGGCCATAATGAATCAACAATTTACTACTATGGATAAACAAATGAAGACTTTAATAAAGGAAGTTAACAACGTTCAAGCGGACACTACGCAAGGCCTCTATTTAACGGCATCAGCACTATCAGCATACGCCGTTCTATCAACCTTACGACGTATGCAGCAAGGCCTAATCGATGTGATCACCGATGTCTATCATGGGCGCATAGATACTCACCTGCTCCCGCCTGAAGAGTTGGAAACACAGATAAATATCATTACACGGGAGATACAGGATGATCTCAATGTGCCATTAGACAAATCAAGTATCAGAAGTCTTTATAAATTACTTCGGGTTTACGCTCAAGTATATAACAACTATCTCATAATGGAAATCAAGATTCCTCTGGTTACAACAGAAAAATACGAACTGGATAAAGTTATTCCCCTACAAAGAGAAGAATCGGGACAAAACTATCAAGTTATATCGACCTACCCATATTTGGCATTTAATTTAAGAAAGGATTTGGTTTTATTCTTCACAGAAAACGACCTACAACAGTGCCTTCACGCAAACCCAGGGAAGATATTATGTTCCATTGAGAAACCAATCTATGAAATACGAGAAAAACAATCCATTTGTGACGTTAAAATTAATGATATCATAACACCGGCCTGTATATACAAACAAGCAAGGTGCGAAAATAAGTGGGTCAAGTTACGACGCCCGAACGACTGGCTATATCAATGTTGTCAGCAATGCACTGTACGCATATTTAGCACCCGTAACACGGAAGTGAAGACTTTAACAGGCAATGGCATAATCAGTCTTTGTCCAGGATGCATACTTAAGGGAGAGTCTTTCAGTATTTACTCTCATAAGAACTTCATCAATCACGTTGACTATAATACAGAAGAGATGCAGCTTCCACAGATGTCAGTAGTCAATCAAATAGTCAACACAAGCATCCCTTCTGCTGAGCCCTTTGAACCAGAGGATCACCACTCTATGTGGAATCAGTTGAGATCTGAAATGGACGATCTTAAGCAACAATCGACACAAACAATCAGTGTCCACGACGTGCATCAATACAGCGTGCTCTACTTGCTGGTGGGCGGAACGGTCCTGACGGGCTTTATTTTAGTCGTCATATGGATCCGACGAAGGCGAAGACAGCAACCAGCATTGGAGTCAAATTTGGAACTAGCAGGAATTCAGACTATCACCAATCATCAGCCAGTTCCACGGAAGATCACCGAGAGCTCATCAACCCCTAATTTAGCGTCAATTAAGTTTGACATTCCTTTATGTGAGAGTTAAAGGATTCATTTTATGTAATTCATTTGTTATGTAATTATTTCTTCTTTGCGCCCGCGGCAGCATGTACAGACAACTGTACAGGTTTAATTTAGTTTTATATACATAGCGAGCGTCGCGGCGCGCGTCAGCACATTTTATAGTATTTATATTGTAACTGTAGCATTATGTAGCACTGCACTTTATCATTTCAATCAATAAGTATGAATTAAATACTTATCACAGAAAGTTGTGTCGTTTATCATTTATTACGCGATCTTTCTGCCAATACCATATCAGCAGTCAGATATCATTTATCATCCAAGTGTAGGCGTGATCAAGAACCCCTACAATAATGATATAGGTATACAAGGTGTAATTGTAATCCCCGTTAACCTCGTAAAAAAATCATCAGCTGTTCCCTACATTTTTTCGCGATTTCAGGTTTGGTCCCATTGTAAAAGTTGTTCATTATGACGAGTACAATGACCCCATACGAGGTTAACGGTGATAAAAATTACACATTGTATATAAAGGTTTTTTCAAATTAAGTAGGTAACAAGACGATAGGTATACATATACCTACCGTCTTGTTTCTATTAGTTGAATACATTTACCTCTTTTAAACTCTCTCTTTTTGTTGATTATAATTATTCTTGTAATACCTACCTACCTATCTACATAGGTAGGTAGGTAGGTAGGTATTACAAGAATAATTATAATCAACATCATACCTAATAATCTTACTGATTAATCACTTACCGTCAACCATGGATAACATTCTTCTTGCTCGAGATTTTGCTGGTAATTGTCTTGCCATTTTAAAAAAAAACACACAATTTATAGATCTACTCGTAATATTCAAAACCACTTAATCGCACTAAAAGAACATTATTAGCGCAAGACGTCACACGCTGCACTGACACCCCCCGCCGAATTGAGTTATTACACACATCAAAAGTGTCTAGGGATCAACATATATTTTTGCAATAACTTTTCTCCTGATTGATATTAATTAAAATTTTCTTTAAGGATTCATCAAATAAAGTGTTTTCGTTTGTCACAGTAACGATAAACCAAGTCACCTTTGCATTAATAAAGAAATTTGCAATTTTCCTAATAAAGGGATTTTTGACATTTGAACCACTAACACAAAAGTTCGAAAAAAAGACTGAAATAACAGTTTTCTTTAAAATTTTATAGGGTAACTTAAACAATTAATAATCCGTGTTTCTACCGCGAACACTAACAACACAAGAACATCGGTTTGGCAAACTCAAAATGAGTTCATCCAAATCACGCTGTGGAATGGCCGCCCATGTTCGTTGCAACAACAAAAAAAGGTCTTCTTGCGACTGGATACCCTCTATATTCGGCAGAGCTCTTCTCTGTAGCATATCCCATGCATGCTCAATCGGATTCAAGTCTGGCGACTGAGCAGGCCAGGGCAGGACATTGATGTTAGCTGCGGCGAGAGTCTGTCTTACAACTCTTGCGGTGTGCGGTCGTGCATTATCATGCATTAACTGAAATAAGGGACCGATTTGCACTTGTAGAGGAACGATGACGTCTGATACAATCGTCTCAGCATAAATTTGAGCGTTGAGGTTGCCTCTGATCCAAATCAACTCAGTTCTTCCGCCGATCCAAATACCCGCCCATACCATGATGGTTCCACCACTATAAGGATGGACTTCCTGGCAGGATTTTAATCGCTGTTGGCGTCCAGGGGTTCTCCAGTGTCGTATACGTCTTGTATCCGGTCTCATACCAAAACGAGACTCATCAGAAAAGCACACGAAACGCCATTGTTCTTCTGCCCAATTTCTGTGTTCAAGAGCCCATTGATATCGAATCCTACGATTGTGCATTACTATAGGTGGTACCCGTAGCGGTCTTCGGGAATGAAGGTTCACTTCATGCAAGCGGTTTCTGACTGTTTGGTCGCTAATTAAGTTCCCTGAAGAGTGATGAAGCCTCACGGCTAACATCATGGCGGTTATTGTTGGAGCTCTTCGAGTTAAGATTTGAATGTATCGGTCTTGTCTCCGTGTGGTGCAGCGATACCGTCCTCCATGGCGCTCAGCCACGGTACCAGTGCTTCGGTAACGTGTCCAAAGTCGACTGATAACACTCTGACTTGTATTCAGAGCTAAAGCCACAGTACGTTGCCGGGAACCAGCTTCTATCATTCCCACGGCTCTGAGCATTTCTTCCCTGCTTAAATGACGTCGCCGCTCCATAATAACGTTGGTTTTAATCAGTAGTAGGGAAACAGTAGCACTAATAATGTCTTCAATGCGTTGTATGTTTTTATAGGGAAAATATTGACAGCTGATTTTCATCTTTTACTCGAATTTGATTCACAGTTCCTGATTCAAATTATGAAATGCACCAAAAAGGATCCATATAAATTTATAAAATCATAAATTTATTACAAAGCCACATCTCAATCTCAAGAAATCCGCATAAAAATGCTTGATCCCTAGACACTTTTGATGTGTGTATTTGTATCAATTGTTTACCTAAACATGATGCTAGAAAGCATGCGGTAATCATTTATGCGTAGGAGTGAAAGGGATGGCGTTCAGCGTAACACGACAGTACGGCGCCGGGTTTACAACAAATTTCCGGGAAGAAAGGCGTAATAGCTTGTACAGAATAAAATCTCTTGTGATTACTTCGTATTAAATGTTTACAGTCTGTTTATTGATATAATACGATTATTTCCAAAAACGCGGTTAGATTTATTACTGTTACTCTTTGTTTAGAAATGTAGTGTAAAGATGTTCACCAGTTTTTTGTGTTATGTTTCATAGAGTATTGCAATAATACATTTTTAGTCGTAAGAGTTTTTTCCATGCAATAAAGCTGTTATTGCCATTTATACTAAAGAAATATTCATTTAAAAAAATAGAAAAAAAATAAGGGTGATAGACTGATACTCAGAGAAGCCATAAATCAAATAACATTAAAAAGGGCGTAACCGGCGTTTACCGCTACATTGCCCGGGGCCAGCGTATGTAATATTTCAATTAATACGTTTAATTGTTGTTTTTGTATGCAATAAAGAATAAGATTAAGAATAAGAATTGATCACGTACGTTACACATACACACACACATACACACTTTCGTACGCACATGCGCACGTACATACTAGAGGGACCCGGGCACAGCACCCGCGCGCATGGTCACGCCGTCGTAGTGCGCGCCGCACGACGGCATGAGCCACTCCAGCTCCATCGCGCTGCCCACCATCGATCTCGCACACGTCGCCGACGAGTTCGACGACTCTGACGACTCACTTGTCGCGCTGTTCAGCAACGCCACGGCCGGCTCGGGCACGTCCATCATGTCCGGCTCGAGGGCGGGTTCGGTGGGCACAGGTCGCGCGGGCTGCAGGCTGGCCGGCACGGGCAGGCGGCCCCGCGGCAGCGCCAAGCGTAGCTTCTGCCAGAAAAAGGGGTCGCCCCAGCGCACGTAGGTGTTGCTCTGCAGGTAGCGGCGCAGGCGCTCGTCCAGCGGCAGCGCGGCCGGATCGTCCAGCAGCACCACGACCAGGCGCGGGCGAGTGTCGCGTAGCGCCAGCGCTTGCGCCTCCTGGAACTCGGCGCGCGCCCACGCCGAGCGCAGGAAGTGCTCCGACACCACGGCCACGGTGCGGCGCGACGCGCGTACGGACGCCACGATCTGCGCCGGGATCCAGCCGCCCGGCGCCCAGTCGCGGTAGTGCACGCACAGGCGCAGCGGGTCGGGCGGTGCTTCTAGCCGCGTCACCAGCTCTTCGCGCACGAAGCGCTCGTCGCCGTGCGAGAAGGACAGGAACACGTCGTAGCGCCGGCCCGCGTCGTCCTCGGGCGCGGCCGGCAGCCAGCCGCGCCGGTGCAGCGCCGCCTTGAGGCGCAGGCGCACGGCGGGGTGCCACAACAGGCCGGCTAGCGCACCGGCCGCCAGCAGCGTGCACAGGGCGGCGCCCGCGGCCGCCACGCCGGCGCCCAGGCCGCGGGGGGGGGCGCAGGGCAGGGAGGGCGCGGCGGCCAGCAGCGAGCCGTTGGCGCAGGTGACGTGCGCGTAGTCCTGCAGTACCTGCTGCTGCGCCTTGAGCGCGAGCACGGTGCCGGCGGCGCTACAGTTGCACACGAGCGGGTTGCCCGCCAGGCGCACGCGGCGCCGCTCGTCCGCCAGCAGCGCGCGCGTGACTCCCGAGCTCAGCCTTGACAGCGAGTTGTTACTCAGATCCAGCACCTGCACCGATTCTCGATCAATCATAAGCGAAACAAGAGCTTCTTTGCTGTGAGTTCTCAATGTCCTAAATAAATAAGTCAACTCACGGAGAGATGTTCGGGGATGTCGGCGGCGTCGAGCTCGGAGATGCGGTTGTGCGCGAGGTACAGCTGCCAGTCGTAGTCGGCGGGTGACTCTTGCGCGCTTCGCAGCGCGGCCTGTAGCGGGCGTGTGACGTCACGCAAGCGCTGCAGCGCCTTGTGCTCGCAGCGCACGATGAGCGCGCGTGCCGGCGCCGCGCCCGTGGGCGTCCAGGCGCAGGCGCAGCGCGTGCCGGAGCACAGGTCAGGCTTGCCGCACTGCAGCTGGTCCAGCGGCATGTCGTGCAGCGTGGCCGGCCCGCTCGCACAGCGGCCGCTCAGCTGCACGTGCCGCGGCTTCTCGCGCAGCGCGCGCGCCGCCCAGTAGGCGTCGCAGTCGCACGCGAGCATGGAGTCGAGCGTCACGACGGCGCGTGACACCGACCCATCCAGCACCCGCGAGTAGTCGTCCTGAGTGTACTTCAGCTGGGTCACGTTGTTACCCGTCAGGATCACCTCCACCGGCTTTTTGCCAAAAAACTTCAGGTCTTCGTACTGTGAACACATGGCCGGTTAGTGCGGGTTCGCGGGGCCGGGGCGGGGGCGGGCGTGGCAGGTACACAGACGATACGTTACCGTGATACAGGTGAAGTCGTTAGCAGACAGGTCGAGCTTTTTTAATTCAGACATGGAGTCGCGCCAGTCGCGACAGATCAGACTGATATTGGTTTTCTTTAGCTTGAGATAGGTCAGCTTGTTTAATCTTTTCAATGGTGACTTTCCTGTAAATACAAAGACTAATATTTACTCCCTTATAAGAATCAGAAAAACGACTAAATGCGAATAATAAAAAATAAAATAATGTTAATGCGAAGGTCATGTTGAATGCCCATGTCACACCCATTCTTGTCAAGATCGGAGACTCGACACTCGAAATTGTAGACGATTATGTATACCTAAGACAGACGGTCCAGTTAGGTAGGTCTAACTTCGAGAAAGAGGTCAATCGTCGAATCTGACTCGGCAGGGCAGCGTTCAGGAAGCTGCGCGGTGTCTTCTCGTCCAACTTACCGCAGTGTCTCAATACGAAAGTCTATGACCAGTGTGTATTGCCAATGATTACACACGGGACCGAGACGTGGTCGTTCACAATGGGCCTTATCAAAAGGCTTAAAGAGCAATGGAGAGGGCAATGCTCGGAGTCTCTTTGCATGATCGAATCACAAATGAAGACATCCGCAAGAGAACCAAGGTCACCGACGTAGCCCGAAGAATTGCCAAACTTAAGTGGCAGTGGGCAGGTCACATTGCTCGCAGAACGGATGGCCGGTGGGGCCGGAAAGTTCTAGAGTGGCGACCGCGAACCGGAAGACGATGTGTTGGAAGACCTCCCACTAGGTGGACCGATGACTTGGTGAAGGTTGCAGGATCGCTGAAACCGCTGGATGCGAGTCGCAAGGGACCGGTCAATGTCCAGCTGTGGACGTCTTTTGGCTGAAATGATGATGATGATGACTTAATGCGACGCCGCGCTCGAAGGATTGAAGTGACCATTTATTTACTAGATAGTAAAAAGTAATTTAAAAAATGAAACGATCTTTTACTCTGAAACATGGTAACAAAAGAGTAACTTATCAAAGGTTTTATTAAAATTTCGAATTGGCTTGCACATAGAAAGCGGTTTATTAAAACAAAAAAAAAAACAAATTAATGAACTATTCAACGCGAGAAAAATTATTGTGAGCATCGTTGATTTTGAAAAGTATGTGCAGTGTCTCTGTTGCTAGCCGCTGCAGTAATGTAGGTACTAATTATCTGTGGAGTGTGGATCATGTCATTGCGAAAATTTTGAGTTTGTGTTGTGTTCTAAATTATAATCTGTGAATGACCTGATTGAAGAAAAAACTGACCGCTCAGTTCAGAATTTTTGTCGAGTGTAAATTTGTTCGGTTTCAAATGACTACTTTTCTCGCACTCGAACTGAAAAGTACAGTTTGCACCTTTAGACTAAACGCCAATTTAATTTTTATTTATTTGTTAAATAACTATGTGAGACTGACAACCAATTAATAAAAGTCCTCACTTCTAAAAATAGATTATAAAGAAAGACAGTGAACACAAGAAAAAAAAATACAGGATAAAATTCAAACTTAAACTAAATTCACATGATTTATTATGCCACATACAATACACATACATACCTAATAAAAACCTGAACAAACAAAATCCTAATTAGAAAAGCTAAGCCTACTTTCTGGCCGAGGACACACTCGTTAGGAAAGCATCAAAATCATGCTGTTTACACGTGTTATTAAAGCTTCTACTTGCACGCACTTTGTATAAATTCTGCCTGTAATTTGTAGACGTAAATGGAACACGCAATGGCAAGTTCCATCGTTTTGACCTTCCGGGAACGTTAAAATAAAATTTGTATACGATATCGGAATATTATTCATTGAATTGTTGAATATTTTGAACAATGAGATACAAACAGAAATTGCTCGCCGATTAATTAAGGGCCGATCGCCGATTTATTATGATACTACTTACAGAGGCTGACGTAATCTTCAGACCGGTAGAGCACTTAACCTTTTCTGGATGCTCTCTATACGATCAATACCCTCGCTTTCATTGACTCTCTCGCAAGCTCGGGAGTCAAACCACCTCGGGCATATTAAGTCTTCGGTATCGTTATAAAATATACTATTTCATAATTGTTTGGACCTAACAAATATGAAAACATTATTTTTAACGCTCATTCATGGATAAATTCACCAATCTAAAATTGACATACTCATTATTGACATTCTTATTATTGCCAATGGTTTTGTTGACATCCTTATTATTATTACATACCAATTGCGATAAAATCATGTACCTATTCATAAATGTATTATTAAATTTTGCATGCTAGTTTTAGCGAACTGTATTAAAACTCGACCATCTATTTATATACTACAATTCTAGCAAATACAGGAGATAGTTTTTTTTGGGCCCACCTGGTCGTTGCATTTATATATTCATAATAACACCAAAAAAAAGTAACCATTTTACTATGGTTTTAAAGGAAATATTACGTAGAAATGAAAACGGAATCTTAAAATCATAATAAATAAGCTATGTTATGATATTTTTTTGCGAGTCAAATCATTCCTGTTGTGGTCAATGTCATTTGACAGCAAATACTTACGTGAATAGGGGCGTTTTTCTGTTTACTAAAAAAAGTACGGTATCTACCTATCCGTTGGAAATCATAATTATGTGCTATATAATTATTATAGAATCAGAAAGAATATAAAAATAAATATTATTAAACTATGAGCATTTTTAATGCCATTTTTATAGGTTTACACTAAAATCGCATAGGTGGTTTAAACAATCAACGTGGCATGAAACGTTATAAACCCACTTTTTTTGTGATTGACAGACAACTTCATTATTTTGACATTTACTTTTCCTGTTTATTTTGGTTTTCGTAAGTGTTTTTGCAGATTTTTCGCATTTATTCCGGTTAAACAATGCTAAGCTAATTAAACCACTGGAATCTAGAGGTTATAAGGAAGAAATCAATGTAAGTTTCATTATTATATGCTAGAATTTATGTGGGAAACTAATCCTCGAACAAAAAAAATTGTCTCCTTTCACTTCATTTCGTTTCAAAGCCGAACCTAAATAATATATGTTACAGCCAAAACTCTTAATCAGTCAAAACCACTTCTGACTGGTGTCAGTTAAAACCCATAAGAAGTTCAAAAAATGCGTTATCTTCATTAAAAATATGTTGTTGTAAAACGCCTTAGTTTTAGTTACCTAGTTCTAGAATTACACGATGCTCTTTAAAGGGTCACAAAAAACACCTTTAAGTTTTTAAGTATTTATTAATGATAAAACGAACTTACCTGTATGTGAAGTTCTATCATAATTATGCGAGCTGCTCAATTCGAAGCGATTAATATTTACTTGTAGTACTGTTTCGTATTTCTCGGCCATTACCACGAATATTTTAGAGAAAATAATAAGAATCTAAAAATTTTAAAGTAATTTTTTGATGAAACAAATCATTCATTCACTCATGTTCGTCCCGATCTCGCCGGTCACACGCCATTTTATTCTCATTAAGTTTAAAGCATGTCCTGAAACATACATGGATTATTTATGTATCACTGACACCATAGGAAAAATAGATCTTGGTAATAATGGGAGGGTTATACACTAAACGGGTGGGCTGTCATATTAATCGCTTCGAATTGAGCAGCTCGCATAATTATGATAGAACTTCACATACAGGTAAGTTCGTTTTATCATTAATTATGCTTACGCTGCTCAATTCTCGCGATTAATATTTACTTGTAGATGTTTAAAGATGCTCAAGACCTATATTTTTCCTATCTGTCATGCTAAAATTATGATTTAACTTTTTTATGACAGGAAATAATTAGACTAGTATTCTCAATAAATGTATTTAGCAAATGTTATATTTTAGCAAAAATAATAATAAATACATAACAAAAAACAAAAAAGGCAATCATCTTCTTCTCATTATAATAACAAAATTACAATATTTTATTTATCTTATTAAGTTTGAAGTATAGACCGACCAAAAGAATCGTCTAGATGAGAAATAATAATATCCCGGTTGTAAAATCTGGCAAAAACAGATGAAGAAATGCTCCACCCCGCGGTTTTTCTAATTGTATCCACATTCACGCCAACAGCTTTCGCTTTTGACGTGGATGCATGACGCGTGCTGTGCGAGCTATATACATTTGTGTCGATACCGCTTCTGTGGAGCATGTCTTTTATCCAGTGACTCAAAGTTTGAGTAGTTACTTTTGTGTGAGGTTTCCTATAGCTAATGAACAAATCGTCAGACACGCGAACCGAATCAGTTTTATTTTTATAACATAACAAAGTCAAGGCTGGACAAATTTCGGGCTTTTCATGAAAATATGGTAGTTTTAATAATGGTTGGTGAGTATTTGGTTTTGAGGTTTTAATAAATTGTGAAATTTTAATTGATATACAATTAGAATCAAAAATTATATTTTTAAGTTCAATTTTGGACAAAGTTTGAACTCTGTGAGCTGTTACAATAGCCAACAACGTTATTAATTTTTTGGATAATAATTCCAGGCTTAACTTTTCATTGGGAAACATTTGTGATAAATAGTTTAAAACTGTATCAACGTTCCAAGTATATTCGTATTTCGGTTGCGGTGGTCTGGATCTAAAAACACCTTTCATGAATCTCGCAATTCTATCATCATTAATGCTAGTAGAACCGAATATACAAGATAGAGCGGATTTGCAACAATTTAGGCTTCCATATTTGTAGCCTGAATTATATAACTGAGTTAAAAAATAAAGGACATTTGGAACCGATGCTGCTAGATAATCAATGTTATGTGTTTGACAGAAACTGAACCACTCTTTATAGTAACAATATTGCTTACGAGTGCTGGGGGCTAATGAATTTATCATTATATCTACGGAAGAAGGGGGAACGCTTCGTTTCAGTAGTGCTTCCCTGATAATATTGCTGCAGCCAGGGTAAGACTTTTGTGCAGACTGTGTTGCGTCCTGGAATCACCAAAAAACAACAATTCACTACTAGGGTTAAAATAAATAACCTTAGAACTGACCAATTTCTTAAAAACAGGGTACCAGGGTTGGGTAGGCCAATTAGGTACAATAACTATGCCTGTGGCTTTGTCTGCAATTATTTTATTTAAGGTTTTCAGAATAATTGCGAATGGTGGGAAAGCGTAGAAGAAATAATCATTCCATTTGATTGTAAAAGCGTCAATACAGAAAGCGTATGGATCAGCTCTCCAAGACACATATTTTTTGCATTTTGCATTGGATCTACTTGCGAATAAGTCAATATCAGGGACACCAAATGCGTTAGTAATGTCTAAGAAAGCATAAGGTGCAAGCTCCCATTCAGTGTCAGAATGCGTCTTTCGAGACTCGAAATCAGCGACAGTATTTTGAGACGATTTAATGTATGAGGCATAAAGAAATAAATTTCTTTGTTCACAAAATTCCCAAATTTGTCGAGCTATTTTGTGTAAATGAGGGAACTGAACACTACCCATTCGGTTGATACACGAAATTGCAGTAGTGTTATCTACTCTCAGTAGAACTTGTGTGTCAAAAAGATCTTTAGCAAATATTTTTATGGCAAACAGAGCGGCTAGCAATTCTAAGATGTTAATATGATAAGATTTTTCTTCACATGTCCAGAACCCATTTGCTTTTTTATTTAAACAAGATGCGCCCCAACCTGTCAATGAAGCGTCTGAAAATATTTCGAGATGATAATTTGGAGATCGAATAGGGCATGAAGATTTACAAATATTTTTATACCACCAATCTAAATCATCTCTAATTACATCATGATTAATTTTCATGACTTTTTCATAGTTAAGACTATCGCCCAGGCTTACAAATTTTAATCTCTCCAATATTTTTGTGTGTAACCAACCATATTCAATTCCTGGGCAAATAGAAATTAATAAACCTATAAACTTAGCGAAATCTCTAATTTTACACTTTTCTGTAGTTCTAATTTTTTCTAATTCTTTTTTGATTTTATCACGTTTCTTTTGTGGAGGTTTCACACAAAAAGTTTTCATATCCAATTCAAAACCTAAAAATTTACATTGGGTTTTGGGTATGATTGCACTCTTTTCATAGTTTATAATAAAGCCTAAGTTTTGTAAAAGACAGCGTTTCAGTAACATTTTGTGTACAATTGTCAAAAGTACTATCGATACACAAGATATCGTCTAAATAAACGGTGGATAACCATCCATGCAGCCGTAGGTGTTCCATAACCGGTTTCATGATTTTCGTGAACACCAGTGGACAAGTGTTCAAACCAAATGGCAAGCAATTAAATTCATAACAAGTATTTTTAAACTGAAAACGAAGGTATTTTCTATGATCTGTATGGACCGGTATTAAAAAATAAGCATCTTTTAGATCTACCGTAGCTAAATAACAATCAGGTGTTACTAGTTTTATTGCGGTTCTTAAGTCTTCCATCTTAAAGTGTGGCGGGTTTATGAATTTATTTAAATTTTTTAAATTTAAAATAAACCTTTTATCGCCATTTGGTTTGTCCACAAGAAATATACTAGATAAAAAATCTCCATCAACTCTACGGCATACCGATATAGCACCTTTATCAAGTAATTTATCAATTTCAGCCTGAAAGTTTACTACATCGTATTTATTGTTAGGTATATTTCCAGGACAGTTATCCTGTATAGGAATTGAGGTGAAAGGTATTTTATAACCTTGAATCCAGGACAAAATAGTTTTGTCATTTGTGAGCCTACGCCATGTGCGTAAGAAATATTTTAATCTGCCTGCTGGTTTAGTTACCTGCTGGTTTATTGCCTCCTCGGGTTCTTGTAGTAGGCATTGCTGCGCTGTGCACGCGATGGCGCAGTCCTGCGCATCGTCTCGTTCCGGTGAGCACTCGACGAGGTACCCGCAGTCCGATGAGCTGTTGACGACACTTTCCGATTCGAATGTTGTGGGTTGGAGTGCGGGTGCTTCCAGTTTAAATTATTGGTAGAATTCGGTCGTCGGTTATTTTTTATTGGAAATTTAGGCTTTGCTACATAAGATTTTAAATCTTGGCTATCCTTAGTTATAGCCTTGCTAGCTTTTAAGTTTTCAGGTAGCGACTCCCCGAAAAGATGTTTGTCGCGTTTTGACTCTTTTAATGTTTATTTTAATTTATTGTTAAGAGTTGAAATTAAAAAACTTCGCCTAAGCTTTGTATCTATATAGTGTGAGTCGCATAATAAACGGCTGGCATTACTTATATGCTTTAACACAGTTTGATTAGTATCCGATTTTTCTGAAACCAGGATATCTATAGCATTAGTCAAAGCAGTCAAAACTACACAGAGTTGGCCTTGCCGCGCGGCTAAAGATGCGTCTTTTTTCTGCAAGATGTCGGACACCGCCGCTTTAACTTCGGGATTTAAAATTGGCGCCTTAAATAATTGACAATTGCCAGGGGTTGGATATTCTTCAATAATTTTATCTTTTTGATCTTTGTTCAACCCATTTATTTTAGGACATGTAATAGCCTTGCTGAGATATCCGGGTGTACATCTTTTCCTACAGCCGTTTCCTCTTTAGGAGCATCCCCCAGGAGGGTAAGTAACTCATCGTCCAAATGCTTTGGGGATATGGGCACTGGATCATTTTTATCACATTCTACCTCAGCAGCAATGCTAGTTGATGGTTGCGGTGTTGACTCATCTCCCACCCCAAATGTGGGGGTTAATATATACTCATTTGAATTGTGAGCCACATTAGAGAGTGCCTCTCTACCTCTTTCAGTGTCTGAACATTGGTAATTTTCAACATTACCTTCCATTTCCGGGTCTGAAAAGGCGATAAATATGATTGTCATAACCGTGAAGGCAGTGATCCCGAAAATCACTCGCAGCACTAGACAATGTAGATATTACGCTAACCATTAAGTATTTGTGAAGGTAACAGTCCCCACACGTACTGTTCGCATCACTTACTAAATGTAGCAAAAGAACCGTTAGTTATACGTACAACTTGTAGTACATACAACAATATAATACCGCACAGTGTCGAATATTGTACACTATCTATGATATTATTGTCATGTGAAGGTAACAGTCCCAATGAGTACTGTTCGCATCACTGTTGAGTACAAAACTAGGTTTTGTTATAAAGCGTCTCATATGCATAGATGATTTACGTAACGGTAATAATCCCAATAATTTATGCAGATATCTACGAGTATCTAGTTGTTTATGACCTCATATAATATCTATTGTTTACTTCCGTGAATTATTTTTTGCACAATTTCTTAACAAATCAAAACATGTGGGTACTTCACATAAGCTGTACCTGTTGTATTATCTTATGCAAAGATTACTTATTAGCCATACAAAATAAACAACTGTAATGTTACAGCCATGTAAATTCAAAAATAGAATCATGAATTGTTTGTAAACACTTACCAGAATTTTCCTCTGTACTTGCAGAACTGGAAGAATAACGCCGTCGTTTTCGTAATTCACGCTCCAACTTTCTCAATATGCGTTCACTATCCTTATTCCTATGTTTCCGTTTTCTTCCCATGTTTAAAGCTTATAATCACTAAAACTAAACACTACAAAGAACTGTGAAGTTTATTACTATAAACACACGAATGGATATAAATATTAGCACAAACTATTTGACGGGTAACGGCCGGTACTGCACGAAAACAGATAATGAGAATAAAATGGCGTGTGACCGGCGAGATCGGGACGAACATGAGTGAATGAATGATTTGTTTCATCAAAAAATTACTTTAAAATTTTTAGATTCTTATTATTTTCTCTAAAATATTCGTGGTAATGGCCGAGAAATACGAAACAGTACTACAAGTAAATATTAATCGCGAGAATTGAGCAGCGTAAGCATAATGTTAGTTATTGCGAAAATAGTTTTGACCGGTCAAAAGTAATTTTGACTGATACAGTTTTGACTGTGACATATACAGGGTATATCTCACACTTGTATAATTTTAGCTTGTGAGCAACAGCACTAAACGTAGGGTAGAGGTAGAAATACAGTCGATGACTATATCTACTTGGGAAGAGAAAGAGAAATCGATCGCAGAGTCGAAAATGCCTGGAAAAGCTACTGGTCCATGAAGACGTTAATGAAGGGTGATCTGAAGCACCATACAATAGGAGCATGTCGGCGTATTTTTCACTTGTGTATCCCGGCATTTGAATACCGCATTTACACAATAGTGTTACATCGGACCTACTAGAACATTCGAGAAAGCACGTGATTACGGTATGTGTACGTTGGAATTTCGAATGCTTTCAATTATTATTAGTTTTGACCTATTTATAAAAAAAAAACTTTAGAAATTCGACCGTATGACTAGGGCATACGGTTCATATTTGTTTGTTTTGTACAAGTAGCTTATTATTACCTACTACTTCTTTTGTTAGTATTTTTTATGAAGTAGTTCTATAACCCTCTAGAATATTCGTGGTTATTTTTTGTGTATCTATTGGCAAGTATAAATACACATAAGCAGTAGCGTGAAGCAGTCAATTAACGCCAAAAAAAGAAGACTAAAGCATGGCTAATTCAACATTAAAAGTTAAATCAAACCACAGACGTAAACAATATTAGGATCCTACTTACTCAATCGACATAAATAAGCAATCCATTGTTTCACCAATGTTGTTTTTTTAAGCTATTGCATAGCTTTTATCGCAGGCCTTGAGCGTGGAGACCGAATCCAGATATTCCGTAACGAAAATAACCTAACACCCTCCGTAAAAAAACAAATGCAATAGCTTTTTTAAACTAGCAACTTTTAAACCGATTTAAAAAAGGAGGAGGTTCACAATTAGATTTTTTTATGTTTGTACACCGATTACGCTGAGATTTATGCTGATTTTCGTGATACTTCTTTAGTTTGATGCGGAGTAGTTCCATATAGCCCCACAAAAAATATATAAAAAAAAAATGTGTTTATTATCTTAAATCTATACAGTTAAGTTGCCGGGGCTTCCCAGAAAGTAATCCGAAGATACTTGTGATGGGATAAACCTCGCTCTTCCTCGAGTTAATTAACAATTGTTTATCTGTGCTATTTAGGTATAAGTTACACATTTTAAAAAAGAAAAACCAATAAAAAGAAAAATGAATAAACGGAAAAAAGAAAAAAATAAATAAAAATGAGAATCGTGTGGCAGTGTGTTTGGTATAAATGTGTGTTTATAAGTGAGGGTGCGTGTGTGAGTGCGCGTGTGTATGTGTGAATGAGTGTGTAGTGTGTTGGAATGTGTGTGTGTTGGTGTGTGTTTGTGTGTTGGAGTGTAAGTATGTGTGTGTGATATATATAGTATGACCATGTAGTTTTCATTCAATGAACATTTTTATATTCTTTAGTCGTATGGCACACTTGTTTCATGTACTATTTTGTTCACCGATTTCTCCCCCATTTGTGGAGCGATTCTCAAAACTCTTTTCATAATTATTTAAAAGAGTACTCTTGAGGTGGTCTCATAAAAATTTGGTAAAGATCTGATGCTGATCTTCGGAGATATACAATGGAACTCTTCAAAAATAGACGGCAAGTCTGCCGTGCAATCGCTTGGATGTTTATTGTTTATACAACATGATGATGTAACATCACACCTGTATGTACTGAAGGAGTACACACAAGTCGCGCAGCGCGTTGTAGTACACGTCACTCGACAACTTTTTTTTTTTGGATGGGATATCATCAAATTAATGACGCCCCCCCACTCTGGGTGGCGCGGGAGGGAGTGTCAGACTTTTACGGACTAAAAATCTTCCATGTTCCTTCCTCGCCCTTTACGTTCCGGGCCGTGGTATCTCTTTAGAACAGTCCCGCAGCCCCGGCAGGCTACGACCCTTGCGGGCTTACGGCCCTTTATCCCGAAATATCTTTGAGGCATGCGTCATATGACGGACGGACGGCTAGCTAGCCCATAGCTCACCGTCCACAGTCCCGCGTCTACGGTGGCCGGTAGCCCGACGCCCAGTGCGTCTCCCGAAGTGGCTGGTGCGAGAGGCTCTCTCCTTCTCTCGTTCCGCCACCTCCTTCGCTAGCATGACTGCTTCGCAGAAGGAGGTGACGGTTTCCCATTCCGTCTCGCTCCGGACCGTGGATTGAACCGGAGACTGGACAAAAGAGGTTTCTTCGGTCCGTTCCAACCTGGAGGCCAAACGTCAGAAATGCTCCACGAAGTTCCACCAGCTGTCGAGGACGAGTCCTAGGTACTTCAACGTCGAATCGATGCCGATGGATACCCCTCTTACCGTCAGTGCATTCCAAGGCCCATAAAAGTACATGGCCTCGGGCTTGTGCAATGCCGCCTCGAGACTTAGTTGCCGGATCCTCTCGACGACTATCGTTACCCCGCGTGTCTTTATATCGGCTGCCGCCTCGTGCGACCCTCCCTGTGCCAGCCCCAGCGTTTTGTCAGCGTAGCAAATGACGCTGACACCACTAGAGAGGTCGGCGCGCAATACCTAGTCGTAACCGATCTTCCGCAGAGGCGGCCCCAGAACTGATCCCTGGGGTACACCGCATGATATCTCTCGCCGGTTCCATTCTCCGTTGTGACTAGGGTAAATGACGGCTCGCTCCATCAAGTACTACACGAGGAAGGTTGGTTGGCACCCGGTGGTACCGGAGCGCCTCCCTAATACAGCTCCAGGGCATGGAATTGAAGGCGTTGGCGATGTCGTGAGACACCGCCAAGACAACCCCACCCCGGGACACCGTATTCCCAGTCATGAGGGCTCTCACGCGCATGATGGCGTCCACCGTCGAGCGCCCCTTGCGGAAACCAAACTGCATGTACGCAAGGTTCGACCCGTCACTCAACAACTTGATGCAACACATGTCAGCGCGCGTGACTCACCTCGCACGATGTCGGACGCTCTGCCGCACGAGTCGCGCAGCACGTTGTAACTGAGGTCGAGCTGGCCGAGCGACGTCACCGCCTTCAGCGACGAGT
Organism: Xestia c-nigrum; assembly: GCA_916618015.1. NCBI lineage: Eukaryota > Metazoa > Arthropoda > Insecta > Lepidoptera > Noctuidae > Xestia > Xestia c-nigrum. The sequence goes on from OU745247.1 coordinate 27,284,467, forward strand.
ACACGTCACTCGTCAGCTTGTTGTGCGCCAGCGTCAGCGTCTGCAGGGACGTAGTTCTAGCGAAAAGCCCACTGCAAAACAAATCCAATCAAAACAATTCATTCAAGAGCGAGCCCGCCTGTTGCGGAAAGGCACCAAACTAAATAAAGACATACATCACTTATTATTTTATATCTTTGACAAAAACTCACCCGGGCAGCTTGTGTATCGAGTTTTTACTCAAGTCTAGCACGCGCAGGTTCGTCGCGTCGACTAGCAGCCCCGACGGCAGCGACTCCAGCGCGCACCGAGTGATGCGCAGTTCCGTCAGGTTTGCCGCACCGCGCAGCACCGCCACCTGCAGCTCGCGCAGCTGTGCCCCGTACTCCACGCTCAGCACACGCAACTCCGCGCAGGCGCGCACCCAGTCTGCCGGCAGCTGCGCGGCCGTCACGTAGCGCACGGTGAGCGAGCGCAGCGCGCTGCATGCCGCCCAGGGCACGGGCCGCGGCTCATCCCAGCCCTTCACGGTCAGACTCTGCAGCGCGGGTGGCAGCGCACTCGGGACATGCACCGCCGGCATCTCAAGCGCCAGCACCTTCACGTGGCGGCCCAGCGCCACGCTCACATCGTGCCTGTCGCGCACCGCCACGTTGACGAGGTGGGGCAGTGCGTCCAGCAGCTCGGCCGACACGTCGGTGTTCATGCGCGTGAGGTCCAGCATCTGAAGCTCGACTGGCAGCTCATCACGAGTCAGCCCGCCGGGCGGCAGGCGCACGTTGTCGAGGAACAGGCGGCGCAGGCGGCGCAGGTGGGACGGGCCGGCCAGGGCGCCCGGCGCCAGTTGCACGTTGGCGAGTTCGAGCGTGCGCACGGTGTCCAGGCCGGCGAGCTGACTGTGCGTCACGTTGCCGGCGTTCCGCACATGAGCCCATGAGCACATGAGCCTATCGAGTACGTGCACGTTGAGCGCGGCCAGCAGGGCAGCGTAGGAGTCGCGCGGCGCCACGCAGTTATCCAGGTGCACTTTGTTAACGCGCAGCTGCGACTCGAAGCGAGGCAGGTTTGAATTGTCGAGCGTCAAGTTTTCTGGGCAATTTAATCTGAAGTAGTCGCCGTCGGTGAAATGAATCTGCAGGGTCAAACCTATTTATGGAAATACAATTTAATTATGAATAGAACTGGGGCCGCATGCATAGGTATCGTAAATTTCTCTGCAACATTCATCTACCCCTCCACCTCCTTTAAAGGGTAGTTTTTAGATATAAAACACTACAACGTTAAGAAGATAGCACGGGGTACGACTCCCCTATTTTTAGGGCTATCGTTTGTTCATCATCATCACCTTGAACGACAAACTTGTATCACATCATTACTAATAAGTTGTGGCCAGCATCATTATCCTTCCATTCTTACTTTTATTTGAAAAGTAACTTTTGTTTTATTTTCACGCCTAAATGCGAAATACATGTTATCTATACGTTGTCAAGTGTTCACAAACGGACATACACACCTTTTATCCTGAAAAAGTACTATTCCCGAGTTAAACGACTATAAAGTTCTTATGATAATAGATGGCACGTGTCTTTTGAATCATGATTGAATTACATTCCTTTTTTTTTACTTTTTTTCAGCTTATTATATTTTATAGTTATACAGTGAAATTAGTGATAGCTTTGCAATAATTTTCAAGTCAGATGTTTCTGATCTTAGATTTTTTATAAGTCAACAGGAAATGCCCATCAGACCGAACAACTTTTGCTAAGAAATAATTCCTATATGCATATGCATATGCATATAGGAATTATGTCTTAGCAAAAGTTGTTATGGTGTATTTGGGCTCTTGGAGTTCCACCACAGGTGTCCCAGATCTTCAAATTTATTCTCTCAGCAGAAAAAGCTCATCACGTGGAACAATTTTTGCAATGGTGTTATTTTTGTGTCTCTTATAGTTCTGGTCCGTTGCGGTTTTGCATCAGATGTTCAAATTTCCAAGATAAATTATAGCCTAACCTTTACGACCCCGTACTATACAATACATCCATCTGCATAATGTTTTAAGTGCGTTACATTGATTTCTACCACAAAACATGATTTTTCACACCCAAAATGTTACCCATTACCCAGATTTTTTTTAAAAATAAAATCACTTAGTTTTATGTACATAATGCTTGGTTGACGGCTTCGTGATGAAGTTATTTACACCCTATATGGAACTTTGTGCATTAGGTACACAAACTGAGCATTGATTTCTTAGCGTAGTGCATAAAACTAATATGATATTTTGATTACCCAGTAAGCTTTAAACAGATGAAACACCGACAATCAATGAAAAGTGGGAAGGAACAGAATAATTATATTTTATCGTATATTATCTTTACTTTATAATATAAGCTGAAGAGTTTGTTTGTTTAGTTGAACGAGCTAATCTCAGGAACCACTTGCACTGGTTGAAATTGATAAAATATTTTTACGTTGGATAGTCCATTTATCGAGGAAGGTTATAAGGCCATATCACCTATATTGTTGTCACTGAAGCTTGCATGAGCTATTTAAATAATAGCTGCAATGAATTTAGCAATTATGGACCAACAATACACTTTGAGGTTTCGTCCCCTTATGGGCACAAGCTGGGTGGGAGGGTCATCTCAAGTTCGCTGCCCATTTAAGTCAATCTTAAATAGGTCCTGGGAGCTACTAACAGTCGGGGATAAGAGCAAACAGTATATAAGTGGCAGGCTCACCGTCTACAGTGTAGGTGTACTCTTTGGGGCCGAGGCTGCCGGGGACGCAGCGCTGTGGGTCTTGCTGCGGGCAGCGCGGTGGCTCAGCACTCGCCGTCCACACCCCCGCCGCCAGCAGCGCACCTAGCGCCAGTGGACAGCGCACCATGCCTGCCAGGTGCTGCACGCTACTCATGAACTCATGCCCGATACAAGTGATAACCAGTTCTTGGACCAATAACTTAATCTTGTAACGCTCCTCTTCTGTCGCCTGTCGGTTAATTGTCTTCAAAATGGATTCACATCTATTTTATTAAATACACCACACATTAGAGCACCACTCGTTTATTCACTTGACCATAATCTGCGCTAAATTCAGTTTATCGGAATGGGTTCGAGGTAAAAATTGAGGAAATCCCAACACGAAACTCAGGGATAGCTCTGAATTCGGTTTAGGTATGTAGGTACATAGCCTAGTATAGAACTACACTATGGTTTCTATTTTAACAATAATAGAATTATAATGTAATATTTTAAATACTTAGTTATAATAAGTGATGACGTTTATGGAAGGTTGAATTTAATGTAATGAAGACCTTCTGTTGTATCTGTTAAACGTAAAATGGTGATGAGATATAAATTCCGTGGCTGAGTTAGTAAATTAGGTGGCAATGTTAATATAAAAAGACAAGTTAAGATAACTGTTGATCTTTACTTGACGTTTTCTGTATAATATTTAGTTGGCGATTTAAATAAAAAAAATATGAAAGCTATCTTGTTTTCCCTTTTTTATGCGAAGTTTGATCACGTGGTTCATAAAAAACTTTGTTTGCTTGACTTACAAATTCTCCTTAAAAAACTCAAACTCAATTTATTTATTTTTTATTTCTATGTTATACAATTTGTAACAGAAATGGTATAGTCATATGAAAGGGTGTGCTACAGACCATCAAACTGAACAACTTTCTCCATGGAACCACCATCGTAATCGCGAAAAAACTTTCAACGGCCCTATACTAAATTCCAATACCTACTCGACCAAATGTAGGTATGAGACAGCTGATTATTTTTTTACAATTTTGATGATGGTTCCATAGAGAAAGTTCTGAGCTGTTTGACGACAGGTACGTATAGTCTATAGAAGGGACAGGGAAAGTAATTTAGCTTGCGGGAAAAAAAGAGGGCGGAGGAGGTCTGATAGCTGTAAAGAAGAACATATGGTCCAAACGCGTAAAAGACTGGGAAAGTAATTGCGAAGATCTCTGAGTTTCTATAGAACTGCCGTGGACACGAACAGTCAGTCGAATAGCTCTCTGCGCAGTATACTTACCACCGCCAGTGCGTCGATGTACTTTGGATTCTTGTAGTGCGGTCTTTGAACAAATAACTGATTGTGACGTCTGTCTCGTGGGTGATTTTAACTTGGGTGGCATCGATTGGAGACGCGTGGGTGACACCGCAAACATTGTTGGACCAAACAATACAAATGAACTTTTGATGGATTTTACTTGTGTTAACGTGTTGAAGAAATGTAACTTTATTACGAATGCCGCTGGTCGTGTATTGGATCTTGTGCTTTCTACAATACCCCTATGTGCTGTAAATGAAAGCATGTATCCTTTAAGTAATGTGGATCAACAGCATCCCCTTTTAGACATTGTTATAACATTTGACAGGGTAGCAAGTCTTCCCTACAACATTGGGAAAGCTACTCCCGACTTCCATAGGGCGGATTATCGTGCTATTCGTATTTTTTTAATGGAATTGGACTGGGACTCATTATTCGGTGAACAGCGTGAATTCATCATTCTACGATACTTTTGGCGCTGCGATACAACAATTTTTGCCATTACGTAAACCTAAAAACCGAAAATACCCCTCATGGTTATGATGTTGAACTGATTAAAATGTTGAATGAAAAGAATAAGATTCGAAAGCGTTTTAAGAAGTATAAGAATCCCTTAGATGCAATGAGCTTAAACTAATTAGTAAACGATGTGAAATCTCGCGTCTAATCGTTACAAGGATTACATAAAACACTTCTATATGTTTTATGTAATCCTTGTATTTTACGAATTGACACCTAACCCTAAGCTACTTTGGACTTATTTAAAAGCTAAACGAGGAGGTTCTAGTGCTTACCCCTTAAACATGACCGATGGAACCACAGCTTTTGACGGGTCAAAAGTATGTGACCTTTTTGTAAGCTATTTCTCGTCAGTTTACAGCCCTGATGATAGTCGCCAAGTAACACAGTCTAGGAGGTTTAAAACAAATCTGTCTACTGACAGTCTATTCATGGTTAATCTTTAGATAGGGGCTTTCTAAAGATGGTTTCTATAAAGAAAATGTATTCTTATAGAGTTTTTTTTCTCAAGCTCAATTATTTTTAGAGCACTTGTTCTATAGCACACCTATTTCAAGTATGTCTATAGGTATATTGAATATTTTAGGATAAAATGCTCTACAAATAGATAATAAAGCCTAAAGGTACCTAACTTGAAGTAATTTTATAGAAAAGATGGTATATTTTAAGATAAAACATTCTATTATTTCTATTATTTAGCTATTGGTACTCTTATCTTTGTATATAAAGACACTTAAGTCTTGATAAAATACTTTAATAGATATTTTTTAGTTTGTCTAAAAAGTGATAGTGAAAACGTGTATTTAGTGGTTTTATTCCTAAAAATGGCTTAGTTAAGTGCATTTGTATTAAATATTTGAATTGGATGATTTTATGCAATGGAGACAGTGAAAAAAATTAAAAGGTATGGTGGCTTTCGTCGAAAAATCGGCAAATATTTAAATAGAAAAAAAAGGAGAAGAGATTCAAGATAATTCAGATTCCGAATCGGAATTTTCTCGTAACTTCCTCCAAAACGCAAGAAATTGTTCTGAGACAGAAGATACAACTGAATTTGAAGTGTCTCCTAGAACATCACAAAATTACGTTAGTGAGCAGTCCGATTCGGATGAAAACAATCCTAATGACGACGACGAAATTCGATCCACTTGCCTCAAAAGTGATCTGCGCGCCAGTGGTCAGCAACTCATGCTATACCTCACATAGCCTTGAAGTACTTATTTCAAATAATAAATCGTTTTTAAGGTGATTGAATGATCGAGTTCTTTGCCATTTTGTCGCTAGATGGCGACACATCCACAGTTTCGAACATTTTCAATTTTTACACCTAACATAGATATTTTTAATAGACAACTTTATTAAATGCGAAACCTAGGGCATTAACTTGATTTTTTTAGATAATCACTGTGCTTGTTAACTAGTATCATGCAAAAATTTTATCAAAATAAAGATTAGCCGCTTGAATATGCTCTTTACACACACATGCAAAGTAAATAGTAGTAACTTTCGACACCACTAGATGTCGTTTTATTCAAACATGGTTGGAAAGGACCAAATTATATAAAATATGAATGTCCTTACATTATAGCAAACAAATTTTAATTTATTTACTAAGCATACTATATACTACTAGAGGTTAAATTGTTATGTTCCAATCCATTCTATGCATACTTTTGTTTCTAGGCTCGATATCCGATACCTTTCACCATAACAGTATTATAATATCTGTGCCATAACAAATTATTCAGATAAATTATTGTGGGTAATAAAGGTACGTTGTACCTATATAGGTTGTTATGTGACTGAACCTAAATAGTACATAACGTGTAAATAAATTGTGATGTGTACTAAATAAATAAAAGATATTTTATTCAATTGTAAAGCTTTTTATTGTAAGTACCTTTACTATAAATTAATAATATTTTTCTATGGTTCATATTTTCATACAAATAATCGTTTTATTCACTCTTAGTTTCTGGTTGGATTCGAACCATCGACTCGCACCACCATACAAAGATAACATAGTTTTTTAAAATATTTTGATATTTACAATTATGATTCTGAATTTAGTATTAGAAAGAATTATGTACGTAGATTACAATTTATATAACATCACACGTAAGTGTATATAACGGCACATGTAAGTATCTTACACAACAACACACAAGTGGTTGCTAGCTAACCATATCATTTATGTTTCAAGAATACCTACATATTATACAATTTTGAACTTCAATAAATATTCTTTTACAATTGAATTGTTAGACTGGTACCTAAATACATGAGTGAAACATATCTACATAGAAAATTCTTATAAACTAACAAATAACACAAACTATACATCGCTACGTTCAAAAATAGCATAATAATAGTTTATAATGTTCTCACTGCTGAGACTCGGGCCTCCTTTCAACAGTGGTGATGAAATAATTTACACAAATCAAAATCGCTTGGGTTCGAACCATCGACTGGTACCACCAGACAAAGATAAGTAGGTACATAAAAAATATTATTTATTTATTTATTTATTTATTTATTTATTTATTACAAAATCCACAGCTCTTTACAATTCAAAATCTAAACTATTTAAACAAATCTTACAGCCAATTAAGGATTTACAATTTAATATCTATACTTAGCTAAGAATACAGCGTGTGAAAGTGTGTGTGCCTGAGGAGTTAAAGTGGGTGTGTGAGTATGTTATAGCGGTGTGTGTGTGTGGTGATTGCCTTTATACCTTCTGTACAACCCCATGTATTTATTTATTCCCTTTAGGTGTATTTGTCAGTTCGTCACATACTGACGTTATTAATTGCTTCCTGAATGTACCTTTTTTAGTATTAAATATATCTAGATGAGAGAATCTTTATAAAATAATTATAACTAAATATCTTCTCTTCTACGCGCTACTTTTTGGTGTCGCTGCCGTCGCCGTGCAGTATTAATCTTCCACTTGTCACTTTTTACTTCCATTTATATAATCTCCGTGCGATCTGAATCAAATGCTGGAAGAAGCAGTTTGCCCTGCAACAAATGAATTTACAGTTTTGTTAGACTATACTTACTGAACTCACACCTCAGAGACCTGAGGAATAAGTTAGGAAATGAGTAAGACATAATATATTTTTCATACCTTTTAATTCCTTGATGTCTAGACATTTGGCATTTTTTTCAACTCGTCTCAAAATAATTTCCGGCAGTACACATGTTTTAAAGAAAGTTACCAACTTCGGCATCATAGCATTGATAAATTCCTCATCCCGGTTAACTTCTATTACAGTCAATGGTTGGGTGACAGATATAAAGCAAATGAAATAACATTTATTCATTTTGGTAATTCGCAATTGACCCTGGACCTAGAATCAAAATAATAATAGCTGTTAAAAAGAAACAATCCAAGAAATCATCATCATCATCATCATCGGCCTATTAATGTTCCGACTGCTGGGACGGGCCTCCTCTCTATGAGAGCCTGCCCGCCTGCCTAGGTTCGAACCCACGACTTACTGAACGTAAGTCAGGGCCGCCACCACTAGGCCACCGCTGCTCTCTACTCAATGTTCTATTTCATATAAATTATATTCTAAACACAAACATAAAATAAAAAAAAAATAAAAATCTGGTTGCACCTGCCGTGTTAATATCTACTCGCTAATTACATTTCCTATGTGTTTCTCTTTCAGAATTTGTACGCAGAACATGATGTTTAATACGTAGTATTGAACATCCACAATTTACACATAATTGTCGTTGGTGACCACTACTTGTGTTTTGTTCATTTTCTCGAATCCCTGAATTGTTGAGAGCCAACATCCAGCAAGAATGAGAGACCAAGCACTGGCCTGTAAACTGTAAATAAGACATATGCATATTTATTTTTGTTCAGTTTGTACGGATAATAGAAAAGATTATTTAAAAACTGCTAAACAGAACATTAGCTTACCACTAGCAGTCCATAGTCGAATTTCTGATAGTATTTCAACGGGTTTCAGAGGCCGTCTCCTGCGATGCATAATATCAAAGCCGCAATTGCCGCATCACATTGGTTCCTCAATCCTTATTCCTAGTAGGGCAACAAGATCGTGCGCAGGAGTGTTCATGCCTAGGTTGTCATATAAAGCCGGTTCAACGTTTAACAAAATAGCGCCAGGGTCATCGTCATGAGCAGATTGAGTGTCCAAGGGTAAAGCCGGGTCTTCAATAAAAGCGGTATAGGAGTCCATTATAACAAAATGAAAAAAACTTCGCAAAAGTAATCGAAACCACATTGAATGTTTTTATTTTCATTTCATTGTTTGCATTTGTCATTATTGACAGTTGGTGTAGCCAGGTAAAATGATTTGAAGGCCAAAATGAGTGTTTTATTTGTTTTTAATATAATTAAAAGAAAATAAATATAACACCGTTTGAAAATCACTTGATTACAGATTTTTAAGAAAATGTAATTTATTTATTTATTTATTTAACACTTCAAGCACAAAGTACAGAGGCGGACTTAATGCCAATGGCATTCTCTACCAGTCAACCTTTAGGTGATGCAGAGACAAGCAGTGGTAGGTGTCATTCCTGAAACTTCACGAGTAATTTTATTAAAACTACGATAAACTACAAGGATATATAAAATACTATACCTATAATTATATAAAATACTATAAATATATATTAAAGTAAAAGTAAACAGCGCTTTGTACGGATATACTAAAATAAAAAGACAGACGATTGGGAAAATATTACCGTTGGGACGAAACTGCCAGCTTCTTCCGAATGTACTCGCGAACTTTAATTTTAAAGGATAAACGATTGGTTGCCATCCTGATTTCCTGGGGAAGCGCATTCCACAGAGAAATAGACTGGATGAAAAACGATCGATGTATGTAGTCAGTGCGGTGAGAGGGACAGTGAAGTAAGCGGTTTTGAGAAGAGCGCAGGCTCCTGTTATGGTTGGCACAAATGTATTGAAAGTGGGGAGCAAGGTAACTAGGGGAAGTGGGAGAGACAAGAAAAGAAAACAAGGTGGTTAACGCCCTTTGTTCCCTGCGGTGTCGTATGGGCAACCACTTAAGGAGAGACCGATGCTCGGAGATATGATCGTATTTACGCAGATTGAAAACGAATCGAATGCAGTTATTTAGAAGACGGTCAAGTTTGTCGAGGAGGTCTGCATTCAGGTCAAAGTAGCACACATCACCATAATCGATGATAGGAAAAATTAAGGACTGTACAAGCATTGTCTTCGTATTTGAGGGTAAAAAGTTTCTCAAACGGTACAGCGCTCGCAACGAACCCGTAACCTTCTGGCTGACACGAGCGACTTGAGTATTCCATTTCATATTGCAGTCGATGTGCAAGCCAAGATCCTTTACATCAGTACTGAAAGGAACGATCGCACCGTCGAAAACCACTGGCGGCAAGGTTGTACCATCCAACTTGCTCAGGCTGCGTGAACTTCCAACGATAATTGCCTGACATTTATTTGGATTAACGGCCACACCGAATTTATGTGCCCAGGTTTTTATTGCCGTCAGGTCCCTATTTATATTGCTGATTATATTACAGATTTCGTCAGCCCTCCCCTGGCAGTACAACTGCAAGTCATCGGCATACAGATGATACGCACACTGAAGCTCAGAAGTTAGGAGATTAATAAAAATAGAAAACAGAAGAGGAGAAAGAATACCGCCTTGAGGAACACCAGTTTCCAAATCACACCAACATGATGAGGAGTCTCCCACGCGAACAGACTGCTGGCGTTCCTGAAGGTAAGAGGAGAACCATTTCAGTGCTCCGGGAGAGACCATAACATAGGATAAGATGGCTAGAAGGATGTCGTGACTAACGGTATTGAAGGCATTCGAGAAGTCAACTAGCACCAGTACCGTTACCTTGGTCTCCTCTAGTCCTGCCCTCATATCGCCAGTCACTTTAAGGAGTGCGGAAACAGTGCTGTGCCCGGGCCTGAACCCAGATTGAAGTGGGCTGATAAGCGAGTGCCTATGGACAAAATTGGAGAATTGTTTGTGCACACAGGCCTCAAGCACTTTGGATAGAAAGGGAAGGATCGAAATGGGACGGAAATGGGTAGGACGAGAGGGATTAGACACCTTGGGTAGCGGACACACATAGGCTTTGCGCCACAGGGAAGGAAATACTCCGGTGAACAAGGAAAAATTCACAATGTGGGTTATCGCAGGTAGGAGTTCATCCAGAAGAGTTGTGATCATACCACGTGTGATATCATCACAACCCACTGCCTTTGACTTGATGGACAGAATGATCTTTTTAATCTCTCCCGGTTCAGCTGGAATGAAGCAAAATTGGTTAACATGAGGACGCGTTAGACCAGATATTAGTGACAAAGTGTGATGTTTAGTTAAGGGATCCATGGAAGAAGCTGAAGAAAAATGTCGGTTAAGCTCGTCCAGGTCAATAGAGTTTGGAAGGTCTAAATGTCGCGGTTTGCCGATACCCAGAGTTCCAAGGAATTTCCAGATATCGGCAGGAGAAGAGGAAGTAATATTATCGTGAATGTGGCGGCGTTTACCGATGCGTATCATCTGATTGCACCTATTCCTTGCAACCTTGTATAACGACCAGTTTTCGTCAGTACGATCCCTCTTGAACTTTCGGAAAGCTCGGTCCCTACGTCGCATCGCCATACGTATCCCTCTTGACATCCATGGAGCAGGAGGACGTTTTAGTTTGACTTTTTTGATGGGAGCATGGGTATTATATAGGCTGACCACAGCATCGTTGAATATCGCAACCTTATCATCAACCAAAGAGGCCTCCAACAAAGGCTCCCAATCAATCACAGATGCGTCTTTCTTGAGCTCCTCAACGTTCATCCGCGCAAAACAACGCCTGTACAGAACTTTGGGTTTAGGCTTGGGAGGTTTAAGGATATAGGAGAGGTAAATTAGGTCGTGATGAGAAAAGCCAGGAGCGTCATGTTGACCATGGGAGGATACAAGAGAAGGATTTGAGGTAAGGATCAGATCGAGCCAGGTGTCATCACCGACAGTGTTACGATGGGTAGGCTGGAGCGGCAAGACGTGCAGACTAACCGACTCGATAAGCTGGAGGAGTTTACAGGATCGAGGGGTATTGCGGGAAAGGAGATTTGTATTAAAGTCACCCATAATTATGTGATGAGCATACTCTGAACCCAAAGATTCAAGTACTGATTCGAATTCAGTGAAGTAATCAACAGTGGGGGGACAGTAAACTACACCAATAACGGTTTTGGCTCCCTTGACGCAGACTTCAAGGAAGATATACTCTGCAGAAGCAGAAAATGGTGAAGGGGAAGTTGCAAGTATTTTGTAGGGAAAATCACTGCGGAGATATATGGCCACACCACCCCCTCCCTTACCAATCCTATCATTCCTTATAAGAGTGAAACCAGTAAGAGGGTAAGCAGTGGACAGGAGATGTGGTTTGAACCAAGTTTCGGAGATCAGGATGGCGTGAACGTTGCTGTCGTTAAACGCGTCGTAAAGCTCACTATAGTGGCTCGGAACGCTTTGAGCATTAATATGACACACGTTCAGCAACCGATTAGAGTTGTCCTCAAACTTTTGCTGCAAAAATACACGAAGAGTGTCATTGAAAGAGGAAAAGCTTCCATCGCTTGAAGAAGCGGCAGATTCATCCGCGGATAAAAAAATTTCATTGTCTGACATAAAATAAATATATAAATATATATATAAAGAATAAGATATTACTAAAACAAACTAAGTATCACCAACAGGTGCACATCTCTACACCACCCGCCAGCTAACACCAACACTAATATAAATAAAACAAACATAAAATAATTATGGCACATATACACAGCAACACATAAGGGAAAAAAAAAAATAAAAGCTGTAGTTCCCAGAGATAGAATCCAAAGATAGAAAAATATTTAAATAAGAAAAAGAAGGAGACACACCCAACTGCAAAATAAATTAAGTTGTACGTGGAACGAAACGTTACTAGTGATAATTATAAGCTGTGAGGTTACCAGACATAAAGTTTCAAAACGTATACTTGTAACGTCAGTGTCACTTTCTAAACGTCAACTTGACAAACCGAAGATGACAATCATTAAAATATCACTATATTTTATATTAAATAACAAACACAGTTGAGGGTATCATTGCATCAAGAAGAAATGAAAATAAAAATAAAAAATAAGCAGTTGGATTAATAAACAAATGAATGATAACTATAAAACTGGACAATTACAAAAAGGTAAGTAAATATTTGGATCTACAAACTACCAATACGAAACAAGAACCAAACAAAGAATTCTAACCTAATAATTACGTTTAATGTTTCTCAGGTTCCCGGCAGCGTCGCAACCTCATCCACTCGTAGAAGGAGCCGCGTCAGTTGCCTTGGGGTACTTGGCTACCAAGGGCTTCAGCTCATCAAGTGAAGTAATCCTGTGCCGACGTCCGTCAGGAGCCTTAATGAAAATAACCCCGTCTTGGGTCCAACACGACCGCACGCTGAAGTGCTCCCGTGCTTTTCCAAAGACAGATTGTCTGGTCCTAGTCAGGAATTCTTTAACCGACATTTTGGAGCCTTTCAAGCCTGTCTTAGCCTTCCAAACAAGTGACTTCAGCTCTACACTGGCAAACCTTACAAGGATAGGCCTGTGATGTTCCTTGCTGGGGGCCCCCAGTCTGTGACAGACTTTAAGTGAAGTTGGAGAAATGCTCTTGAGTGACAACTTGGTATTTAAAACATCCATGATGACAGCCGTGCAGTTTTCATCGTCCGCTTCAGGTATGCCTTGGAAAACCAAGGCTTTCCGACGGTGCCTGGTTTCCAATCCATCAATCTGCTTGGCACACTCCTGGATTTGGCTTCGCAGCATACCAAGCATGGTGAACACAAGCTCCCGAAAACCACGAAACTCTTCTGCTATCTTCGCTACAGTGTCCTTGGCAGGCCCAGCGCACTGTATCTGTGCCTCCAGTTCGCCCATCTTCCTCAAAAAGTTTTCCTCCAGTGTTTTCTGAGCAGCCAGAACTTCAGCAATTTGCGACATATTGTGTTGTGAAGCTTACTGTAGTTGTGTTGTGTGGTGCAGTTGATCAGCTGGCAGGTGGTGAATATAACTTGTTTGAGTTACATAAATGTGCCACAAACGTAAGTAGTTTAATATAATACTGTTATAAACGTATTAGTGGTGAAACTTAGTCAGTTTTTCAATGAATTATATTTAAAATAAAATTCCGGACTTTTCAATGCGTCTGTACTTTTTTCACACCTACCCCCGAAAAAGTAATCGTATTTTTATAAGTTTTCGAAATCGATTAGTATCTTTCCTGTAAGAATAATCACAGATATAATTAATGTGGCAACACCGAATCAGTGTCCAACCATAAAATGAACGATTCCCTTTAGAGAAGGTACATACCGGTATGTGATGTGATGACAATCAACGAGTGTTGCTAACGTTTGATTTTGTATTTCCTCTTCTAAATCTAATACTTTTTTAAAGTTTTAAGGGTAATTTTAAATATAATTCTACATCACCTTGAAAAGCATCCATTGTACATAAAAATAACACTTACCGTCAATAAAAAAACACTTCACTTTTCCATAAAAATAGCCGTTCAGACGAGCGAAATTTGAACTACAGCTACCATTTTGAGAACGACATTTTGCTGACAGTTAAAAACCCCGAAACATAAATAAACGATGTACAGCAGTCTCTGATTTACAAGTTGTCGGATGTTCTGATATTTAAAAAAAACTGACCAAAAATACTGCCCTACGTTTCCCCTTTTTCTTGGTAAACTTCTTAAATGGCAAGACCAATTTATCTTGACGCACTTTGTGTGCCAATAATATTAAAATTTGCAATAGTTATGAAAAACCAAAGTGGTTTGTCTGTGTACATATTCACTTATCTTGCTGGTTTCACATGAATTAAATATGATTCAATCAATAGATGTAAGATGAAGATGAAAATTATGATGTAGATGTAATCTTTTTACTTACATACAGTAGAAAGATTTTTAAATCCTTAGGTACCTACTTTAAATTAAAAGTAGATAATACAATAATTACATTAGTATTGTATCTGTGTGAACCAAAGGCACGTCGCAGATATTTTTTTTCACTTTCTGGCATTCTCTCTCATCTCCAAATAAAAATCATTTTATCAATCATAAAATGTAAAATTAGCGGGCAAACCCGCGCGCTAGCGCAAACTTGCTATAAACACAATTTTGATTCGCAAGATGTCAAGACAATTATAACGCATGGGCTGACTGGAGGGAGGAATGGCAACAATGCGGGTGACTCGGGGTGCGTCTGGTCTGAGTAACGGCAACGTCGCGTTCGCGTTCACAATATAACCTTGGCGCTTGTTCGAATTTTCGGACAGCGCCATCTATAAATAATAAATGTTTACCGAACGTAAACTCGTATTACAACAGTTACGAACTTTTTCTCGTGGTTCTAAATATTTCTGTCAGATGGCGCGATTCAGTTCACTCACACATGTAAAGATTTTTCGTTTTTTATTGGGTCAAATTCTCCTAGAAATACTGTTTTTTTTTATAAAATTTGGGCGATTTGCGACCATAATACATTATAAAGTACCATTATACTTGCTTTTATTCTGCAGAAACCGTTTATTTACGGAGATTACAGAGCTTGGAAAATGTATGGCGAGGTCTGTCTAGGCAATCACCTTAACCTGATACTCTACCAAAGGATCCGAGAACATTGCTCCAGACTCCAAGAACGATTAAAATGAAAAAAATCGGTAATGGCGAATACTGGCATCACGGGCTGAAGATTAATCTCACAAGATATTTTCAAAATTTGACAATCGATGTTAACATTGATGGACTACCTACGTATAAAAGCTCGAAAGTTGAAATCTGGCCCATTCTAATCTATACATACCTGCTATTTTACACATTGTCTATAGATAAAACAGAAATATCTTTTACTTACCCTCTTGAATTGATTAATTAAATTGCTCTGCTATTGCATAACATGGTCTGCCGTTCACAACACATCAAATTACCTATTCACTGATGAACGTCTAGAAATACTGTGAGAAGATAAAAAGGAATACATAGATGACAGTTACTAGGTAATCTTAAACTATTCATAAATCTGTTTATTCTTTCACTAGATAGTTTAGTATGTAGCAAGTGAAATTATTCTTGTCATAGAGCTAGAGCCATACTACAGAAAATTCTCTAGAGTGTTTGTTCTATTAAATTCGTTTTTCTAGTAAGTTTTATCTTGACGCCATTTTTATGATCTACTTTTGCTTCAAATGATTTTCGATACATATTCTAATGCTTATTTTTATGTTTTTATTATTAAATTATCTCTAATTAAACATTTAATATGTTTTAAATAACTATATTTCTAATAAAATGAATATTTTAAGCATTTAAAAGCAATTAAAAAAAAATACTCATTAAAAATAATATTCATATGTGGTAAAAAAATATTAAATCTTGCATTTACAGCGGGCGCTCTTATTTTAAGAGAGTTTTACATAATATTCGACGATAGAATGTCAATCGCATATAGATTTGCTTGTTTACCCATTATCAACTAGCTAAAACACAAGTAAAATAAGAAATTTGTTACGCCATGATGCAATTCAATTATTGCAAATCAAATGTAACTTAAAGTTGATAGTCTTGAGTTAATTTTGGTTTAAAACTTGATGAGTGAAGACTTCCTCAAAGGTCTCAAGTTTATCTATAAATTATCTACTATTAAAAATTGTGGTCTATAAACAGTTAAGTGAGGCACTAGAAAAATCTCTACAGACAATTTGAGAATTTACAACTCTTATCTCTATCTATTCATGTTTTCTTAACTCATTCTTATGAGAACGGATAAGGTTGTGCCCACTTTTACTAAACTGTGTCTATAAGCGTTCTTGATTACTACTAGGGAGATATTTTACTCTTATGGTAGACAATTAAATTAAATTCTATTAGATATCTGATAGTCCGTTTATAGATGCGATTGTGTTATTTGGGAGTGGTGCTGAATACAATTTTGAATTCATGCAATTTTAAGAGAATCCGTCGACTACGCTTTTTAGGGGGAATATAAGGTGTTTTAAGGTTATGTTATATTAATCGGTATTTCTCAGGAATGATGCATTATCTTTTCATGAAGTTGTGCCACTGGGCAAGGGGGACCCCTCCTTCCCTACACACCGCGTAAGTTGACTACCATCGGATGCATTTCACGAAAAATAATGCGTTTTGTTGTAAGCAGTATGTTTATTTGACAATAATTCGAGACTTTACAATATCGCTAGAGATATTACAATATTACGTATTTGACAATTTTACGGTGACATATATATATTTATGATTTATTAGTTTGGCCTAACAAACTAATAAATCATAAATCACATTTGACAACTGCCAGTTCTAAAGAAAGGTCACTTTTTGTGCCATTATTACATTATATATGTAATCACAAATGGAAAATGTTAAGCAATAGGCTAGTTTCCACCATCAATAAATTGCAAATTTAGTCCGTCAGTTAGAGTATTGGAAAATAATGGACACTTATTTTTTGTTTTTGTAAATCAACGAATATTGACAAAGATAAAACGCATCAAAACTCGGGAGTGGGGGCTCGTGACGTCAGAACTCACTAAGAATGATACCAAACCGTGACGTATTGGGATTTTTAAAAGCGTCGTACCTTCGTCATTTTTGGTTTATGTGACAAAAGAAAAAATACGAGTCAAATATTTTTTGATAATCTAAGAGACGGACTCATTAGATTTTTTCAGTTAACAAGCCTATAATATTGTGCTGTTCTAACTTCTAAAAACTAATATTTTATTTCAGCCGTTACAAGGTTACGTTGTTGTATTTTGACGAAGTCTCAAATGTGATCTATTGTCTATGCTACGTCGATTTTTTGGCTTTCTTTTTACCGGATTTGTTTGATTGCTTTGTGATTGGTTCGTTGATATAGATAGCTGAAGATAACGATTGTGCTGCGTGTTCACGTACACTACGTCGTCATCGTCAATACGTTTTCAGTGAACGGTTACTGGAAATTCGTTAAGATTTTATTGAACTTATTACACATTTACACATAGCCTCACATAGGTAATTCAAATTAAATTAAAAATAAAAGAATTAAAATAAATAAATAGGTAATTAAAATTAAAAGAATATTTATATGTATTAAATTAAAAATACATAATCTCTATGATCTAGCTACATAACCAGGTCAACTGGATAATTATAATTTTATTGTGAGTTACATATAAATACGATGTTTTTTCTAACTCCTGAACAAAAATTTTTTTTTTTTTTTGTACTATAATATTAAGAACAAAATTCTTAATAATTAATTACAATCTAGCCTAAAAGACTAATAAGCAATTTAACTCTAACTTAATATGTTACGTGATAGAATATGTTAAAACTAAGAATAGTGTTCATTTGCACTTTTACACAAGTCCGTAGCACTTTCTTAGAGTCTAATATAATTTATAAAACACTATGTTCATGTGTTATATGTATAGCACAACATTGTTACTATTACTCATTCACTTTGTACACTACACTAATTCAAAAGGTTTAGTTCTTTTTAGCCTACGCACTAGGTCTGTATTGTCTAGCAGCTGGATTGCCTCAACATTCACGTGTCGATGAAGTCTGTGTTCGTGGGCTTCAGCAAATTTTTGGGTAATGGTGGCGACGAAATCCATTTTAAGGTCACGATGAAGGTCGTCATTTCTTATGTACCAGGGTGCATTGACGGCAT
The DNA here is from genome assembly GCA_916618015.1 of Xestia c-nigrum. Lineage (NCBI taxonomy): Eukaryota > Metazoa > Arthropoda > Insecta > Lepidoptera > Noctuidae > Xestia > Xestia c-nigrum. The sequence goes on from OU745247.1 coordinate 27,302,818, forward strand.
CCCTAAGCACTTTATTTTGGAATTGCTCTCGCACTTGAACAAAAATATGAGGCAATATTTTGACCATTGATTTCGAATATAAAAAATATAGTTACATATTTAAACTACATTTAAAATAACAAAAAAAACTGAGTTATGTCTCATTCATGTCGGGTCTGGGTCATAAATGACCGTTCTTTTTTAGTGATTTTTATTCCGAAACTTCAGGATTTTCCATACACAACTTCGTCCCCCTTTTATGCCTTTAAGGGTAGAATAATCAAAATCGCAGAAACACGTATAAATTAGTTTTCAATTGTTAGCCTAAACACAAAATTTGAAGACCCTAACTTGAAAACTGACGGACTTTCATATGAACTTCCATCTCCTGTTTTACCCCTTTAGGGGTAGAATTCCCAAAAATCCTTTCTTAGTGGATACTTTTCACAAAAAATACACCTTCTAAGTTTCAAGTCTCTAGGACCAGTGATTTGGGCTGTGTGTTGATATATCACTCAGTCAGTCAGTCAGTTTACCATTTTATGCATAATTATAGAAGATTATACAGCACCTAAATGCTAATTCAATTTGCAAATACAGCAGTCGTGTTTTTGTAAAGTAGAAAAACCAGTGAATTCCTGTCACTACAGATGTTTAATATTTATTCAATAATTTATTCACATAAGGTGTAATGTGTGTCTGTTAAGGTGGCCCATTCAGTAGTGCGCAGGAGTAGATGAGACTGCTACATCATTACTAAAAATATTTTACTGTTATTTAACATTCGTTGCAAAAACTAGTGTAAACATAAACGTGTTCCAGTTAGGATCAGTATCAATATACGGATATTCGACCAAACAGTAAACACTAAACAGACCTTCAAAAAACGGTTATGAAACCTTTTCAAAAACAGGTGAGAAATGTACCATACCATACCAGTATTTTTGTGTAGAGTAACTACACCATAAATATGTAATACGATGCTTCTTGGTAAGACTGTGTCACATTTCGGACTTCTGAATATCCGCAAGTGCTGTCAAATTTTAATGACAGCCGGGGCTGCAAACACGATCTTTCCCGTATGTCGATGGGAACTCCTCATGTACCAAACGTTGTACCGGAAAAAAGGCGTCTATAAGAATCTATTTCTCTTGCAAGATAGTGATCGGATCGTATGTCCCACCAAAATAAGGCACAGACAATATATACCAATCCCATGTGTTTAAGTCATCATCATCTGCCTGCCTCTCCCAACTATGTTGGGGTCGGCTTCCAGTCTAACCGGATGCAGCTGAATACCAGTATTTTATATAGAGCGACTGCCTATCTGACCTCCACAACCCAGTTAGTTCTGGGTAGTACGATACCACTTGGTAAGACTGGTTGTCAGATCTTTTTGGGCCATTGACTACCTGTAACGACTGCCGTAGATGGACAAATAACAGCCGGGACAAACTGCTTAACGTGCTTTCCGAGGCACGGAGGAAACTCCGTATGTATGGGTTGATCACCCATCCACAGACCAACCTAGGCAAGCACGGCTTAACCTAAAGATCGGCCCGAGCGGCTGTTATTATTTTGCCACGAACTCCTCCTAATGTGTTTAAGCATAGTTAATACTTATTCATTTAAAAACAAAAAAATGCGGGAAAAGAATGCGGCATACATACATGTTTGATTTTAGAACTTACAAGCAGAACTTACAAGTGTTCAATTTTACGAGCCCGGTAAAAACTTCCTTGTGAAATGTAATTTGTGAACGGGCACTGGTATTTCCAAGATCGCAGGTTTTCGCAGCCAAAACTGATGTATTCTTAATGGGTCCACCCTTTATAGCAGAACTTTTTATGTCATAATATTATTTTGCATAACAGCTGATGGCATAAACTTCATTTCGCAGAAAATAGTTTGGCAGATACTCATTTATCATAGGTTCATACTCATAATTTTGTAAGCCAGAATCATCTTCAGGCATACATTTCATATGCATAAGATTCAAAAGTAGAACCATCTTATCGCAGAAAGTTCACAGTCAGAATCATCTATTGGCATAATTTTCATATCGATAGTCTTTAAAGGCAGAACTATCATATCTCAGAAAGTTTACAGTTAGAATTATTGTTTGGCATACATTTCATATGCATAATAATGGAAAGACTCATCTATCATATCACAGAAAATTCATAAAATCAGTTGATTGTGAACACTTGGTTTTTATTTCCCTGTAAGAAGCAGGCAAACAAGCATATTATATCGTGCATGTATACAAGCTAGCATGAAGCAAGCATGCAGCACGCAGCATGCAAGCAAGCATGCAGCAGGCAAGCAAGCATGCAGCAGGCAAGCAAGCATGCAGCAGGCATGTAAACATCTGAACATGCATATACCATACATACAGCATGCATGCAAACAAGCATGCAGCATACAAACAAGCATGCAGCAATCATGTAGCATGCAAGCAAGCATGCAACATGCAGCAGGCATGGTTTCTGTCACGGCTCCGGCGCTGCGGGGCTACGGCGGTCCCACGCGAGCTGTTCGTCGCAGATGGGTTTAACGCTCACCACCGCAGCTTCGGCTTGCTGGCCGGCTTCGCCGGCCAACCTCAGCCGCGGCGGCGAGTGTTACAACCACCTGCTCCTAAACTCGCGGCCCGCCTCGCCCCTCCGCGCCTACGCGATTTTAAATTACACTCTTGGGGTAGGGCAAACAAGACTACGTGGAGTCGGTTTTGGAGCGATTCTTATCTGTCACTAACTTTTCTAGCACATCATATTGACTTTTTAAGATAATATTTTAATTTTAAATTAAGGTTAAAAATGCTATTTTGTGGCATTGAAAAATGGCAATACTGCCAAATAAAATTATTCCAAATGAAATTCTGCAATCTTCATAGTATGCCAAGTGAAATTATATCAAATAATCGTCGTTCTAAGTAAACATTATTCTAAACGAAATTATGCGAAATATGAACAATGCCAAAGGTAATTATGCCAAATAAAATTCTGCTATCTAAAAGTATGCCATTCCAAATTCGGACATACACACATTCAGCCAAACAATAAGTATATTTAAAAAAAAATATGCCTTTAATATATTCGTTTAAAGAAAATTATGCCAAGTGTGTTATGCTAAATGAATTTCGGAGCAACAAGATTCTGCCAGATAGATGGAACCCATTCTTAATCTATAGGGCTTAAGTAATCTCCGGAAGTATATTAACGGCGGCGATTAGTTATGATCTCATAATTGAAAACAAAAGGTGCCAAATGACCTTCTTCACTAAAAATGTAATAGCAAGTAATTATTCATTATATTATAACATTTTGTTTACGTATTTTATTAAAACACACTATACACTTATAACTTACCTAAAAATATAGTTGATAATCATACTATTTGAGTTCTATTCATACTTGAAATAACAATATTTTTTGCACGAAATTTGTTAATTGTCGATGACCCTGTTTTGGGATCGTATTATTAAATACTGTATAGTATTTACCCGAATTAATTTTAGAACTTGTTTCTACTATCATTCTAGTATATGTGTACAAAATTTAAATGTCAAATGTCTGGTAGCCGTACAAGACATTTGACATTTACATAAAAATGTGATTTCAAAAATGAATTATTAATATCTTAAATGTATGGATAGTTTAGTTTATTTATTTATTTATTTCACGAAAGCCAAAAATACATGTTTAAGAACTCACGTTGGATAACATTTTATAGTGTAGCCTTAATTAAAGGCTGCCACGGCATGCATTAAACAAAGGAGAAAGAAAATACAGTAACAAAACAGATTTTGTTTGTGATTTTATAACTGCGAGGGACCAAATTTTCTTCGGCTCTGATGACACGTTTTTCACAGTTCCATAGTGGAACATTCTAGAATCGAACGGAATATAAGCTGTTCTTGTAAAACAGCCGAGGTAACGTAACGCTAAAGAAGAAAGAAGATGAAAAACACAATCTGTACTAAGTTACTGTATTTCTGTCTGGGGTGGCGCCCCTAAATCGTTCATGATTAAAGTCGAGCGAGCACAAAGAGCGGTGCTCAAGGTAGCCCATGCTTTACCGTTTGTTCACCCTACCACTGAACTCTACGATAAGTGCAAGGTTCTTACTGTTCGACAACTGTTTATCGTCCAGACAATATTGCGAAAACATTCTTCGATACAGTACAACCCATCCTTGCACGCTCATAAACGCATTAAGGCAAATGTATGTCATACTCAAATGTGTAAAAGTAGTCTTTCGCGCCGAAACTTTTGTTTCCTTGGCAGTTATTTATATAATAAACTTAACTCTCTTCTAAAAATATACCCTCTTACCAAAGCTAAATGTAAGCATGTCCTCACCACATATCTATTGGACCTTGATTACGATAGCACAGAAAGCCTCATATTTGTTTTAAAATAAATGTGTTGTCAGCCTACCTAACACACCTCACATCACACCACACTGCACCACACCATGCCACACCACACCATGCCACACCACACCACACTACACTATAACATACTCCACTATTTCATTATCTTTATCAATAATAATTTTATTTTGTAAATTTAGTTATTCTGTTTGTTTGATTATTGTGTTCTTCTGTGTTCCTCTGCTAAAGGTTACAATAATTTGTTAGCATTTAAGATTTAATACTAAAACACTGTTTTTGGGAGGGGCCTGGTAATCTGTGTGACAGGGTTTCCCTAGTGCAGATACCAGTCTCCCACAAAGGATTTATCTGATGTAGTATTATTCATATTTTTAAGGCGCCTTTGTGGAAGAGAAATAAAAAATGTTTATTATTATTATTATTATATTAATTATAAGGATATTTAATTTCCAGTTGCTGATCTGCAGCGGAGTTTGGACGTCTGTGTTCTTGATGGGGCTCAGCGTCAGCGCACCTACCATGTTCATCCCACAAATTAGGCGGGAAGCGAACAATACTGAAGTTATAACAAGTGACATGGCGTCCTGGTTAAGTAAGTGGTGATTAACCAATTTTTTTGATGGCCGTTCGATATTTTATCTGCTATTTCGCTACAGCATGCATCATCGTTACTGTATTGCGGCCCTTTTACTAGTACTGTGTCACTGCAAAAACTCGCGGTGGCCTTAATTCGACTGATTTTTGTCACTGGCAGTATACACCCACACAGCATTTTGAAGTTTCATCGTGTTACCTATAAACATGTTCCACAAAGTTTCATTACTCAATAAGTCTTGTTAAAAAGCCTTGCCTGTTTTCAAAACGTCGACGCAAACGGTACGACTGCTCCTGGTTAAGATGACTCAGCGAGCTATAGGCACAGAATAAGCAACCTAAACTGACAAAGGGCTGTTGAGCTGATGACCAATAAAACACTTATTTTCTTCAGTGGAGAACACACACACACTCACACAGAACATAACAAAACAAATTAATAAAAAGAAAATAAAATAGAGAACACAATAATAATGAATATAATAATCCATACAAATGAATAAAATATGAATATTATACAGAATATAAATTAATGAAATATAATAACTCATACAAATTAATATAATATAAATTAATTCATACATTCATACAAATTAATGATATTATTGATTTATTTTTTAAGAACTGATACAAATGAATACAGTATAAAAATGAATACACGTAAATAAAATGATTTAATGACGTCAAGATATTAATTATAATAACTATATAAACCTAATAGATACTGGGAATATTCCCGATGGTAATTATGTAAGTTATATTATATTTGGATAGGTACTCACTGGATGCTTGTTTTGTACAATGTATTATGTTGCCGTGCCCTAACCGGGTTTCATGTTGGAACTTCCTTACGTAGTATGTATGTAACAAATGAATGTACACGTGAATGCAATAAAGAATTTGAGTTTGAGTTTGAGTTTGAGTTTGACAGCGGATCAGCAAGCGTAAGGTTATTCTGTGTGGAGCGACGATCTGACGTGGCTAGTAGCCGCTCCCTGAGACTGGCTAGAAATGAGTTGAATATTATGCGATTAGAAAGGCCTGCGTCTAGAGGTGAATTGCTCTAGTCTGATAATGAACTTAACTTAATAAATTAAAAATGTTTCAGCGTCCGCACACAGCTTCAGTGGGTTTATCTTCGTCATCATAGTGTCGATCCTCACAAGATTCATCGGCAGAAAGATACCTTTCACCATTGCAGTGTTAGTCACTTTAGCTGCTTTCGTAGTTCTATACTGTAGTACAAACGTCACTAACATATTGATAAGTAATATAATGCAGGGATTATTAACTGCTTCTCAACTTAACGTCATGGTTATGATATTAACTGAGTATATTTCACCAAAATATAGAGGCATATTTCTGACAGTTAAAATAGCTACTTTTTACTGGGGTGTTTGGGTTTCAAATGCGATAGGCACTTTTTTTCATTGGAAAAATATTCCTCTCTTCGGTATAGTATGTTCATTGTATGCTTTACTGACTGTTTTTACTTGGCCTGAGTCACCGTACTGGTTGGCAAGTAGAGGAAGGTTTGAAGAATGTGCAGCATCACATCGCTCGTTAAAAGGTTGTAACAAAGAATCAGAGAGAGAATTAGAAGTCTTGATAAACTCTCAGAAGGAATATATTGCTAGCTGCGGAAGTATCAAACTATCTGCAAGAGAACGTGTGGTTGATTTCTTTAAAACAATTAAATCTAAGGATTTTTATAAGCCAACCTTATTAGCGATGTTAACTGCGTTTCTATCACTTTGCTCTGGAAAGTTAGTTTTCGCTGTGTACGCTATGGACGTTTTCAAGAAAATAACAAATAGTGAATCAACGGCGTACATCGCGATGTTAATAATAGATGGCTGTACAGTATTGGGTATGTACGCAGGATGCATTTTGACGAAACTGTTGAAAAGACGTACATTATTGTTAGTCGCGTCGAGTGTAGGAGTCATGTTTTTGTTTATTTTATCTTTGTACTTATATTTAATTACTTTCAATGTAATTTTGGAAAACAAATATATAACAATATCTTTGTTTGTCACTTTCTCAATAGCTGTAAGCTGTGGACCTTTGTCAGTTTCTGGTTCAGTTTTCGGAGAGTTAGTTCCGATAAGATCTAGAAACTTATCAACATGTGTAATGTCATTAACTGGAAAACTTCTAACTGGTCTGAATTTAAAACTAGCTCCTCTATTGTTCAGAACTTTTGGATTGCATGGAACGTGTCTTGCATTTGGTACTGCTTCAGTAATTACTTTAGTTATTTTGTATAAATATCTACCGGAAACGAAAGACAAAACTTTACAAGAAATAGCTGATAGTATGGTCGGTAAACCAAATAGGACTCCAGTAACGGCAAAGTTACTAAGTTGTGATAATGGTGCATAGAACTGCTTGTTTGAGTTTAATTTTAAACTTTGTCAAACTGACCGACCCATTTAGTTTCTTAATGTATTTTGATTTGTTTATTGATGTACTTATGTGTATGTTACCGGAAATGTATGACTCCTGGGAATTTTACACAAATCCTAGCAAATGTTTATGTCACCGTAAAATTGTCAAACACGTTAGATTGTAATATAACTAGAGAGATTGTAAACTTTCGAAAGATTGTCAAACAAACATACTGGTTACAATGTAATACATTATTTTTCGGTAGATTGTAATCTATCGAAGTGAAACCGTAATATTGTAAAATATATGCGATGGAAGTCAACTCGCGTCGTGTGCGGGAGGGGGAGGGAAAGAGAGGCTCCCTTGCCTCAAGGTACCACTCTCATGAAAAGATAAGCCAGCAAAACAGTTTGGTTTACAGGCTAGTAATATTCTTATAATTAATATACTTACCATAACCTCAAAACACTTTATATTTCCCTAAAAAGCTACGCGGGGCCCTTATTCTGTTTGCAGGGCTTAAAGGGACCTAACTAACCTAATATGAGGCTACCCAAGTTCCCTGCGGACTCTCCGTCCGCATTTCAGCCCATTGTGCGGCTCGACGAGGTGGGTAAGCTCTTTGAGAGAGTAATTGCAAACCGCCTCGCCGAGCACCTTGAGGGGATGGGGCCGAATCTTGCGGAGAACCTGTTTGGTTTCCCAAAGGGGCGCTCTACTGTGGACGCCATCATGCGCGTGAGAGCCCTCACAACGGGGGATGCAATATCCCGGGGCGGGGTTGTTTTGGCGGTGTCTCTCGACATCGCCAACGCCTTCAACTCCGTGCCCTGTAGCTGCATCAGGGAGGCACTCCGGTATCACCGGGTGCCGACCTATCTCCGTCGTGTGGTCGGGGAATATTTGACGGACAGGGCCGTCATCTACCCCAGTCGCTGCGGAGATTGGAACCGGCGAGAGATGTCGTGCGGTGTCCCACAGGGATCGGTTCTGGGACCGCCCCTGTGGAACATCGGTTACGACTGGGTGCTGCGCGCGGACCTCCCTAGTGGTGTCAGCGTCGTTTGCTACGCAGACGACACCCTGGTGCTGGCACAGGGGACGTCGCACGAGGCGGCGGCCGAAACTATGACACGCGGGGTTGCGATAGTCGTTGAGAGGATCCGGAAACTGGGTCTCGAGGTGGCGCTGCACAAGTCCGAGGCCATGTGCTTTCATGGGCTTCGGAATGCGCCACCGTCGGGATCCACACTGGCGGTGGGAGGGGTATCCATCGGCTTCGAGTCGACGTTGATGTACCTAGGACGACGTTTGGCCCCCAGGCTGGAACGGACCGGGGCTGCCTTCAGGCGGCTGCTGCCCAACCTTTGGGGGCCAAATGCCTCCTGCCGCAGGCTCTATGCGGGGGTCGTGCGGTCCATGGCCCTTTACAGGGCCCCAGTGTGGGCGCGTTCCTTGAGGCGGCGAGCCGCCCATTACCTGAACGCGCCCCAGAAAGTGGCGGCCGTAAAAATGGTCCGTGGGTACCGCACGATCTCCCGCGAGGCGGCGGGCCTGCTTGCCGGATTGCCGCCATGGGATCTGGAGGCGATAGTCCTCGCGCGCCTACACGAATGGCGCGCGGAGGTACTACGCCGGGGGGAAACTCCGCGGCAAATTGCCGCTCAGCGGACGGACCTCCGGCGCGATCTCATGGCGACATAGAGTGAGCGACTGTCGCAACCCCGTGCAGGGCACGCCACGACAGTGGCGGTAAGTCCCCTCTTTGACGAGTGGCTGGAGAGGCGGCACGGCGTCCTCACCTTCCGCCTGACGCAGGTCCTCACCGGACACGGATGTTTCGGGAGGTACCTGCACCGAATCGGGCGGGAGGAAACGCCCGGGTGTCTCCACTGCAAGGATCGACCGGAGGACACGGTGTAGCACACGGTGGAAGTCTGCTCTGCGTGGGCGGAGCACCGCCGTGTCCTCGTAGCGGCGATCGGCGGCGGCGACCTCTCGCGTCCGGCCCTGGTTCAATCCATGGTCCGGAGCGAGACGGAATGGGAAGCCGTCGCCTGCTTCTGCGAAGCAGTCATGCTAGCGAAGGAGGTGGCGGAACGAGAGAGGGAGAGATCCTCTCTTCCCGGCCGCCGCGGGAGACGCAACGGGCGTCGGGGGCCACGTGGTGGCTACCGGCCACCGTAGATGCGGGCCTGTGGACGGTTGGCTATGGGCTAGCTAGCCGTCCGTCCGTCTAACGACGACGACAGGCCGTGTCGACGGTGCGTTCGTGTTCCACCCGCGACGCGAGAGTCTGACACTCCCTCCCGCTCCGCCCAGAGTGGGAGAAGTCATTTGATGATAACCTATCCCAAAAAAGAAAAAAAAAGGGTACCCAAGTTCCGATTATGGCGGAGATACAATGCATGCATTTCACAATATTGCGGTTTCACTTCGATAGCAAGCAATTTGCATTGCAAACTACCGAAAAATAAATCATTGCATTGTAAGCAGTATGTTCAGTTGACAATTTTACGGTAGATAACATATACAATTCTGAACGTTCTTAGAAAATATGTAAAACAATGTTTCAAAGATTGTGTGCAATTCCGAGAAAATACTAGGAAATTAATTAGTATTTTACTCTTAGGGTTCTGAGTTCAAATCCCGGGAGGAGCAAATATTTGTGTGATGAGCATGGACATTTGTTTTCGAGTCATGGATATTTATTATGTATAACAAGTAATGCAATTATGTCTTTTTTTACAAACAAAAAAGTCGGTATATAACATGTAGAATGTCTGTATTATAGGCAGTCACCCATCCACGGACCAACCTAGGTAATCGTGGTTTAACCTGACCGGCTGTTATTATTATTTAACCACGAGCTCCGGGCACGGCCGGGACTAATACAAAAGGCGTCAAGCAGTGGTGTGGCGCCACTTCTTTATATTTCATACAACATGTATAGAAGAGGTGTGGCACGACGTGGTGCGGACGTGGCGTAGGCGCGTCGCGGGCGCCACTTCTTCGCCCTCGGCACAGCCGCGTTACCAGTGTCATGCACACGGAGAGAAGAACTCAGCGAAAATGCGTGACAATATAAACTTTATCAACTGGAGTCCTAGTCCTTTTTAAGGACAGCAGTTTCTTTGCACTCAGTAACACAGCTTTGAGATATTGTTAATAAAAACAGGTGGGGACAACAAGTAATTTGTTAAGAACGGTACACAGGTACAAAGGTGTATTAAACTGTTTTTTTAGTTTTTAACTACGGTATAACGTGGCACAAAACTATTCTTCTTCATTTTTACGACACCTTTATAAATAAAAATAAATGTTATGTAACAAATTTTGTTTATTTTTACATCAAATATTATTTATAGTAACGCGAATGGATAAAGTAAGAAATGAGTACAGAAGAGGAAGTCTGAAAGAGTGATGACTGAAAAGTTAGTAGTGAGACTGGTCAACTCTCAGCTGCCATGGTTAATTTTAATTTATTAATTTTTTAAGTTGTTGATTTATTTTTTTCTCTGGACGCTCTTAATGTGCACGTCTTTCTACATTGTTCTCACATATACGAGTATGTATAATCTCAACATGAATGATGTAACCAAGATTTTGTAACAATATTTTGATTGAAAAGAGTGTCCATGGAGTTTCTTGCCCGTTCTTCTCCATAGAGATCTACGTTAGGGAACGGGCAACTACAGTACTCTCTCAAGTTATTATGCCTTGTGACTGTGACTGTAGCTTTGATTTAGTTTTGGATTTTTGACATTCAAAAGTGCCGTAATGGTCTAATTGAAATAAATGATTTGATTTTGAGTTTGAGTTATGTGAAAATTTCGTGAGAAATGTTTTGAGTATGAGTGTGGACGGGTATATGAATAGAGGAAGACCAAAGAAACGATAGAAACGATGGATGGACGGACTGTGTTAAATATAATATGGCAAGAAAAGAAGTGTCTGATGAGATGACGAAAAATAAGGAAGTATGGAAGAAAAAGACATGGTGCGTCGACCACAAAAGAATTAAGATAAGGGTAAAAGAGCGATGATAAAAAACTTCATACTCCACTTTTGCCAAAATTGGACTACTATGGGAGATGGCGGGATGAGCTAGACTCTTTCGCAAAGGATTGGCCTACAATCGCACAAGATCGCGAAATGTGGAAGGAGGGAAGTGAGGCCTTTGCCCTGCAGTGGGACAATGTAGGCTTATAATAATATAATAATAATAATAATAATTGGATTAGAACTACAGCTCATAATTGACAAAATCATTCCTGAAAGACACACAGGCTTAACAGCATAAAGCTGGTTTCAGACTACGCTATACTATTCTGCTATATAGTATAGCAAAGCAGTACCTAATGCTATACTATATAGCATGGCGTTCACATTACGCAAGCATTCATAGTATCTAACAAGCTCAGAAAGAGTTCAAATAAGTGGAGAAAACATTCGCTTGTGGGACGGCCAGTGGTGAGGGAGGAGGAAGAGGGCGGCGCGTGATATAGTACAGCATGAACTCAGCGTTCGCATCATTTTGTAGCGTATAGTAAGCCAATAATATATAGTATAGTACAGTGTGAACGTATCCATAACAAATCTATAGTGCGCGATATTGTTGTGTTATGAGCTATACCTATACTATATGCTACTATTTTATTATAGCGTAGTCTGAAAGCCGCTTAATTCTCGTTGAGGTTGGGATGCAGTGGGTTCCATATTTGGTTCATTTCTCTTTCATTTGTTTGATTTATTCGTTCAATTATTTCGAAATCAACCGAGCAATGTCTTAGCCTTCATCTGCCAGTGCGGCAGCGGTATAAGGCTTAAGTCACAACAGTCATGGACGTGTTGGCCAGGGACTTCTTTAGCCCACTGCTGGAAGGAGATCAGTGGGCGCGGTAGGAATTTCTCATTGAAGACACTGCTTCCCGATGGACAACAGTCTTTGCTCTAAAGAAAGCAACATCAAAGGCCTGTGCTTATGTCTTAATCGAGGAATATTTCATGCGATTCGGTTTACCTCGCAGGGTTATTTCGAGCATCGGTGTCCAGTTCGTTTCTGCAATAATACATTTCAGTCCTAGTTCCAGTTCCTGTTCCGCTACGAATACGATACACTAGATAAGGTATCGCTCTCTCTTTCCCTCACACCAGTTGTAACGCACAAGGTACTTACTAATACTCCGCGCAAGTATACAGGGTGTATTTCACCTCATCACAAAGCAGTTAACCAAGCATTCTGTATAACAAACTAAGTAACTTTCCGCAAAAAAAAATGCTTTTGTTTTGAGGTTATAAATCATGTTTTGTGGTAGAACTTAAAGTAGCGCGCTCAAACCATTGAGCGGATGGATGGATTGAATAGCACGGAAAGCGTAGAGATATTAAAAGTTAAAATTATGCGACAAAAAACGGTATCTAAAAAAAAACTTGTAATTTGGTTCTTGCAACTTTGACCCCCTATATCTCCGAACTAGAAGGTTCCCAGGTATGGTGTAGAACAAAAAAATGTTCAGAATGACAAGGAAAACAAGTGCCTTTCGTATTTGTTAAGAAGTGTTTTACACCCTTTATACGTGGCAACACGCATCAATATTGTACACAAATAACTGTTCCGAACTGTAATAAAGGTCTGTTCAGAGTGAGACATTATACTGTGAGAATTCACACCCACTACGCACCACACGCCTCACGCCGTGCGGCGCAACGCGGCTTCGTGCTGCCAACGCGACGCGTCGCGTCTTGGTGTAACCAACAACAGGGTTGGATCAACCGACTTTTAATATCAAAATTATACAGTACCCACTACTAATTAATAACAAAAATAATCTTATTCTAATGTCAAGGTAACAAACCAGTGGATTGATGTCACAAAAGATGTTCAATATTTATAACGATTCATTTTCGGTTTTATGTGCGTCTATCAATTTGGCCCATACAGTAGTGCGCAGGAGTAGATAACACGGCTCAAAAAAATATTTATTATTGTTTTAATTAAAAATTTGTTGAAAACATTGTGTTAATATAAACGTATTTCACTATGGAACAAAATCAATATACAGATATTCGACAAAACGGTAAACAGCATACAAACCTACAAAATACAGTTATGAAACCGTTTCAAAAACAGGTGAGTGATCATTAGTTAAATCTAAAAAGGTGATGCGCTGCCTCTTGGTAAGACCATGTCACTTCGGACTATATCCGCAAGAGCTGCTGCCAAATAACAGCCGGTACTAATGGCTTAACATACACGACAATGGCATATTAAACAACAGTAATAAGTGTATGACAATGCATTCGCCATATTCACGAAACAATAACGCTGACTTGTAAAGGCCATAGTTATGTCAATGCCTTCACAAGGGAAAGTCAAGTTGTCAATGTATTACATTTAGAGCAGGTAAAAACATACAGGTACATACTTAATTACCATTTACTACCAAGAAAAAAAGCTTCAGAGCAACGATAAAGATCAACAAACGAGAATAACGTCTAAGATCCTCAAAGACAGCCATAATGCACTAAAGCATCCTCTGCATGAATCCCAAAATATTCAATAAAGTAATAAATGACATTAAAGATTTTATAAACTTGACACAATTTAAACGGAAACTAAATATTTTAAATTGAAAAATTTTACTATACCATGGACAAAAATTAATTTTTGACAAAATTTAATAAGCTAGGCTGATTTGTTTTATGAAATATTTTTTAGATGTAGATTTCTTAATTATTTTGATTATACTCTGACATTACTTATCAATTTGAATGTTTATGGTATGGTATGGTATTATTTCTTAAATAATAACATTGCATTTTATAAAGTATTCATTAGAATGTATGATTATTGTTGTGAAAATAAATTAGGACATATTACATTAACTACAATTATAATCGAATTAATAGAATAGATTTTCAGAGAGACAAAATAAAATTAAATTGTATAATATAAAATACATTGAATGGAGTCACACAAATACACAAATTAACCTTTTGTAAAAGAAATCAACAAACAAATCGATTAATAATTGAGGACGTTTTGTCCGAATTCATCTAGACCGTTAGAAATATGTCCAAGTAAGCACACAAATGTTCAGCTTATTGTAGCTAAGCAATAACCGGTATAAATAGGCGCTGAACGACCATGATTAGTTCTATTTTTAGGCATTTGAAATGTTGCTGATTTAAAATTGGATGAGTATGAGGTAGGGCACAAGACTGATTTCCAAAACCAACTCCGGTACATTCGCCAAATTGTGGAGGGTCTTGTAAAGAAAAATTAAATCTTAGCAACTTCTTCGTTGCTCCAAGGAGCTCATCTTGAAATGACAGAACCTTTGAGGATAATCAGCTTCGCGATCAGAAGTCTGTGATCTGTAGCGAAGATATCTCGTAATAATAATAAGAAAAAGCAGGACAGGGCAGCAGAGATCAGTACACCGGTACCAAGCGCGTACTGCTCTCTCTTCAGACCACACAATTATCGAACTAAACTACAAGTGCAATATTTAAGTCAAAAGTTATGAGTAGTATTCTGCCGTGCTAATTAGACGTGCAGTAAGGAGGTTTTAAACCGACTTCAAAAAGGAGGAGGGACCTTTGTTTGATCGATTCGTCTATCAAAGCTTGTACCTCAATTATTGAGACCGTAGCTCCGTATTTAGCCTTAATATTTAGTTTGTGCGTGGATCAAGGGGTCTTTCCGGATCTGATGAAGTTTAGTAAAGTAATACCGCTTTTTAAATCCGGGGACAGTAAAGACACGAATAACTATAGGCCCGTATCCGTGTTGCCAGTTTTCAGCAAGGTGTTTGAAAAGATAATGCTCAATCAAATGCTTCACCATTTTAACACCAATAATATTACACGATCAACAGTATGGTTTCACCAAAGGACGTTGTACAACTGACGCCGGTGTCGCTTTATTAAAACACATATTTACTGCGTGGGAAGAGGCACACATGATGCCATAGGAATATTCTGTGACCTTTCGAAGGCATTTGATTGCGTAAATCACGAAACCTTAATCTTGAAACTTGAGCATTACGGTTTAGGTAAACTTGCGCTCAGTTTAGTTAAATCGTATTTGAGTGATAGACAGCAGCAGGTACAAATAAATGGTGTCAATTCAATGGGTTTAAAAGTAGAAATGGGTGTACCACAAGGTTCGATATTGGGTCCCTTCCTCTTTTTGGTTTATATTAATGACTTACCCCATTTATTTAACAAACGCCCGCAAATGGTGTTGTTTGCAGACGATACTTCTTTAATATTAAGAATAAATAGACGTGCCACTAATTTTGACGACGTAAATAACGCCCTACTGCAGGTTCATAATTGGTTTACTGTAAATAATTTAGTTCTAAATGGGAAAAAAACGAAATGCATCAGATTTGCTCTTCCAAATGTCAAAATTTTTGATTGTGACATAGTATTAAATCAAGAGAAACTAGAATTTGTCGATAAAACGATTTTCTTGGGAATCGCGCTCGATTCAAGGCTACAATGGGGCCCTCATTTAACATCTCTTGCAGGACGCCTAAGCTCAGCAGCATATGCTGTTAGAAAAATCCGTCAATTTACCGATGTTGATACCGCGAGGATAGTTTATTTTAGTTATTTTCATAGTATTATGTCATACGGTATTTTACTATGGGGACGGGCTGCAGACATCAAGTCTATATTTATTCTGCAGAAAAGAGCCATCAGAGCCATATATGATTTACGTAGACGCGATTCTCTGAGAGAGCTGTTTAAGGAAATTAATATCATGACAGTACCTTGTCAATACATCTACGAAAAATCTGCATTTATTCAGTAAAAGAGGTGACAGACACCACTATAATACTAGAAATAGGGACGAACTAGTCCAGCCAGGTTTCAGGCTTGCTAAAGTAGATTCCTCCTTCATGGGGTACTGTTTAAAATGTTACAATAAAATACCTCCCCACATTCTACAACTGAATGAGACGAAATTTAAATCTTGCGTAAAACGCACACTATGTAGTCAAGCATATTATAAGTTGGGGGATTACATTGATGATAAAAATGCTTGGCTCAATGCCGGTCCTGCTCCACAACCATAGGAGCAAACTAATTGATTCCCAGTCAAGTTATTGTGGAAGCTGCAGAAGATTGTAAAAATATCCTTGCATTGTATAGATTCCATCTCTTAATATTATATAATTGCATACCACATGTGTGAGTTCTATGTATTGTAAAGCCACCATTTTACATTTAGTTATCTTTTTTTTGACTTGAATATGCCCT
The DNA here is from genome assembly GCA_916618015.1 of Xestia c-nigrum. Classification (NCBI taxonomy): domain Eukaryota; kingdom Metazoa; phylum Arthropoda; class Insecta; order Lepidoptera; family Noctuidae; genus Xestia; species Xestia c-nigrum. Next base: position 27,319,457 of record OU745247.1, read on the forward strand.
GGCGGCTGAGAGAATGTCATGCTCACTCAAATGTCTCGGTGATGGTGGCGGGTGTGTCGGGTCATTTAATTCCCTTCAATATGGTCGAGTTGAATGATGCTGATACATGCGTCATGTTCGTGAACGGGCGCTGTCAATTGAGACTGGTCAACTCTCAGCTGCCACGGTTAATTTTAATTTATTAATTTTTTAAGTTGATTTAATCTTTTCTCTGGACGCTCTTAATGTGCACGTCTTTCTACATCGTTCTCACATATATGTATAATCACAACATGAATGATGTTACCAAGATTTTGTAACAATATTTTGATTGAAAAGAGTGTCCATGGAGTTTCTTGTCCGTTCTTCTCCATAGAGATCTACGCTAGGGAATGGGCAACTACAGTACTTTCTCAAGTTATTTTGCCTTGTGACTGTGACTGTAGCTTTGATTTAGTTTTGTATTTTTGACATTCAAAAGTGCCGTGATGGTCTAATTGAAATCATAAATGATTTGAGTTTGAGTTTGATTTACTTGGTTTTTTGTCACCGACTTCTGAAGCTAAAGTTATTTTTCACTTTTTTGTTTTGTTTTTTGTTAAAAAGTCTTTCACTTTTTAGTGGTTCTTTTGTGCTAACCCTTCAAAGCTTACAAGCGTGATGTTATATTATGAATTGGTGTAAACAATAGATAGACATGAGATTTCAGCAATCCCAGTCCATTTGCTATCATTTATTGAGGAGTTCCGTTGTCTATCTCCGAAGTTCTTCATCTGCCTATAAAATTTGAAGAGTTCTCTTTATTTCTCCAGGATCCTATTGTTAGATCCCAACTTTATGATCATGGGACCACCTGTGAAGTATACCCTTTCGAACAAAAAAATAATAATTTAAATCACTCCAGCAATCTTCGAGTAATCAGGGAGCATAAGTACGTAAAAAAAAGGTTCCGACGAATTGAGAACTCCTCCTTTTTGAAGTCGGTTAAAAACCTCCTTACTGCACTTCTAATTAGCACGGCAGAATACTACTGATAAATTTTGACTTAAATATTGCACTTGTAGTTTAGTTCGATTATTGTGTAGTCAGAAGAAGAGCAGTACGCGCTTGGTGCCGGTGTACTGATCTCTGCTGCCCTGTCCTGCTTTTTCTTATCCTATTGGGTCTCGTCGGGTAATTTTCGAAGTAAGAGGTCACCAAAATGGTCAACATTTTCTTCTGCTCTGATGGAATGTGTGGCTGACTGCTCCAGCAAACTTGACGACTATCTGTACACCAACTCATTCCTCAAGAAAAATCCACGACTTTTTGAAACCCTCTTATAGTTCCTTAATAATAAAAATATAATATCTCATTCAGGTAAGAAAATATCCAATAATATACCTTATATTTATTAAAACCACAAAAATATAATCAAACTACTGCACACGCAGAGACGGCGCACGGCGTCATGTAGCGCTGCGTGGTGTCGCGTAGCCTTCCGCGGAATCGCTGATACATGACACCCAAAACTCTTCCTTGAGGAAAGTCTTAATATGATGAGTCGGCACTCGCACCACGAACGATTTAAAATTCGTGTTGTGGCGCGACTCCAACTTCTCGACCCTCACGGTCCAGATGGCCTTCTCTGGGATATACTCCACGATCTCCTCAACCTTCGTGGGGTGATGATGTAGCCGGACCACATAGAGCTGCGTCGTTGATATCGCCGGACGCAGCATATTGAGTCCTTCCTGCGCGGTCCCGCACTGGTTCCTTAGTGGAACATTCTAGACTCGAAAGTAATTTAAATTGTCCTCGTAAAGCGGCCGACAATACGTAACAAAATAGAGGAAAATAGATAAAAGACACATTTTATGTAATTTAATTTCCAGTTGCTGATCTGCAGCGGAGTTTGGACGTCTGTGTTCCTGATGGGGCTCAGCATTGGCGCACCTACCATGTTCATCCCGCAGATCAGGCGGGAGGCGAACAATACTGAAGTTATTACAAGTGACATGGCTTCCTGGATAAGTAAGTGGTGAATAGAATAGAAAAGAATAGAATAGAATAGAATACTCTTTATTATGTACACCATACAAATAAAAATACAAACATTTTAAACACTTTACAAGGGGTGACACAATGGGCGGTCTTATCGCTAAAAGCTATCTTTTAAAGACAACCTTTGGATGAATTTAAAGGGGAAGGAGAGAAAATACTGCAGGTAGCCTGTGGTGTACAATAAATAAATACATACATATACACACAAAAGACATATGTGAATGTTTGATTAACCATTTTTTTGATGTCGAATCGATACATGCTGAAAAATGAAAAACCCATAATTGCCAGTCCAGTGCCAATATATTTTTACATATGTACCACATCAAAAATATATTGGAATTTATTGCAAAAACTATTTTGTGCTACGAGTAGATATTTATTTGTGAATAAAATAATAATTATAGATATGACATAAACTCTTTTATCATCATCTCCCTAGCCTTTTCGCAACTATGTTGGGGTCGGCTTCCAGTCTAACCGGACGCAGCTGAATATTAGTATTTTACATGGAGCGACTGCCGGTCTGACCTCAACAACAGTTATTACTGGGTAATTACGCGTACGATACCACTTGGTAGGACTAGTTGTCAGACTTTATTCGCCACTGACTACCTGTAACGACAGTCAAAGACAAACGCCAGCTCGAACCAACAGCTTAACGTGCTTTCCGAGGCATAGAGGAAACTCAATATGTTTCGGGTGTTCACCCATCCACGGAACAACCCCGGCAAGCACGGCTTAACCTAAAGATTGTCCCGAATGGCTGTTTTTAAATATCGCCTGGCTACTCCAACATATACTCGCGTATAAAGATTATTATTTTTAATATAATTATAACCTAAATTAAATAATATTTTAATATAATTATGTAAAATGTGATAATGATGAGTTAAGTCAAGAAAAATCAATGAAGTATGAGAGTCATATACTTCATTGATTTTTCTAATAAAAAAAAATAAAAATAAAATAAAAGACTTCTATATTACTACAGGGTTTATGAGGCTGTTTTTTTTTTAATAAATGGCCATTAGGTTTCTTGTTTTCTTCAGTGGAGACTGCGGATCAGTAAGCGTCAGGTAGGACGCCCTCAGGCTATGTGGAGCGACAATCTGACGTGGTTAGTAGCCGCCGCGCCACCTGAGAGTTGCCAGAAATGGAGTTGAATGTTATGTGATTTCAGAGGCCTGTGTCTAGACAGCTGAACTGCTCTAGTCTGAGAAAAAACACAACATAATCACCATCATCATATCTGCCCGGAATCACCCACTCCTAGGTACAGGCCTCCCCTTTTTCTCGCACAGTTCCCGACCGTGCGTCACTTATCCAGATGTTTCCCGCGACTTTGACGACAACTTAATAATATTGAAATTTTTCAGTGTCTGCACACAGCTTCAGTGGGCTTACTTTGGTCATCATAGTATCGATCGTCACAAGATTCATCGGCAGGAAGATACCTTTCACTATTGCAGTGTTAGTCACTTTAGCTGCTTTCATAGTTCTATACTGTAGTACAAACGTCACTAACATATTGATTAGTAATATAATGCAGGGATTATTAGCTGCTTCGCAACTTAACGTCATCGTTATGATATTAACTGAGTATATTTCACCAAAATATAGAGGCATATTTCTAACAGTTAATACTGCTACACTTTACTGGGGTATTTGGGCCGCAAATGCTATAGGTACCTTCTTCCATTGGAAGAATATTCCACTCTTCGGTATAGTATGTTCATTGTATACTTTACTGACTGTTTTTACTTGGCCTGAGTCTCCGTACTGGTTAGCAAGTAGAGGAAGGTTTGAAGAATGTGCAGCATCACATCGCTCGTTAAAAGGTTGTGATGATGATTCAGAGAAGGAATTAGAAGCTTTGGTTAACTCTCAAAAAGGATATGTCGCTAACTGCGAAAATATTAAACTATCAGTAAGAGAACATGTGTCTGATTTCTTCAAAACAATTAAATCTAAGGATTTTTATAAGCCAACCTTAATAGCTATTGTAACTGGTTTTCTATCGTTCTGTTCTGGAAAGTTAGTTTTCGCTGTGTACGCTATAGACGTTTTCAAGAAAATAACAAATAGTGAATCGACGGCGTACATCGCGATGTTAGTAATAGATGGCTTTACAGTGTTGGGTATGTACGCAGGATGCATTTTGTCGAAACTTTTGAAAAGACGTACATTGTTGTTAGTCTCGACGAGTGTAGGAACCATGTTTTTGTTTATTTTATCTTTGTACTTATATTTGATTGCTTTCAATGTAATTTTAGAAAACAAATATATAACAATATCTTTGTTTGTAACTTTCTCAATAGCTGTAAGCTGTGGACCTTTGTCAGTTTCTATTTCAGTTTTTGGAGAGTTAGTTCCGATAAGATCTAGAAATTTATCTACGTGTGTAATCTCATTTACTGGAAAACTTCTAATTGGTCTGTTTTTAAAACTGGCTCCTTTAATGTTCAAAACTTTTGGATTGCATGGAACGTGTCTTGCATTTGGTATTGCTTCAGTAATTACTTTAATTGTTGTGTATATATATCTACCGGAAACAAAAGATAAAACTTTGCAAGAAATAGCAGACAGTATGAAAGGTGATACAAACAGGGGTGAGGTGGTGTCAAAGTTACTATGTAAATGAAGGCGTACTTAGAAACGTTAGCGCGGACTCTACTTGTGACACAGGTGGTATTTTTTTTGTCATTTTCTCTCTTATGCAAAATTGCGAATGCGTTTCACTTCCTACGTATCAGGTAGATTCTTAGGCAGCGCTCTGTCACTCCGTGTGCAGGCATACATAATTACCCAGCGCTTTGCGCATATTTAATGTGCAAGTTCGGTAGGGTTGTCTTGCTTTAGCCGTGCTTACGATAAATAAAATAAATAAAAAAGCTTTTTATTTCCTATAAGCCTTATAAAAACCATTACACAATAGTTATTCTTAGCCTAAGGTTGCATCCACATCTGGCGAATGTGCCGCAAATGTGCAGCTTGCGAGCCGTTTGCGAGCTACCCGCGAGCTGCGCGTGTGCAGTAACGCCAATGGTTCGGTGCGCCTCTTTAGCGTAACTCATGCAAGGCTCGTATAAAGGCGTGCGCGCACTCAATTCTCGCACGTACAGTTCCGTTTACTTGAAATATGATACTGGAACTACTGGAAATCTTATATGCGTAAAGAATTCTCCTCCGTCCACTTCATGACAACACGTACTTAGCCTCCATTAATTAGAAACCATCTGAGCGGCTAAGTTATGTTTTAGAATCATTTAATAACTAGCGCGCCGCCCGCGCGCTGATCGCGTACGGCGCTTAGGTCGCGTACGAACTGCGCGCGTGCGGCGCAGGATCGTTGCACGAACAAGCCTGCACGCGCACAGCTCGCTGGCAGCTCGCAAACGCCTCGTGAGCTGCACATTCGCGGCACATTCGCCAGATGTGGACGCACCCTAATGTTAGTAACTCACTCTAATATTAGTTTTGTGTATCACAACATGAATGATGTAACCAAGATTTTGTAACAATATTTTGATTGAAAAGAGTGTCCATGGAGTTTCTTGCCCGTTCTTCTCCATAGAGATAGATCTACGCTAGGGAATGGGCAACTACAGCACTTTCTCAAGTTATTATGCCTTGTGACTAGTAGCTTTGATTTAGTTTTGTATTTTTGACATTCAAAAGTGCCGTAATGGTCTAATTGAAATAAATGATTTGAGTTTGAGTTTGTTTATACTAATATATACTTTTTTCATATTTTTTTTTTTTTGTCCATGTCCAAATTCTTCTATTTCTCCCTATCCTGCACTGTTCTTGTTCAGTCTTTTCCCGCTACCGGTAAAATATCATCAAGCCACCGTTTTTGTGGTCTGTCCACGTTTCTCTTTCCTTGTGGACCGGTCTATTTAGTACACCGTCCAGTTCCATTTTAGTTTTAATGCCTGATGTAGAGCGTCTGTGAGTTTTGTCTTATTTTGTGAATGTCCTTATGTTTAATATACTTCTTTCCCTGGCTCGCTGACAGGAATTTATTTTGTTGATGATCTTGTTTGTAAAGATTCAGGTGTGGGAGCCAAAGGTCAGGCAAGGCAGAACACAAGTGAAATCTTCGAAAAAATAAACATAAATAACGTTCTACTGAAAATAATCTACGGAAAAATAATGCGTTATATTGTAAGCAGTATGTTCGTTTGACAATGTTTCGAGAATTTAAAATCTTGCTAGATAGATTACATTCCAATTACAACGGGTTTGACAATTTTACGGTGACATATACATAATTATTGTACTTATGAACTAAATAGCGAGCTAGGCAAGTTGTTAGTGTGTTGGTAAGTTAGTAAGAAAGAAAGAAAGAAAACATATTTATTCGGCACATGCCATAAGTGCACACAACAAATAAAAAAAATAAAATAAGTGAAAACAACATAAAAGACTTAAATGTAGTCTGTAAAACTAAAAACTAAAAAAATAAAATAAAATTGTAAATTCCTTATTAGATTTATTAGTTTGTTGACATGATAATATTAAACCAATAGTAACAAAAATTATTTAATTTTGTAACAAAACAGACAAAACACGACTACTTTCGTAAATAGAATCACGTGCAAACATTAATTGGAACATCGACAAGGCCAACCTACTCAGTATCTATTAAGACAGCAATAACCAGGTCGGTCTCAGGTCAGTCTGATGAGGCCCCAAAGGAAATAGCGCGGCGATACCGGCATGAACCAAACCGCTATCTGGTACCGGACGCGCCGCCATCTTGCAGTGACGATGGCTGTGCTTGCAACCGGTAAGCTCAGACGCTCTTGTCTATGGAATTAATTGCATTTGAGTGAATGTTTGTAAAAGTAACCTGTTTCTTTTTTAAATTCTTGACGAGTAAATGTATAAACAAATACATAACAGGGATTTTATTTGTGTATTATAACATAAAACTCGAAATCGCGATGTTAACACGACTAAACTAAAACAAAATGGTTTTCGTTCGTTGCTAACAATTACTTATTACCAATCGTTTGTTTTATCTACTTCAATGATAATAGAAGGAATTTTAGATAGCTAATTTATTTATTTAGTACAAAACATTCTCCCGTTGTATGTTAAGGCAAAAACTCACGGAAACCTGACCTCTCCCTTCGGACCTCTAATTTGTAAATTCCAACTCTTTTTTTTTCTCTATTTTTTTTGTGCCCGCTTTATGGCACTGGACTAGCCCTATATTACGAAATGTGAAACTATACTGAGGCACAAATTCTTCCTAACCTTTCGAGAATTCAGGCGTGATGTTATGTGGTAAATGAATGAAATATTAACCAAACCAATTTCCTTTTTCTTTTTAAAACTTCTCATGATAAAGAAATAACAGAAAAACGTTAATTGTCTCATCTCGATACTTATGACCCTTTCCTTGTCTGTTTCCGATTGGATTCACAAAGTCAGAGTTACCCCTAAACCATCCATCATAGCTTTTTGGGACGACGTCACCGGGGTCAACGTCCTCTGTGGGATATTCGCGTATCAGTTCAAGACAGGGATGTATTTAGATTGTAGGATGCATTGTTAGATGCAATTAGTCGGTTCAATAGTTTTTAATTGATAGATCGCATATTGGTAAGCGTAGTGTGAGACGCAACCAAAGTTAGATGAAGGACTAAAATAAGGCGCTGGGTCAGACGTGAAATTCGGAGAACTGGGTGCTGTGGAGCAGCTTGGGACCTATGTCCAGCAGTGCACTGCAATAGGTAGACGAGATTAAGTATTGCTGCTGGTTTGCTTCAGAAATCCTTTTTTTTTAGGATGGGAAATCATCAAATGACTTCTTCCTCTCTGGGCGGAGCGGGAGGGAGTGTCAGACTTTAACAGACTAAAACCCATCCATGTTCCTTCTTCGTCCTTTATGTTCCGGGGCCGCGGTATCTTTTCCCGCAACCCCGGGAGCTTCAGAAACCCTGAGCTTGAATTAACGCTTGGACTGGTTGAACTCGGACCCTGAGTACAAAAGCAGAGACTCTTCAATGTTTATTTGAGTTTTTTTTTTTAAATACATAAAAATCAATAAATCAATAAATACATTGTAAAAACACAAAAAATGGTTAAAAGACAGAAATATTTCATTAAAAATGTTAAATTGAATAGGGAAAGATTAAATGTTTTAAAACAATTAGATATATTGTCATCTAATTTGGAGCAAAGCACTAGGAGGTACAAAATTGACACCGAACATCTGCAATCAAAACTTGACCACCTACAGGAGAAGCTAAGTTCTATGACTAGCAAATATAATACCTCTGAACATGTCATGAGGGAATATGTGTTGGCGATGAATGATTTGGTTAACTCACAAACAAACAACTGTGAGCACTGTCAATCGACTTTACATGTAAATACACCGGACCATTCGTTGACAACATGTAATACCACCTTACCGCAGCCAAGTGTTGATTTGTATACTCCTGTGAATAGTTCCCAGAAACAATATAAACAAAGTGTGAATAATGACATTGTAATTTTTTGTGATGAGATTGGGAAAGATCTTGGTAATTTGTTAACAGATGAATATCCAGGACACTCAGTTATAAACAACTGTATGCCAGGATGTTCTTTATATAATATTATGAAAGAAATTATTAAATGTAAGTTTAACGAGGATTCCATTTTATTAATTTTAATAGGTAATAGAGGAAAAGTAAACAAAGGAGAATTGCTTCAGTATTATAGAACTTTGTCATACTTAAATTTGAGAAAAATTGTATTGTTTACACTTCCCTATAGTAAAAGTTTGCCACAGGAAGAAAATTACTATAGATATAATATTAATAATACATTGCATAATTTGACCATGAATAGTAATGTATTTCACTTAATTGACATAAACAATTATATTGGCAATAATTTTTATTTGACAAAAGATAGATATCTTGTAGACAGGTGTTATCTTACAAACTATTGCAAAAGACAAGTAGCTGCATCGCTATCTTATTATTTTTCTATTACAGCCAAGAACTTGGCTAATCAAGTTGCCTCTGTTAATCAATGCAATATCGAGTTAAATTACTCAGCCAATAATTTGTCTACATTAACTGAATCCATGAATCATTTAAATTAGAAATTGAGACAACAGAGGCAACCTCTTGCAATATTATAAGGAAACCAGATAGTAAATCAGGCGAATGTTTTGAGAGTTTTAATAGTATCAACCTGGTTCATCAAAATATTCAAGGATTATTGAACAAAGAATTAGAAGTAGAACTTTTTTTGAATTGTAACAACATAGATATTCTTTGTATAACGGAGCACTGGCTTAAATGTCACCAATTAATTTTCAATTTTAGCAATCACCAGGTTGGTAGTTCATTCTGCAGAGTAAATGCTATACATGGCGGCGCATTAATCCTAGTAAGTAATCATCTTAAATTTAAAGAACGCAAGGATATTGTAAGCCTATCTGTTGAGCGAACAGTTGAAATAGCCTGTATAGAATTGGAGCAGTTTATCATTTTAAGTGTATACAGACCTCCTTCAGGGTTGTATGATTGTTTTGAAAAGGTAATGGATGAAGTGTTACATAGAATCTGTAGTTCTAAGAAGTCTATAATTACTTGTGGTGATTTTAATATTAATTTGTTAGAAAATTCTGGGTTAAGTACAAAAATTTTAAGCCTGTTTCAGTCATACAATCTTGAAAATAAATTTCTCGAGCCCACTAGAATAACCCCTACTACTGCCACTTGCCTAGATAATATTTACTCTGATATTATACCCACCCAAAAGGCAATTATTAATTTAATAGATTCAGATCATTGTGGGCAATTGATCACAATTCCTAATGTAAACATGAAAGTCACTAAAAAGGATATCATTGTTAATCCAAAAAGTAAAAATCGCCTGGAAACTTTTAAAACTAAACTCTTATCAAAACTACCACTTTTGTCAGCCAATGATGATCCCAATCAACACTATAACGATTTTTTCAGCATGTATTGCACACAATTTGAAACCACATTTGTCCCTAAGACAATCTCGGTAAATAGTAACGCTTCTTTCAATGACTGGGCCACCGTTGGTATTCATAAGAGTCGAAAACGACTTTATGAACTGTATGAAGAGCGGACTTATACTAACACAGTAGAATTTAATTTGTACGTTAAGAATTACTCTAAATTATTTAAAAAAGTTTGTTTATTAGCAAAGTCACGTTACTTGAGTTCGAAAATTAAAAATAGTAGTAATGTAATTAAAATGACATGGAACATTATTAATAGCGAAACGGGAAGGTCTTGCAAGCGAAATAGTGACTACAGCCTTGCTATTGGCGATAATATTCTAAATTCAGACACTCAAGTTGCCACAGCCTTTGAAAATTTCTTTGCAGATATTCCCGTATCGACAACTAAATCGCTTAACTCGTCGCCTGCTGCTGCCGAGTCTTTACTAAGGGAAAACGTTTCAAACTGTGATTCCGAATTTAACTTCCAATATGTCACCTGTACAGATATTATTAAAACTTTTCACACCTTAAATGTTAAAAAGACCGCTGATCTATGGGGTCATTCTGTGGACGTAGCTAAATCCATTATAAACGTTGTAGCTCCTTCTTTAGCTGTTATATTTAACGATTGTATTGACCGTGGTGAGTTTCCTGATCTAATGAAATATAGTAAAATAATACCATTGTTTAAATCGGGTAGTACATCAGACCCCACTAATTATAGACCCATTTCAGTACTACCCACCTTTAGTAAAATTTTTGAAAAATTAATTTTGGCACAATTGCAAAGTTTTTTCAATAAACATAAGTTATTGCACAAAAAACAGTTCGGTTTTACAAGGGGTCGTTCAACTACTGATGCCGGTGTTGAACTTTTAGGACACATTTATAATGCCTGGGAGGACAAATGCGACGCTTTGGGAATTTTTTGCGATTTATCTAAAGCTTTCGATTGCGTTCTTCATGAAACATTAATCAGGAAACTACACCACTACGGAATCCGTAAGGCCTCTCTGGATCTTCTTACTTCTTATTTGAGTGATAGGATTCAGAGGGTTGATGTTAACGGGAAAAGATCTCCCGGATCCGTAGTAAAAATGGGGGTACCCCAGGGCTCAATTCTTGGTCCATTTTTGTTTCTTATTTACATAAATGACTTGCCTTACCTCATAAAGGATAATCATGACGTGGTATTGTTTGCAGACGACACTTCTCTTTTATTTAAACTCAAACGTCAGCAGCCAGTTATGGATAATGTTAATAGCGCCCTGGCAAAAGTTGTTAATTGGTTTAATGTTAATAATCTACTCTTAAATGAAAAAAAAACTAAATGTATTAAGTTTACGATACCCCATGTAAGACAAGTGGAAACTACTGTACTAATTAAGGATGAAGAGCTGAAACCGGAAGATAGCACAGTGTTCTTAGGCATAACTTTGGATGCCAAGCTTCAGTGGGGCCCGCATATAAACAAATTGTCGAAAAAACTTAGCTCTGCAGCATACGCCGTTAGAAGAATTCGTGACTTAACTGATTTAGAGACAGCTCGTTTAGTTTACTTTAGTTATTTCCATAGCGTGATGTCGTACGGTATTCTCTTGTGGGGCAATGCCGCCGATATTCAAACAATATTTGTTTTACAAAAAAGGGCAATTCGTTCAATTTATAAACTAAGTCCCAGATACTCCCTCAGAGAAAAATTTAAGGAGATTAATATTCTTACTGTGCCCTCTCAATTTATTTATGAAAACCTTTTGTACGCACACAAAAATATTAATTTGTTTAAAAAATACAGTGATATCCACAACATAAATACGCGGAACAAACACAAATTTGTTGTTCCTGCAACGAGGCTCAAATAAATAGGGGGTACGTTCAGATGCCAATGTATACGTTTTTACAATAAACTTCCGAGCCATATTCAAGCACTAACCCTGAATAAATTCAAATCGTTTATAAAACAGAAGCTATGCCTGAAAGCTTTCTATCATGTCAATCACTATCTCGAAGATAAAAAGGCTTGGGATTAAACTGCTCCAATGAAATTTGCTCCGTGAATGTTGAAATTTCGGACTTCGCTGGTTTATTGTTGATTCCTTTATTTTATACACTGTGACATTGAATGATTTGACATGAATACTTAGTTCAGTATTTTATTATTTTTTTACCTTCTTTTTATTTTTTATTTTATTGTATGTGTGTGTATTTGACATGAATATTTATTTGTGACTGACATTTAATGAATTGACATGAATACTTACTTCAGTATTTTATTATTTTTTACTCTTTTTTTTGTTTGTCTTATGTGTGTATTTGACATATCGTATTTTTATTGACATTCGTTTTGTAAATTATTATTTATTATTATTGTGAATGTGAGGACCATGTGGGTCACATTTTGTTTTTTTTTTCCCACGACTGTCTGGCAGTTTGAGTTCTATAAGCGACCTACCCAAATGTCCTTTCTTTGGTATTGTTCGTCGTTCGTTGAGCTCCTTGAGTTATAAGTCGAGCTACACGATAACTGACAAATGCTTGCACTGACTGGACAGGTCCACTCAAATCTGTGTGGTTCTTTCTTCAAAAGACCATCTCAGACACTAATCTGCATGGTCCTCATGTGAATTAAGCAAGATTGTCTGGACTTCAAAAGAGACTATGACCTCTGAGTTTGTTTCGGCTGTTTCTTCTCAGAGTAGTCAGATACGAAACACCGGCCCCATCTAGCTTAAAAAAAAATGACGTGTAAAAGTGTTTGAGAAAACCTACTTGCTGAATAAATATCATTTATCATTTATCATTTATTTATCCATTCTAACAATAGATTTTGTCTGAATTAGTCGGTAAACAATTGCCATAATCAGAAAAAATTGACAAAATGTAGGCATACAAGGTACTATAAGTATATTTCTGCTTGTTTCATTTGATATTTTTGCATTCTTTCAGTTACCTACCTTCTGTTCTCGGATTAAGAAGCATCACAATCTTTGCACCTAAATCCTTTAACAAAATCCGTCCCACACTAGGCCATCGGCGATTTTAATAAACCGAGTTCAGTCGTTAACCTCTGGTACAAGTTTAAACAAGGGTCAGTAAGCCGCCATATTTGATTTTACAAGTACTCCTGTTAATTACCACAGTTCAGGCCGTTTGCATTTTAAATTGATGGTAATGGATTAGCAAAAACGTGAAACTTAAATCAAAGTTTACATATTCTTTCCGGAATTGTGAGTTGTATGGAAATTAGGGAGAGGATTTTTTGGTTTCGTAAGAGGAAATCAGAAACTTAGTAGGTATGGTCAATAATATTGGAACTATAAAGCCAGCTCTCCAATACCTACAGGATGTAAACCACCTCATCACAAAAAAAAAAAATATCGCAATGATGGGGAGAACAAGTGCCTTTCGGCTTCGTGAAGAGGTGTTTTACACCCTTTATATAGGGTGACTGGCAATAAGTGTACGATACCTTTACAATAAATATAAGATCAAATCTGAAATCGCGAAAAAAAACAGCTGTTCTGTACATTTATGTCCACCTAACTTTTCAAAATGTACTGAACAGCTGATTTTTTTTCGCGATTTCTAATTTGGTTTACAAGTAGTTTACATTGATTTACACAAATAAAAAAACAGGTGTCCATTATTTTCCAATATTTTTACTGACAGACTAAATAGATTTGCTATTTATTGATGGTGGAAACTAGCTGTGTAGGTAACTAATTTGTGAAAAAAAAAACAACAAAAAAATCAGACCTCTGTCTGTAACACTCTTTTTAGGATTTTTTTTTTTATTTGGAATCAATATACATTCAACAAACAATTAGTTGCCTAATCTATGTGCGACATATTTAAAAACACATAATTACATCACAGTAGTAGATTTCAACTTTACGCACGATGCTCAAAATAAAAAGTCCCGTAAAATAAGACGTGAGACACATTGAACTGTCCTGAGTTTATCACCCTCGACAAAAACAAATCCCTGTTCCCGGCCTTCGAGCACAGAATATAAAGGTACAGAGAGTTAACTGCATAGAACGGGTGAACGCAGCCTCACGCACGCATGTACGCGTAAGACCAGAACTACTACTCTCTGTACGTGAAGCATGTCTATATGTACACTAAAAATCTTCATAAAATCGTGCCTTTTTTCCCATGGGATAGGAAAATTAATATGCGGTAGTGGTCTGCGGTGTATGTGGCGTGTGTGTTTTTTTGGGTGTTATTTTATTTGAACGTAGGCATCTTCTTCAATCGGCGACGTGTTTAGTGTTAACCTTCTTGGGTGTCCATTGCCGGCAGCGCGGTGTTTCGACTTACTTCTTAATCGTTTTCTTCGCTGTTCTATTTTTTTTCTTTTCTACAAGAACAAACATCCTTGCGATTTTTGTTGAGCTACATCGTCTCGTCACTTTTTTTTTATATAGTTTAAACATGTATGTTGGTATTCCGTAACTATCTATTCTGTGTTTCAAGTGGGAGTGTCGACCTTATGATAATAATCTCGTATTGATATGCAAGCCGATGTTTGACTGAAAGTTACACTTTTCAGTTTACGCACCTCGTTAGGCTGGTGTTACAATGACGTGGATTTGGTGTGGAGGCTCTTTGACCTTTGGTGTGCATGATACGTGTTTTATTATTTGACATTATACAATACAATCTCCTCTCTCTCTCTTCTCTCTACTCTTCACGAAGCCGTCAACCAAGAATTATGCACATCCAACAAGTAACTTTACGTTAAAAAGATTGCTGGGATACAATTTCCGTTTTTGGGGTGAAAAATCAGTGTGATGGTGATTAAAATCATTGCTCTTTTAGATGGGTGGGTTAAATAGTACGGGTACTTAAATAGATACCTCCTAACTAGAAGGGCCGGTCCCAGGTATGGTCTAGAACGAAATAATGATCGAAATGACGGGTTTAACAAGTGTTTTGGCTTAGTTTAGGGTAAATTTACGCCCTTTTTACACAAAATTAACTCCGGATAATGATATGTTACTTTCAACCAGCGGTTCATTGGTCTTGGCTTCGATTTTCAGATTCATATAACTTAATTTGCGCAAATATTGGTGTACATACAATTATAAAGAAAACAAATTTTAATGCATGCAAGGTGTTATAAGAAGAATAATTGTGCTAACATGTTTACCATATTGTCATGGTATGCAAATATTAATACAAGCTTAGACTTAAAATATGGCATTAAATTAACATTGACAATGCCAAAGTGATTTCCCCTTTACTTATTTCTCAGCCTGGAGTTTGGATATGCCTGTAGCTTACAAGCATAATGTGATCAAATGTAATCAATGGCCCCAATTAAACAGGTTGAAAAAGCAATTTTCACACGTTTAAAACTCTGTAGCCTCTTTGTGACTTATTTAATACTAGCTGACCCACGCAACTTCGTCTGCGTCACGTAAGAGAGAAAAACGAAAGGATTAAGAAAATCCCGTTTTTGCAACATTTTTCATTCCTGCTCGGCTCTTAATGGTCGCAGCGTAATGTTATATACCCTTCCTCGATAGATGGACTATCCAACACAAAAATAATTTTTCAATTTGAACCAGTACTTCCTGAGATTAGCGCGTTCAACCAAACAAACAAACAAATTCTTCTGCTTTATAATATTATAGTATAGATAAAATTCCAAGCAAGTATGAAGGCCAAAAAAGTTGTTCCACCTGTCGGGTAAAACACACATAAATCAATAGGTTTCGTACCGTTTCGTACCCTGGGATGGTAGTAACGTAAAAGGGCTGAAATCTCCTTGAAATATAAGCGATAAAATGTAAAAACAATTTTAATGGATTAGTTTACTCCAAATAAGATTTCTCCCTTCCCATAACTTCAACTGACTGACAGATTATTGACAAGAGATAGACGGTTCTATTAACAGTTTAGGGACGAACTTTTTAAAACAAAGCTGTTATTACTACGAAAATAAAAATTACTGAGGCCCAGTTAATTATTCAAATGAGTTTATTTACGAATATCACTAATCTTTTGCAAATGCTAATTTTTTGAACACTCCTATCATTACCTATTATAGAAGATATTTGAATACATCACATAGTAGACCGGTTCCTCTGTCATTATTCAAAAACAATTCAGTGAAAATCATCGCTTTGGCAGTTGATCATGGACATATTTTATATAAAAAAATATGTACCTAAAAGTCGCTTCGTCACTCCAAGCAACTTTTACATAGGTACTTATAAAATCTATTTTAACTTAAAAGGGTGCACGGGCGTGATGGGCGGAATGAGCCTGAGACTTTACTGCAATCTATACCTACATATACTTGAAAATAATACTGTCTGTGATTAAAAGTTTAGATGTAAGGCTAGAAACAATAGATAATAGACATGTAAACTTGTTATTTTTAGTTGTTTGTTTTACTAGAATCCTCTTATTCATTTGTTAACCTTGTTAGAATCTTATTGCTAATTTGTAGGTACTTATAAGAATCCCATTGTTCCTATTCAGTGCTTATTACATAAGTTCATTGTAATTTAACTAATTAGGTAAAGATAAAATGAAGATATGTACAGATTTAACGTAGTATGTAAAGCTTCAACCTAGTCTGTAAAAAATTACCAAATAATTGCATCCAATGTAACTGATTTACGTTATTAAATAAAGTTGCTTTACACACACATACAGACATGCGTTACATTTTACACACACATATACTCAGCCAATAGTCGTCTCTTATTGGCCAGATAAAGTTACCATGTTTAAGCTCGCCACCGCAGCGCACAGCGCTAGGAGCGATTGCTATAAGAATCGCGCACCCAAAGTTCAGAACTATCCCTCCCCGACCCTTGCTCGAGCCAGCCCGCGATGCTGAGCCTGTAGTAATAAAACAGTCCCTAAATAAAGACAACCAGATCCAGCCTGTCCCTTTGCTGCCTCCAGCGACGCCCTAAGCCGAGGTCCGTACCCCACAGGGGGTGCCCTTAGAGCGCTGTCGCTTAGTTTATAGTCATTTTTGCCCTGGCTGGAGGCTTTAAATTCAAGGTATCCACAGGACTTGCCCGGTTAAGCATAAGCCAGTCTTCTCAGACTGAACTGCGAGATGCCCATTCCAAAAAAAAAAAGGTAAAAGAAACAACTTGATCAATGGCGCATGTTGATAAATGTCCTGGAAACCACCGCAGAGGCTATTGCCCTGTCACTGAGACTACGGGAGTCTAAAATACCCACATTTTGCGCCTGACTTCCTCGGCAAACAAAATGATTTAGACCTTTTATTTGCCAAGATGTAGTGTCGACATATCTTTTACATTAGTTGCCTGTGGCCGGGTTGTGTACACAACTGAGACAATATTGTAATTAATATTATTATACTTTTATTGTATTTTATTATTAAACTAGCTGATGAAAATTTTATACTAAAACCTTCCATCGGTAGAAACAGCATGAAAATCGGTGCGGTAGTTTTTGAGTTTCACGTCACGTCACGAGTCACTAGGTTTTTCTTTATAATGGAGCATGTACACGGTCGTGCTCCATTCTAAGGAAAAACGTATACGTTTCTTATAAGTGTAGTGAAAAACCGTTAACATCTAAAACAGTACATGTATGATGGTGCCGTTGTTGGTTTAGTGGTCGCAAAACGCTACAGGGTTCGGTTCCAGGTTCGGGAAAGTGTGCTGGATTAGCAGTAGACACGTATATAATTAGAGCAAACTCTCATTATATACGTGTGGAATGTGGGTGTACTAATAGTTACAGCTCTGCTTAAGGGCCTGATTCAAAACAAAAAACCTGAAAAAGTTTCTTTTTTTGAAATTAGAATTTTACTTGGAACAAATAGTTCGTAAAATACTGGTATTCAGCTGCATCCGTTAGACTGGAGGCCGACCCTAACATGGTTGGGAAAAGGCTAGGCAGATGATGACTTGTAACAAATATTTAACAAATAAGTTCGTTTCATCTACTTCACTAACAATAATAAAATGAACTTTAGATAATGCACTGTTTTAGACTTTCACGGTTTTTCACTACACTTAAAGCCAAAACGAAAACAAAAGAAAATCACGGATATAATCCCGTAAGTAGTTTAAGTGTAACTTTAGATAACTTATCCATTTATTTAGTAATAATCGTTATCCCGATAAAACTCACGGAAACACAACAAAAATCCCTGATTTCATGGTTTGTGACCTTATTTGTAGATCATATTGAATGTTTATACAATCAACATTTTTTTTCGTCTCACAAATATCATTTACTTTCATAATTTAATTTTATAAGTTTATACGTACTTTCTGGTGACTATGGTCTTTTTTCTGTATTTATTAGATGTAAGTCTTCTATGTACTAAATAAATAAATAAACAATTAAATAAATGAATAATAGAAGACTTTTTCGTCATATGCCTATGTAAGTAAATTGTACAATTAGCGTAAGACTAAAATGTAAAAAGAACTCTTAACCCATCACGGTGATTCCTGGCGTTGTTTATTACGGAAATAGTAAATCTTTAGCTAATCTAAGAATCATGTTTCGGTTGTTGATATAAGAAAAACCGATAACAGTCAACAGTAAACGATAATAGAGCCTTTTAATTAGACACTCTGTTATCCCAACTAGTTCCAGCCCGTTGTTACATTTAAATCATTCGTTAAAATATTTCTGTTAGTTTTTTTCTAGCTATCAAAATAAGTAAATCATTAAATAAATTGTATTTTAAAACCTAACATTTTCAGTGTATTATTCATTTAACGGTAAAAAAACCTTTCTTGCCCCCCATCATTTACCACTCC
Organism: Xestia c-nigrum; assembly: GCA_916618015.1. Lineage (NCBI taxonomy): Eukaryota > Metazoa > Arthropoda > Insecta > Lepidoptera > Noctuidae > Xestia > Xestia c-nigrum. The sequence continues at coordinate 27,338,252 of OU745247.1, forward strand.
CACTTATAAAATACCTTTGAATTAATCTTACACATATTTAAATATTCGTGTGTGTTTCACATCTGAGACAACAACAGATACAGATGTGTTTTGTTAAAACACTTCTTTGAAATAAATTATGATAATTTGTATCAGTAAATAAGACGTGAAACTAGCCTAAAACAATATATGGGTTCAGGAAGTCTTTACTTCGAGAATAAGATAAATAAAAAAAGTATAGTAAAGTTTAAACTTAACTTAATTTTATCAGGCATAGGTAAGTCATTCGCAGAATGTTTATTTCTAAAAAGTAATTTTCATTCGGAAAGCAGATCGGTGAAGGTTGATCTTAAGCACGATTTCAGAAAATTATGTTAATCCAATTGAAAGTCATAGGAATACGAAACGGTTTCCAAGTGATTGCTTGTTTACCCTCTAGACTGAAAAAAGACAAATATTTTACGAAATAACGATGCTTCAAAAAGTATAAGCCTTCTGAATTATTTTTTCAGTTCCATAATCATTTTTAATTGCAAACAAAATGGTAAAACTATAAAACATCTACATTTTACCTAAACTGAAGATAAAAATTCACTAGGTACTAAAAGGTGATTTACTTAACAAAAACGTTGTTACTAGACTTTTAGAAAAACCTGAACCTGAAAAAAAGTCAATATTATAATACAAAGAGTTATAATTCAAACAAGAGCAGCGGTCATCGCTCCTGGCTGACCAAACACGAGAGGTTGCTCAGATGCAAGCCCTGGGTAAATCAAAAGTACATTTTGGCATAATCTCCGCCAAATTTCGTTTTGCTGCCGACAGCATCTGTCAATACGGGATATGGTGTAAGACACAAGACAATTGTTTGTTTTATGTTGGAAATTATCGCTTATTAATAACTAGCTGACCCACGCAACTTCGTCTGCGTCAAAAATACTACCTACCTACAACTACCTACTACTACCTACTACCTAGCTACTACTACCTACCTACTACTACCTACCTACTACTACCTACCTACTACTACCTACTACTACCTACTACCTAGCTACTACTACCTACCTACTACTACCTACCTAGTACTACCTACCTACTACTACCTACCTACTACTACCTACCTACTACTACCTACCTACTACTACCTACCTACTACTACCTACCTACTACTACCTACCTACTACTACCTACCTACTACTACCTACCTACTACTACCTACCTACTACTACCTACCTACTACTACCTACTACCTAGCTACTACTACCTACCTACTACTACCTACCTACTACTACCTACCTACTACTACCTACCTACTACTACCTACCTACTACTACCTACCTACTACTACCTACCTACTACTACCTACCTACTACTACCTACCTACTACTACCTACCTACTACTACCTACCTACTACTACCTACCTACTACTACCTACCTACTACTACCTACCTACTCTACCTACCTACTACTACCTACCTACTACTACCCACTACCTACCCAATACATACCGACGAAAATAATTTAAAAAAAAAGTATCCTATGTCCTTCTCCTGGTTCTAAGCTACCTCCCCACCAATTTTCAGCTAAATCGGTTCAGCCGTTCTTGAGTTATAAATGGTGTAACTAACACGACTTTCTTTTATATATATAGATTTATTAATTATAATGTATTTAAACTTATTTGGTCGATCTCCTTGTTAGCTGTGCTGTTTCTGGTTTTATGCCACTTCATTGTTTAGATGTTCTCAATGTATAAAGATTAAAAGAGTACGTCCTTTGTTTAGTTGTCGAAATGGGAAAGTTATCAAGTATAACGGGACCTACCCCCTGAAGGATAGGATAATGAGTAAAATTAAATGACAAATTCTGTACAACCCTTTGTCGCTGATGACTTGTTCCAGCCCAAACCGCACTGAAAGCCTAGTTCAAACCATATCCTATTGTAGACTGCCCCGCAAAGTCGCAGTATTTACTGCACAGCTTCTTATTAAATCTTCTCATAATTCAATATTGTTTTCTATTTTGACAAGTCCTCTCCGATATTATATCGAGACTACGACGGCTGCGTGCAGCTCGCGTTTTAGGGGTCGTGTTTCTGAGAAGTATTCACCCTCATAAAAAATTGAAAATTAACACAGCGTACAGCGATTATGGTATTTTCTACAACAAGTGAAGCATTTGCGTTTGAAAAGAACCAGTCTACCATCAGATCTGATGATGAAGCCAAGAGTCAGGCACTGAAACTCCATAATGAGACAATGTATCGTAGTCGTGTTTGGCCTTGTTGTAATTGTAACGTTATGCACTTTCCATGTGTACCAAGCACATGTGAACCACTAAAAAGTGAAGAATAAAAACTTTTTTGCAAAAAAAAAACCGACTCCAAAAAAAAAACAAAACAAAGAAAAATAACTTTATCTTCTGAAGTCGGTGACCTTTGTTTGATTGATTTAATTTTTTCGTCACCAATTTCAGATTTTTTGCAAAAAAGTTTTACAGCCTTTACGTTATCCCAAAATATTTACAAAAAGACACAATATGTTACGCGCTATCATAAGCGCACTGACAGGTCATAGCGGCATTAGGCACGGGCGCACATCGCGGGAGCCCTCGCCGCGTGGTGACCACGTTTTTTTACGGACAACCAAGTAACAGAACAAGCTTAGAACTTTGTGATTTTTCATGATACAGTTTTGATGTATTGAACACAGATTTCTTACATAAAATACTATACACGTGTTTCGGGGTTTACATAGAATTAATGTTGTATAAAACCTTGGTAGGTGAAAAGTCTGATAAGTAGATAGTACTCGCAACCAGCGTGCGTGAAAGTGGTTTTCGGTACTTTTTGCTTACCCCTATGAGAAAAAGCGTGAATGTAAGCACGTGTATGTTAGTAGTATCATGCAAATAATTTTATTTGTAGCATATAAATGACTAGTTTAAAAATAGTCGACCGTGACAATCACTGAACAAACATAAATTAACCTAACAATTGGTGGAAAACGTGACCATGGGAAGAGTACTTATAAATATTCATACGTATTTTGTTATTGACGCCTGTACGTAGTGTACATTTCCTGAAGAAGTGGGTAGAGATAGTGGATGTGGGTCGTTTGTGTGAAACGTCACTGTGTTGACAGATATAAGATCCCATTAAAATAGATTATAAATAGTAATAGACAAATTTTGATACAGCGTTCAGTACGACTAGCCAAAGATTATTATGCGCGTAATTACCTACTATCTTCTACTTATCCTAACAACACTTGTTCGATGCAATGATTGCAATCGACCACGTTTTGCTGACCTAGCGATACGACGCGGCCGCACTAAGTGCCCCGCGAGCTCAGTGCATAACGGACAGCAACCGAGTGCATTCATTTCCATCATTTTAGCAATAACTTAGCCTAGTTACCTCAATAAATCCGTTAAAGTTGTGAGTGTCTAACTGAGTAGCGTAGCGATTCCCAATAGGTACCACCTAGTCACGTCCCCTACAACACTATCCTAAAAAGGTGATGAGTAGTCACTCTAATCAGTGTTTTTTTTTGCATGGATATCTTTGGTTAGACATACAGAAAGCTGTGTTAAAATTTGTCCATCTATTTGATGATCTATTTAATGGAACCTTATATACCTTTACCTTTTTTTAGTTTAAATATATGTCGGAGAAGCAGCATCCTTCTCGACATCATCAGTGTTCAAGGAGTCTAGTGGGCGTCATTTAGGTGAAATGCGAGCACAAAACAAAGTATTCACTGTTTCACACAATTTAATGGCAATATTTCACAATTACTAGTTTGCTTAGCAATTATATTCGAGCAGCAGGTTCGCTACACCAATCTAACTTCATCACCAGCGATCCGCCTGGATCCGCCTGGATCCTCGATCCACCACCGTTTTCCAAGCAATCCTTGCTCTGTCTTCTTGCATTGTGTTAAGCCCATCAATACAGTAAAGATGGCGCGTGACCCTACTCTGGATATTTAATCCTCTGCTCTAATTTGACATGATACAATGCAATGACTTTTAAAGAAATTAGTAAGATTTTACTTGATATTAAAATGTGATAAATTAAACAACATTAAATTAGGATTTAACAAGTTATTTTAAATTAGCAATCAATTGATCAATCAACTCTTCAATCAACTCTTCGTTGACTAACTCTTTCTCCGACATATACGTATTTTATTATATTGGCTTAATCTGACGCCTGTTGTGCATAGTGTACATTTCCTGAAGAAGTGGGTGGAGATGGTAGATGTGAGTGGTTTCTGTGAAAGCCCACACGTCAATGTATTGACAGATATTCAGAAACATTAGCCGATCCTATCAACCTACACTAGGGCCATAGGGTCCAAGTGCCCACTTAGTATTTCGGGAAATCGCCCAACGGTTGGTCGACTCTTCACGTGACCAGAGGGCGGGCCTATATTTTGGCCAAAGAATCACCACAACTATCCAAAGTGGCAATGCTGCCAGCCTCCTGGGTACTTTTCCCGTTGATAGCGATGTGGACGAATTTTTCAACGCTTTGTAACCCTTTTTGACTGTATATATTTTTTTTTTCTATTATAGAGTTAGTGTGTAAATAGTGAAAATAATTATTCTGTGTTTAATTAAGACCTAGTTCCACGTAGTTACTTTGTAAAAGATGGCCACATTCTAAATAATCGCTGAACTCTCGACCAAAAATGTAACAAAGAGCCATAATTGCGTGCTTACCCAGAAATACACGGTGTTTGTCTTTCTCCAGAGCCGACACGATTCGCTACAATTATAACACAAAATGAATGCTCCCGGAAAAGATTCGGCGTTGTCGTCTAAATCTCCGGGACGTTTACAGGGGACGTCAACCTCAGAATGAATTCAAATTTTCTGTACGTTGTTGTAGTAAGAAGAAATGCGTGGTTGGCGTAAATATCTATTTTAATCTATTCAAATATATTAATATAAGGCCGAAGAATCCGTTTGGTTAAACGGGCTAATCTCAGGAAGGAATGGTTTGAAATGAAAATCAATTTTAGTGTATATATATAATTACAAAAATAAAACTAAACGTAAAACTACAATATATATATACAACAATGTCAACAGGACACTTAGGCGTCAAAGTACTCTTCCGCATCGCTGTCATCGGGAAACGTGCCCAGAAGACTGGCAGCATTGCCACGTTGATTGGCAATGCTAATTCTTTGGCCAAAGATAGAGCCAGCCCTCTGGTCACGCTAAGTGTCGATCAGTCAGCGGGAGATTTCTTAAAAAAGGAGACGCGCACTCGAACCCCATGACCCGAGCGTTTCGACCCCAAACGGCTCAAAGCTGTAGTTACCAATAAGGTTACAGTATTTGCGCCGTTTGAGGATCTCAGCAGCTGCAGCAGCAGCGCCTGCACAGCCCGCCGTGCTTGCAACAAGGCAAGGCGCAAGAATGTCGACACAAGTTGCGTCCCACACCAAAGGCCTGCCAACGCTCCAAGGCACCAACGTCATGCCGTCCGGTCTCTTGCCATCGTCACGCACCAAGCCGTTTGGTTCTAAAACCGACGCTGGCAAGAGCCCGACGAATAATGTCGTTGATGCTGGCGTGCCGTGCAATGCGACCTGCGCTCCTGTAGCAGGACAGGCCATGGTGTCCGAGGCTGTCGACAGCTACACCGCAGTGACAACGATGCGAAGCAACACAAAGTGCGCCTAAACGTAGACTCGTAGCGACCCAGAACGATGCGTCATCCATCATAGTGCCAATGGTCAATGACGGAGGTGCCTGAAGCCACAAGCCCGACTCCCATTCCCCCACAGCCAGCAGACGGGCATGCTCCACAGTATTAATTGACGTATGTAAAAGGGTATTCCGTACAATACTGCAAAGCGGCACGTCCCACTGACTCTGGGAGGACAGGTTGACGGGCAAATCCGTATTGGGACAAGCCATTTTCCAAACGTTCAACGCATCAGTCAAATACGGCACCTGAACATCAACCAGTCAAAAAGATATAATTTCCCTGGTTAATTTCTCGGTACCGTAGACAGAGGAGAGGAAAGCTGGTAAACTTATACAGAATACCAGCGCTGTGACGTTTTTTTTTAATGTTACAGCACCATGCTGAGATAGGAGCCTTTTGGCCTCGTACTGGATGAGTTTCATTTCTTTTAACTGTTTAAAATATATTTGTTTTTTTTTATTTTTTTCTGTGTAATTTTTATACTGTTAATTTTGATGTGTTTGTCCTGTATGGGCTAATAAATGCTTTTTCTTTCTTTCTTTCTTTCTTCTTTATACTTGAAATTTTGCGGACGCCGAGACCACCCAAGCGAATGAGAAGTGCGGCTTGCTGCCAAGCTCGGTCGTCCAGGGCCACATTAAGTACTGAAGTAAGTGTGTTCATAACAATTTGGTCAACTTTTTCTAAAAACTGTGGATACTTCCAAAGATGAGAAGAGCGAAGGCTATACGTGAATTTTGGTCCAAAACAAATGAGAGTGAAGGCTGAATGAATGTTAATTTTAAAAAGTCTCTCCGAAACATCATTAAAATTTTTGATTTTTTCTTCAATGAAAGACGGAAAAGATTCGTCAAATATTGGTGACCCTAGAAGGTGAAGAGAATGTTTTTCGGTAATTTTGATATTTGGTGCCAAAGAGTTAAATTTAGAAATGGTTGTCTGTCTGTCAGTGTTTTCTGGAAGATAAATTTCGCACTTCGAAAGGTTAAGGTTAAGCCAATGGAACTAAATTTTTCTTTTAAGAAAGTTAAATCTTTTAAGACTGTGTCCACATCACCTCCCAGGGTTCCATCATCTAGGTACCATACGTTGAATTTCGAATTTAGCTGTCGAATAATTGGATTATTTGCTAAACTAAAAATAACTGGCCCAAGAGGGTCACCCTGTTGGCATCCAACGGCTGATTCCAAAAGATTGTCCTTATAGAGTAATTTTGAGGGGTTCCTGTAGCATTGGTAAAGAAAACTGTAAATTTTACCTATTTCTTTTTGAACCTCTGTCAACAAGGTGTCCCTGTTTACGGAATTAAAGTCATTTTTAATGTCAACCTTAAGGATGACCTCACCCTTATCACTATGCAGGTAGACAGAGCGTGTACCGCAGCCTCACAGCCCCCTTTGGACCCGAATCCAAGCTGTAGGGGCTGGAATTTGCTGGCCAGTGTTTTTCTGTAAAAGGCGCAGCAAATTTTGACTGCGATACGACGGTAAGTTGACCCTACGGCAATGAGACGAATGCCGCTATCCTTCTTAAGTAGGGGCACAAAGATTGGCCCGTAAAGAATATCGATGACGGCATCGTTCACACTGCCGGAGAGCACGAGATTGATGAGGGCCGTCAGCTCCTTCAAAGGGGACTCACCCGCTTCCCCGGCGCCTGAACAAATAAGGTCCTTTAAATGTTGAGGAGTCAGGCCGTCGAGGCCACCAGCGGACCCACTCCGGAAGGAACAGACGGCCGCACGTACTTGTTGAGCTGTAATTTGAAGTGTGTTTGTTTCCGGAATGGGGGGGTCAGGGAAGGTGAGGTCAGCCGGGGCGTGATGTTTGCTCTCCAGAGCTGTAAGGGTCTCTGGAGAGTACGGCGCAACCACATCGCTGCTAAAGATGATCCTAGCTGCACCATTGATATCACACTCGCCTAATTTAGATTCTACATGATGCAGTATAGCTACCTCTTTGGGGAAGATGTGCTGTAAATTTTGGGTCAAAACTTTGGGCCGAAATGTTACAGTTGTCTTTAATTTGAGTTGTTAAGGTTTTTTTATTTGCCAAATCTTTTTGCACATGTAGAATTCTAAAAGGTAAGGAGAGTAATTGCTCCCAAGCACTTTGAGAGTTCTCTCGGGCGGCGAGGTGGACACAACGCGCTAAGCTTGATGCTACAGAAGATCGCCCGCCTCGAGGAACTCTCTTTAAAACAGGGGTTGAAGCTTTTAATTTTGAAAGATATTTCCAGAAGGGTTGAATGGGTGGATCAGGTGTAAGGGGAGAAGGTATTGTGGGGCATGAAGAAGGTACATTGAGGGGTTTATGTTTTCTCCCCAAATGTACCTTCAAGCCTCTTTCACCGTTAAATAAGCGTGCCTGGGAACAGTGTCTTACTAGAGCATCCAGCGATGTGGTAGGTTGACTGGCACTTCGTTCGGCGTCACTACAGTAATTGTTGGACATAGAAAAAATATTTAAATAAAACTTACGTGATATCTTAACAATAATATAACATTAAATTATTAAAAAACCAAACAAAAACACAAGTAAAAAGTCTAGCACGACACATGACACGATGACAGAGCAACGTCACGCAGGCGGCCTGGGGCGCCGACGGTGTCGCTGCGCGCCGCTGGCCGCGCCTCTCACGCTGGCATTTTGCTTGTCGCCACAGAGCATCTATATATACGGGAAACGTGTCGCCCCGCAATCTGCGCCGCAATTCACAAGTTTATGAGAAGTTTCTTCCACATAGTAGAGAAAGTGACAACTATTGGGCGATTTTTGCTGGTTTGCGCTCCAATTCTGTAGATGTTGTTTATTTCGTGTCTGTCTATATGTACTTCTGCTTCTTCTATGATGCCATTAATGTGGTATAATCGCGCTTTTGTACTTTTTTTTCGATATTTATTCACGGAGCTCACTGACGTACGTATTGACAGCAAACTTTAGTGTTGGATTGCACATTTATCGAAAAAGGTTATGAGCTATATAACACCACGTTTCGGCCAATACGGTGGATCACCATTGAAAAACTAAGCAAAAACGGGGAAACGTAAAATTATTTTCCAAAAAACAGAATGATCACATTCATATACATTCGTATACATTTTTAAAGATAAGTTCGTGATTTTTTTCTATCGAGTAAAATTAATTGTATTTTGTTTTCAAAACACTATCATACTAGCATATATCCTGAAAAATATCATATATTTTTCATGTTTTGGTTGTTGCAGTAAATCATATACTTTTAGGCATTATAAAACTCACGTTTAGCTTGAACTTTAGTCGCCTTCAAATTATCTTCAAAATTGGTATTTTAAAGTTATTTTAAGGCGACTGGATTTGTTGTGTACCTACACCACAAGAAGTGTATTTGTTTCACTCAAACAATTGTTTTCAACACTACTTTCACGAAACATGTTAATCCCATTAAAATGTAGGTGTTTCTAATAGATTCTTAGTTGTTATAAATTCACTGGTCTCAACTTTGCGGTCAGACTAGTCTTAACTGCTAAATCTTGCCCAAGCTAGACCCAAACCACCACGATCTACATTACCATTTCAATGATTAAATATAAGGTCCTTTTAATAGATAGGCAAATTTTAACACACCGATCGTACTGAACGCTGTCTTAAAATTTGCCCATGTCTAAGCTAAGATATCCAACCAAAAAAACAACCACTGAGTTAACGAAGACATGGACGTGTTTATGCATTGAGTAACCAACATTTTTCGTAATTACCTACTCCATTTATTTCTGAAAAGAGATTTGCTTTTAATTATCTATACATTTATAGTACAGATTGATATTATAGACAAACTTTTCTATAGTAAACTACAAGCGAGTTACACTAAATTCTGGCATACTTTAATTTTTAGACACTAGGTAAACAATTTTTATAGTAGGTCATGCCAGTAATCAAAACAAACACCTTTTCTAGCCCAAAGGTCAGTTGTTTTAGTGTAAGTTAATCACTGACCCGTTACTTCATATCAACCATAACTGAGTCCTAAGTCAACAGACCTCGTGTGGGGACTGCCCAAAAGCAATCAATTTAGCACTATGTGATATTTTGTTTGGTTTAGTTGGAACCGAAATAGTATCTTTAAGCAATCAACCAATTAACTCGTCATTTTGTAGTCCACTGCTGGACACCGCGATGGATGCGGCAGGTGGAGAAAATAAAAACAAATATTGCCTAATTGAAGGCCATGAAAAGACACCTTTGAACGTTAACTTAATGATATTAAAGGAAATGTAGACAATTGATTCTTCTTGTTTGCCGTCTTTCTTATGTTTGCTGCCCTTACTAGCTCCTTATTTCATGAGACTTCCATACTATGCTAGGTCAGCTCCAGGTAGGTCCTCTGAACTTCAGTTGATCACCGATATAGGCCACATATTGGTGATCAACTGAAGTTCAGAGGACCTTTTTTCAAACTATGGAGAAGTTCTTCTCCATAGTTTGAGAAAAGTTCTCTTTCACTCTCTATTCTACATTTGTATAAGAACTGATGAATGAGCCCACCTTCATTTGTAATAACAACTTTTAGTAAATATTATTTTTATACCTTAAAGTAGGTTTACTTTAGTTTTCATAGTCAAAAATAGTTGACATTTAAGGTTCTTAAAATCATTGAGAAATAAATTAGGTCCATCAACTTTTCAAAGGAGCAATTACGCATTTCAAGAAGTTTTAATTGGATTTGTTTTTGACTCTATGTCAATTACTATGAATGAACTACAAGTTTGAAGTGATGCCATTCATGATATTTGAATGAATGAAAGTTACAAGTAGAATATTTACCCAGAGACCAAGTACAAGAAACTGTAAAGCGATAGAAAAGTTACGCAAGACCTGTTCGTCTATAGCGGTAATTTCACAGAATGTCAAAGTTCTGGTGGAGGCAACGACGAGATTTGTTATGAATGTCGTGTGTCGACTATGATTGCGGTTGTCGTTGACAAATGCCGATCTTATGAACGTACAACACCGAATGATTTTAGTATAAAAAGGCTAAAGCTTTATACGTATACGCACTTAGGAAAACGTTTCTTGAATAGAATATTTTCAACACTGTACTCGAGGCTCAAGATTTATTGTAAGTTAAGATTGACAACAGTAAAAAAAAATAATTAAGAAATCCATGGGAGATGCACGGTGACTGCAAGATATGGCATTAATTTGATACAAATGAATTCAAATCAAATAAAAAAAAAAATACCTGGTCACTAATAAACCAAGTTTAAAGTTTTCCTGAGAACCTTTCAGTTACAGAGATATTGGGGGTCAAAATTCAAACTTTTTGAGAAGTTTTTTTTAATACTAGTTTTTATTGTAAAATTTTTCCTCGTACTAATAAAAATCCATCCATCATCACAATGTTTTAAGCGCGTTACATTGAATTCTATCACAAAACATGATTTTTCACCCCAAAAAAAAGTTGTTTCCTAGCAATTTTTTTTTTTGCCTAAAGTTACTTAGGTTGATGTACAGAATGTTTGGTTCACGGCTTTGCGATGAGGTTGTTTACACCCTGTATAGCTCAATGTAATAGAAAATTAAAGACGTGATGACAACCACCATCGCAGACTGGTTCCATGTGATGGATTTCAGCCTTTCAGTGGAAAGTGGAAATGTTCTAGGCTGATTATGTTTCCGCTTAACTCAATAAAATAATAATGTTTATAATATCGTAAGTGACACTGAAAGTTCAACATAAATATTATTTCTTATTTGTGTAAACATTACGACATTATGACGACCCAAATGACGTAGCGGTGGTGATATTGCTTTACGTTTCCAAATCATGGATGTTTAAATGTATAATAAGTATGTATTTAAAAACAAAAAAGTATCTATGTAGTATATAAACTATCTGGTGTCCACGACACAAGCCTCTTAGTGTGGCACTAGATGGCGCTGTGTGTAATCTCCAGTGTTAAGAAGCGACTGATTGCGCCACCTATGCACCGCAACGGGAACTCTGGCCTAACTCATTTGTCACGCGCTCCGCACTGGCTGAGCGCACCCCCTCGTTGCATTGTCTGCAACGTCCATTTCCGGAAGACACACTTGTCATACAAGGTCTCTAGGCGGCCGCGCGTTTGCGTCGCTCTTATACGTTTTAAACATTTTGTAATTTTGATATACCAATAAATCGAGTCACAGGAAATAAATAAATAATCTTCATTGAAAAGACCCGCTGCATCCCGCATACACCAACAAGACACACATAACCACAACATTGGTCCTTCGAGCCGGATTTCAGAAGAACACGAGACGCAGCCATCTTAGCGTCACAAGGAGATCCGAAGTGAATTGTGGAAAAGGTAACAAATCACGGGCCGGAATGATATCGTATCCCGTCCGATTCTCTCCTCGTGCCAGCAATAAGGGTTAACCAGTGATATTTCTCGTGGTTCAGTCGTGCGTTATCCAGTTGCCTAGTTATGCGTCGCCGTGGGCACGTGCTGTGCAGGAAAATTGTAAGTACTTTGCCTTTTTTAACCGCCTAAATGAGTGACGAAGCTTTTCAGGATGTTAGTCAGGATCCCGTTAAAATTGGTTAAAAATTAAAGCTCGGGCAATTAAAAAGAAGCCAAAGCAAAAATTCGAAGGATATTTATTTATCTATTTATGTTTTACCAAAATCAAATTCATCAATTGAAAGAATTATCTAAAACCTTTTACTCTGCGTCTTCCGATGACGTAGTACGAACTTGTTTCCGCGTTCATAAAATAAGTTTAAGCCACCCGGCGAAAAATATTCTGCGAGAAGTCCGCCGCCGTTGCCATAGCCCTATTGTTTCTAATGATACTTAATATGTTTAGATTACGAGGGTGGATCTTCGAATCTTTGATAGTTTTCACAAGTTCCCCTTGTTTTTATGTTCATCTAAATCAGAAAGGATGGTAAACTTATTGGCAAACATAATTAGTGCTTTTTCTATGTTATTAATATGCATCCACCCAGTAGTAGTCGGTACGGTACCCATCCACCTACTTAATGAACTACTTATACTGAGTATCTTTTTACTAGTACAAAGCTAGACCTCGCTGTAAACCAAGAACAAGAGAAGATGCATGGAAGCATTTGACTCCTACTGAAAAGGACTGATCCGTATTAGTAGAACGGAGCAAAGTAGAGAGAAAAGAGAAATTCTTTGAGTAGTAGTGGGACTGAACAGGTTAGACAGATAGTTTGTGAAAAGTTCTACTTGAATAGACCTAAACCTGAATAAAACATGTTCACACATGTAGTTAAAAGTAGTAGTAGTAAACGGTAACGCCAATATACCTAGTTTCATCGAGTTCATCATCACTTGCCTAGTCTTCTTTCTTTCTCACTCGACAGCTTCCAGTCTCCAATCCAATCCGAATCCGGTCTGTCATCCAATTGGATGCAGCTGAATACCAGAATTTTACATAGAGCGACTGCCTATCTGACCTCTACAACCCATTTAGGACAGGGTAATACCATACCCCTTGGTAAGACTGGTTGTCAAACTTTTTGGGCCACAGACCACCTGTAACGACTGTCAAAGATCTACAGATGACAGCCGGGACCAACAACTTAACGTGCTTTCCGATGTGCCAAGCTAGGCACGGACGGCTTAACCTAAAGATCGATCTGAGTGGCTGTTATTTTTAAACATGAGTTCCTAGTTTTCATCAAGTTACCTACATAAATACCAGACACTATGATTTCATCGTAACTGAACGCCTTTGCTGCTACAATTTGCGGTTACAATCGACGCCAGAGGTGTACTTTAAATGTTCTTCTATAATTCACTAGAGCAATAACCAAACGAAACTAACCCTTTAAGCTCATAAGCTGACACTCATATAATACTCTCCTCTTTAAAAGTCATCTCCTGTCGTATATTATCGACAGTAATAAGTCCTCAAGAACAACCTATAATCCTCAGAGCGGATGTATGAGGAGTGACGTCGAACCCTCGCGACAGTTTATTACTCCCTCTGACCTCTACAAGTGTTTGTCTGCTTTTATATTTACGTGAACGTGCGTGAGGTATTTTTACTTCATTTATGGGTACAAAGGTTACTAGTACTACATATTTTTGGGTTCTTTTGACATGAAGATGAATGATGAAAAAGATTTAGAAACACCGTCTCATAATACTTATAGGTACATCATAAATGCATAACGGCTGAATTCTATGTAGTATTCATCATCATAATTATCATCTGCCCAGCCTTTTTTATTTTACATGGAGCGACTGTCTATCTGACCTTCACTACCCCAGTTAGTATTGGGTTACGATACCCCTTGGTATGACTGGTTGTCAGTATTGGGCAGTGGTGTTATGATAATAACACCTGATTTTCATTAGTTAGGGATGTTTAAGTGTCATGGATATGGGGCGTGCCTTTTATCATCATCATCATCTTCCTTCCCTTATCCCATATTAGTTGGAATAGTGTCTTTAGCGTCAATCGAACATTAATCCAGATTCCGGGCTGTTGAAATTACTCAGTGACAAACCCCCATAAAACGCTCTCCGACTTTAACCGAACTCAGGACATCACGCTCGGTTGACATTACCTCAAATCTGATTTCGTACGGGATTCTGAGAAAGAACCTTTCATCATAGTCACATTATTACTATCCACACCTTCCATTTCTGAGATTAGTATGTCTGACATTTTAACGTATCAATTATTTCCCCCTCCTACAAAACCTAGTTTTCCCATAAAAACTAACGGCAGTACTGTGCGTGATCGTGACACGCTGTAGGACAGGGCGCGTGGCGGGACAAGGACGTGATAAACGGATGGTGTCCGACTAAACACGGTGCGGTTGACGACCCCTGACGCCGTGACGTGACGTCAGGACGCGCTGCCATTGAGGGGAATGGGGTAGTAGGTAGTAGAATAGGAAGTTTAGTTGTTTTTAAATGTTTTTGTTGTAGTTTAAATATTTAACTGATTGTCGCTTTTACATTTAAAATTGGTGCGCCAGTAAATATGACGCAGGATTTAACTGAAAACATCGAAACCGTTTTCTCGATTTTTCAAATTTAATGGTTTTAAAGTAAAAATTGAGAGCCAGCAGTGCTGTCTACAATTGTCGTTCTCTTAGAAAAGAACACGCGGAAAAGTTCTTGGTTAATAAATTAAAACAAAAACTACTACCATACCGAAGTGGCAGTGGCCAGATCACATTGCTTGCAGAGAGGATGGCCAACAGGGCCGAGTTCTGAAGTGGCGACCGCGAACCGCAAGACGTTGCGTTGGATGACCTCCCACTTGGTGGACCGATGACCTGCTGAAGGTAGCGGGAATCGGCTGGATGCGAGTCGCACGGGACCGGTCAATGTAGCGACACTTGGGGGAGCCCTAAGTTCAGCAGTGGACGTCTTTCGGCTGAATTGATAACGATGATAAATATCGCCGGACATTAACACACAGCACTATCTAGTGCCACACTAAGCAAGGCTCGTGGACACAAGATAGTTGATATACTACTTATTTACT
This sequence comes from Xestia c-nigrum, assembly GCA_916618015.1. Taxonomy (NCBI): domain Eukaryota; kingdom Metazoa; phylum Arthropoda; class Insecta; order Lepidoptera; family Noctuidae; genus Xestia; species Xestia c-nigrum. The sequence goes on from OU745247.1 coordinate 27,353,457, forward strand.
TTTTTGTTTGTAAATACATACATATTATACATATAAACATCCGTCACTCGGAAACTAATGTCCATGTTTATTTCACAAACATTTACTCCTACCGGGATTCGAACCCAGGACCATATGAACGTAAGGCAGTCTCACTACCGTTACGCCATTCGGGTCGTCAGAGATGATGATGAATAAATAAAAAGTATTTGTGGGCGGTAGACCACTCGCTAAAGATCTGCAACACAGCTAACTATATCAAACTAAACTTAGCTAAGAAGCTACTAGATTTATCAATGGAGACTTAGCACTGATAACATTTTCTAAATGTCAGATAAATACCACTCTTCCGCCCCTAACGCGTGACACCAGTGGGTGTACTAAACACAATCGGTACACCTTTAACGTTGCATCCCACGTTAAAAAAAATACCCTGTTTGAATAGTACTCGGTTACCGGTGTATTCCCTGTGGCAACTATTAGTTTTGTATCAGGAACATATTCTGTAGAATTTTTGACACCGTTACAAGGACAAAGATAGAATAGGTATAAACCTTCTCTACCTACGCTTTTGCTAAATATTGGCGTGACGTCATTGTTGATGAGAAATTCCCTTTCATATAGAACCATGTCACTCTTCAGGTTTTTAGTCCCGGGAAATATAACCTCTTTTTTACCGTTTTCAGGGCAATAAAGACGTGTAAATGAGACAATGGGTAAATTTTTATGTTAACCAAATAATTGTGTTTCATTAAAACCCTAAATACACGGTTTTTTAAGAAGGAAGGAAGTTTCACATTGAACAAAAATGTCAGCCCCTATCGTGTAAGCTCACTCCGTTTTACTTAAAAATCCATCCACTTCATGCCATACCCATTTAGTCTAGTGTATTTACCTTCTAAAAAGAGGAGGTTATCAATTCGTCTGTATTTTTTTTTTAACCGACTTCTAAAAAAGGAGGAGGTTCTCAATTCGGATGTTTCTATTTTTTTTTTTATGTTTGTTCGGGCATAACTCCGTCGCTTGCCAACCGATTTGGAAAATTATTTTTTTGTTGGAAAGGGTATTCTTTCCAAATGGTCCCATAGCCGAAACAGGATCTGATGATGGAATCTTGGCGAAATCGAGGGAACTCTTCAAATTTTATATGAAAACGTGTTACGATTTTAGTATTTTCTACAACAAGTGAAGCATTTGCGTTTGATGAGAACCATTCTACCATCAGATCTGATGATGAAGCCAAGAGTCACGGAACTCCATAATGAGACAATGTACCATAGTTGTGTTTGGGCTTGTTGTAATTGTAACGGTATGCACTTTCCATGTATCAAGCACATGTGAACCACTAAAAAGTTGAAAATAAAAACTTTTTTGAAGTCGGTTTTATTTTTTGTGTTTTGTTACCTCAGAACTTTCGACTTTTTTGTTGTTTTTTTTTATTTGAGGAAGCGTTTGGAAGCTTGGGGTTGCAGGTTCACTCCTCAGGCCAGCAGTGTTAGGTTTTTCATTATTTTGTTAAAAGACACTGATGTATTTGAAGGTGGTTCATGACGTCTGACAACGACTGTTCGAAAAAAATACCGCGGCCCTGAAATACAAAGGAACATGGATTAGTCAGTAAAAGTCAGACACTCCCTTCCGCTCCGTCCAGAGCGGGACGAGTCATTTGATGAATTCTCATTCGAAAAAAAAAAGTGGTTCATGACAGAAATTGTCCAATCCAGAAGTCCAGAAAACAAACTGGACCAGTGGTCCACATTGGCCCTGGATCGGAAGGATTGGAGGTCATGGGGCGAGACTTTTGCCCATTAGAGGGATGGTACAAGCTAACAGTATACTACATTTAGGTCGGACAGTACCAGAAGTGGTTCGTTCAACACACTTTGTCTCCAAAAGCAGCCGACGCGGCGATTCAATTCCCTGCGCAGCCCAGCTATTTCATTTGAAACATTTCACCAGATTTTTATTACTCAAGGACTCAGTAAGTCAATATTCTCCCAGCTCAAACCACAAACAAGATGACCATGACCAGTTTTTCACGTTCGACATTGAGTGAACTTTATATCTAAGTAGGCCATTTGCCATCTAAGCGAATTTTCTTCGTTTTGCTAATGCGTTTAGTAACTTGAGCGGAGTTTTGGATCAGAGAGGTCATCATGGAGTATCACATTTAGATAAAACTTGAGAGTATATAAGCGTTCTTATTTTAAGGATAATTTATCGTCATAAGGTCGTGAATATCGTCGTCAATGATTCAGCTTTTAGTTATTATTGGATGTTCTGTAATCTATTATTTTATATATATGTCACCGTAAAATTGTCAAACACGTTATATTACAATATAACGTGTTTTTTTTATTTTATTTTATTTTATTTATTCGGGAAAATAAACAGTTATACATTAAAATCTTAAACTAAGTTTTAAATATACAAGGTTTATAAATGTATAACCTACGACATTTTCCACAACATATTAATAGTTATATCTAACAGTGCGCTATTCTAAGATTTTAACACAAAAAGACAGTTAAAAGTGAAATTAAACATAGACAGTCATGAGTCAAACGACAGAGAGAGAGAGAGAGAGAACGAGAAATTATAAAATTAACTAATTAAACTAACTATTATAATCTAAAATTATTTTGTTGATAAGATTTCTAAATTTTTGAGCAGAGGCAAAGAAGAAGTCGATGTCTACAAAAATGTTATTGTACTGGTTGGTGAGGCGGCGTAGGGGTGCTCGCAGGCCCGCGTTTGTGCGACAGGAACTAACTGCAAATAAAGGTCTTGCACGCACCCCACGGCATATTGTCGTTCTGGGTACTACGTAGCTGATTTTGTTGCGAATATCAATACAGTCATAAGTGTGACACAGATCAAACAAGAACGTTGTTTCCAACATGATTCGTCTAGACTTTAAACTTTGCAGGTTATACTTCTGCAAAAGGTCATTGTAGGATGCATAGGTACGATGGCAACGAAAATGCATGGCCTTTAAAAATTTTCTCTGTACTTTTTCGATCATATCGGAATATTTACCATAGTGGGGATTCCATACGGAAACAGCATACTCTAGCTGGGAGCGAACCAACGACCGATACAAATACAAATAGGTAGAGGACCGGGTAAATACTGAAGCTGTTCTCATGATAAAACCGAACATGCGGAAGGCATTATTAACAATTTTGTTAATATGGGAATCTAAATGAAGTTTGTCGTCCAACAGGAATCCAAGATCACGAACCAGGGTTTCTCTCTTTAGATTTTCGTTTTTTAAGGTGTAGGGATATAACAAAATGTTTTTATTTTTGGTAAAACTAATGACATGACACTTGGATACACTAAGTTGAAGTTTATTGCGTGTACAATATGCCGAAAACGCATCTAAGTCTTCCTGTAATAGAGAACAATCACGGTTACTTTTAATAGACCTAAATATTTTAATGTCGTCAGCATACAGCAGCAATTTTGAATTTTTAAAACATTTATCGACGTCATTGATGAATAAAATAAATAGGAGAGGTCCCAGAATGGAGCCCTGCGGTACTCCAGAAGTAACCTCCATAGTGGTAGAGCAGAAACCATTTATTACAACCCTCTGTGTTCTGTTGCAAACATATGAATAAAACCATCTCAGCAGGTCCCCACGTATCCCATTGAACGCAATTTTCTGCAAAAGCAGTTCATGGTCAACCTTGTCAAAGGCTTTCTTGAAATCAGTATATATGGTATCAGTTTGAACGCGAGCATCTAAATTGTTAAACAAATAGTCTGCGAAAGTCACCAGGTTCGTCGCGGTTGATCTCCTTTTGACAAAACCATGTTGTTGTGGTAGTAAAACGCTGTGAAGTAAAGGGTAAACTTTATCATGTACTAGTCTCTCAAAAACCTTTGACAAAGCTGACAATATAGAAATTGGTCGATAGTTTTCGACGTCATGGCTAGGTCCTGACTTGTAGACAGGGGTTATGTTTGCGAGTTTCCAAGCTTGTGGAAATATCCCCTTTGAAATTGATAAATTAAAAATGGTATGCAATGGTTTACAGAGACTATTGGCAGTCTTTTTAATAAAGATAACTGGCACACCATCCGGTCCAGGTCCCTTTGAAGGGTCTAATGACTCGAGCCCCCTCAGTACATCAGCCATTGAAAATTCAATATCACTTATAAGCGAGCAGGTGGGGGAGCAGTCGATATGCGAGGACGGTACACCTGTTAACGTAGATTGTTCATATACCGAATGAAAAAAGTCCGAAAAAGCATTGCAAATGTCTTCTGGGTTATTAGAAGGCTGATTTTTATATTTCATGGTAGAAGGAATTCCAGTAGTGGATTTTTGCTTGGAAATGAAAGTCCAAAAATGTTTCATGTTATCTCGAATACCATCCTCTACAGAATTAATGTATTTTCTGTATGATTCTTTACACTCAGACTGAAATCTCGTGCGGTATAGTTTAAACTGCTCGTAGTCCGATAAATTCTTGTACATTTTCCATTTAACCCACGCTTTGGATTTGTTTTTACATATGTGTATCAGAGATTTTGAAAACCATACAGGAAACTTCAAAGATCCACTGCTAACCAAAGGAACATGTTTTCTTATTATGCCAAAAATAGTGTAATAAAACGTGCCTAAATACTCGTCAGGTGTTTGATCATTTAAAAACTTATCTTCCCAATTTATTTCTTTTAAATCATGGTTAATGTCCTCATAATTGGCTTTAAAGTAATTATATTTTTTAACAGTCTTACGAACCATTGAGCAACTGGGCAATGAAACAGATATCAACACACAAAATGGGGGATGATGGTTATCTGCCTGCAGTAAATAATCCGTGGGCGGGTATGTAGTGCAGTCGTCGTTACTAATGAGCAAATCCAATATCCTCCCGTTCAGATTCCTTGCATTATTAAATTGATGAGCGTCGAGAAAGGACATGAGCTGACATAATTGGATACCGGTAGGAGAATTCCCTCTACAAGTCAGAGCAGTTTGTGAGGTACCCGCAGTGCACGTGACCCAGTCAATTTCGGGTAAATTATAGTCACCTAACATAGCAATGTTCAAAATTGCTGTGCCCAAGTACGGATTGTAATAAATCAAAATAATCAACATATATACTTTCAGGCGTTTTAGGCGGTATATAAACTGCAGCAATACTTATATTTTGACCTCGACTCGAACATGGCAACTGTATTAGTATGTGCTCAATATGCGTATGCACAGAGGAACGTGGAAGTAATCTTACTGAGCGCAGTTCTTTTAACACAGCAACAAGAACACCACCGCCGTCTTTTCTTTTGGTTGCAGCGCGATCTCTATCACATCGGTGTACAGTATATCGTTCGTCGATGAACTCGCTGTCAGCTATATCGGGCATTAGCCAGGTCTCGGTCAAGATTATTACGTCATAAGAATTAGCAAGGATATTCATATATAGCGTATGCAGTTTCGTACGGATTCCCCTGCAATTTTGGTAATATATTATTAAATTATTCGCCATTGTAACTTTGAACTATACGGAATAAAATAGTGCCAGCATTATGCATTGCGAATGTAAACATCAGAAATAGTTTTTTAGTCATTAAATATTCATTAAATATCAATACAAAACAATAATATAACCTCGAATGAAACACGGTAAATGCATGGTGTAATGTAAGTTTGCAGTACAAAAACAATATTACAGAGTCCGGGCAAATATGATCCAATATGCCACCAACGCCTAACGAGAAATACATTGCAATCACGTCGATGAGATTATTTACAACAAAACCATTCAACACCATTTCAAAAGTTGATCTATACAACACCGATTCAAAATACAACTGTATACGAGAACTGAAAAACACATGACGCAACATAAATTTAAATTTGTAGCTAATGAACAGTGAGTATCCTATTTCATAATCCAGGTAAACAACATATTGTGATGTACCAACAACGCCTAGACAAAAGCGCATAGCAATTACATCAAAACGACATATTATCTTAATTATTACAGAGGCAGAACTTATTAAGACAATGATTTTACATGTAAAATCAGGTATGAATACAAGAAGTGTCTCTCTCTCAAAAACTATAACTATTATACCAGGGGAGTCTATGACAGAAATGCATGCAATAATTAAGTAAAGTGCAAGTAAAGAAACAACATATAAGCATTTGCTGTGAGTAGCATAATTATAGCAACTTTGTTTCTTATATATTTGCAGAGCCAGGCTTGATTTTAGCGATGTCCTGCGGGATCCGAACTGCAATGGCCTTAGTGCCTTCTTTTTCACGGACAAGTATGATTCCATGCTTGACCCAGACAAACTTATAATCATGCTTTTTGGCTGCGTCCCGGCATTCACGAAACAATTGTTTGTTTTTTAAGGTTAGGTGTTCGTGCATGTAAATTGTTAGTGAGGTACCCGATACTCCCAGTTGCTCCGTTGCAAGCCCCTTGCAAAGTCGATGAGCGCTCAGGATGTTGTCGCGTAATATTCTCGAAGCAAACTTCACTATAATATTTTTAGGCATGTTATTTTGCTGGTGCGCGTGCGGGACTCGATGAATGGATATTATATCGTTCTGTTGTATGTTGCATTTGATAGCAGAGCCAATATTCAGCATTAAATTAATAAGATTTTCATTACGCCTTTCCGGTATGTTACATATCTCTATATTACAGTTCCGTGCACCCTGTTCGAGGCCATCAATCTTGGATACCAAATCCGAGACCATCTTATTCAAACCAGCGGACTCTTGAATTTGTTTACAACAGTAGTCAATCTTCTTACTGAGATCGGTGTGATCGTCAGCGACAAACTGGACTGAGTTCTTAAGGGAATCGACTTGACACGTCAGACTTTCATGTTTCTCATCCAGTTCAGATACTCGCTGGCGCAAAAGAAGCTGATCCGAACGAAGGGAATTAATATCACTTTTTATCTCGGAAGTAACTTGAGTAATGGAAGCCAAATCGTCTTTTATTGATACAACGTTATCAGATATTTTGGCGATACTTGCTTCCATGTCAAGCCTCCACTCACTCAGCGTACTCTTGAAATCCGTAGTCAGATCTTTTATGGCCTGGACCCACTCATGATCCGGTTGTTTACGCTTACGTAATGACACATTTTGTTCACCGATCGTTGCTGTGCCAGGGCTGGCAGCCTCGACAGAGATAACGATCGCAAAAGTAACAAAATCGGTCGCAAAGTCTCACCGATCCAGATTTAGCGATATTTGGTAGTCTCTACACTCAAAGGTAACGAGTGTCCTTGGTTTACTAACAATCTTTGTAGCTAACTGAACGAATTTCGTAAAGTTTACGAATACATTTTGCGAGCATTAATTATTACAACCGAATTTATTCGTTAGTTATCAGCGATCGAAAGTTAGCGATTTTGTCGTTATCTCTGTCGAGACTGCCGGGGCTGCCCCGGCAGTCTCGACAGGTTCCTTGTTTAAGTCGGTATCGGAAAGAAACTTTTTATTGTACTTCGACGTTCCATCCTCGAGATTTATGTTTACCATGTAGTCCACTCTTCTATGTACCTGGCATCGAAACACTTTCAGAGCTAATAAAAATAAAAAACTATTAAAAAAGTTACCCATAGCACGTCGTACTGACGTTTGTCATTCGCTTTTCGTGTTTCGGCATCGACACTTTTTTGTTACCCGTATTCAGTGTTAAAGTTGGTGAAAAACGTAGAAAAGCATGGGAAAACGTAAACACACCAAGCACAAGGACTCGGAACATCATATTCGTAAGAAAATACGGAAACTGCAACAAAAATTATCGGTTAAACAAAATTTATCCAGCGTGTCAAGTAAGTGACGTTTGTTTTTTCCCTTTGAAATATTTCAATCCACATTTCGCTATAATGCTTGTCGTACAGATTAATCAGTGATAATGATAAAGAAGAATAAATTAAAACTAACAATGACATCGTGCTGAAAATACAAAACCGTCGTTTCGTATGCTATACCCTAAATTTTTTGATATATAGCTGTTTATTTTACAACCTTTTACGACGAATTTGTTTAAATAATAACTATTTACGAAGTCAAGATATAAATACAATTGCACAATTTTCTGTAGTACCGTGACGCGATTACGGTCGTGCTGTTATCTAATCTAGTATCGTGACGAGATTACGATCGATTTCCATATATGCTACTGGTAGTGCTGTGACGAGATTACAGCCTAAGTTAGCAAAATAATCATTATTTCAGATGATGATTCTTTATCCTCGAGAGAACCCTCGCCGATACCGTGGCCTAGCGACTGCGGTTCCAATAAGGAACGAGAGACAATTGACTTACATGAGTCCGATGTTGAAAACGATTTACGATCGGTGGTGACGGTAGCACAAGTACATAACTCCAACCTTCCCCAAAGTACACAAGACACAGTCGACCAACCACTCCGACCAGTAATTACTGCATTGTCTTCGGTATTTCTTAACATTCTTGGAGATTCCAAAGTTAAAGAAATACCACTGGGACCCAGAATACCTGAAGAGGTCTCTAAACGCTGGGGTAGTATCCTGGTTGGCGGCCTCAATAGAGACCATAAAAAGGAGCTTTTATCAACAATTCTGATACCGGAAAATTTTCAATTATTAAAGGCCCCTTTACTTAATCGAGAAATTGCATCAGTAATGACTGAGTCCTCCAGAAATAGAGATAAACGTCTTGAACGAGGCCAAAATCACTTAGGTGTGGGTATTGCAGGGTTAACTGACCTGATGACGTCGTTGATGGAAGGTAAAAACGTTGACAAACTGGAGATGGTTAAGAAACTCTCAGAGGTTGGCCAAATTCTTTTAGACCTTCACTACGAAAATACCGTAAATCGAAGAATGCTAATCATACCGACTCTGGATAAGAAATTCTGGACAATGACCCAGGATGTTAAAAGAGACTCGTACCTTTTCGGAGAGAATTTGGCCGAAAAGATCAACGCAACCAAAGCAGCTGAGAGATCAGGCTTGCAAATAAGGAATCCAACTAACATCGGCCCGCAAACGCCAGGACCTAGGAAATACTCAAACCTAAAACTGAGAGATTATTATTAACCTTTAAAAACCCGATTCATAATGCGACTAGTTCTACCATTAGCCGCTGGATAAAAAATACGCTATTTAATAGCGGTATTGATACATCAATTTTTTCAGCGCATAGCGTAAGACATGCTTCAACCTCCGCAGCTAAAAGGAAAGGCCTCTCCATTGAAGTCATAAAGAAAACTGCAGGATGGACTGGTAATTCCTTGGTATTCAGCCGATTTTATAACATACCACTTATAGTTGAAGTTGATAACGCTTTTGCAGAGGCAATTTACGATATTAATTAAGTTTTGTTGAGATGTTTTTTATTTAAACTTAAGTTTATTATAAGAATTCAATAATAAACGTTATTTCTTTTTTCGCAAAATACGTGTTCTAAACATCTACATGGTAAACATAAATCTCGAGGATGGAACGTCGAAGTACAATTGATGGTTAAACAAACTTACCTGAAGTGAAGTTTGACCGTAATTGTACAAGACGTTCCATCCGAAGAGATTTATGTAAACTTCCCTCCCTTCCCTAATCATAAGCCCCAATTTAGGAATTATTTTGCGAAATTATCTCTAAAACGAATGACAAACGTCAGTACGACGTGCTATGGGTAACTTTTTTAATAGTTTTTTATTTTTATTAGCTCTGAAAGTGTTTCGATGCCAGGTACATAGAAGAGTGGACTACATGGTAAACATAAATCTCTTCGGATGGAACGTCTTGTACAATTACGGTCAAACTTCACTTCAGGTAAGTTTGTTTAACCATCAATTCTCTGAGAACTGTGACATTTTGTTGTAGTAGGGTAGAGCTTCTTAACTTATTCAAATTATAGTAAATAATAAATGGAAAAAGTTTTGCGTTTAGTGGGATTCGATCCGGCGACACTTCGCGCAAGCCACTGACACAAAAAGCTGTCCTTACACCGCTCGACCACAGCGACTTATTCGGAGTGCGTGAATTTAAGCACCACTAGGTAAAGCACAACATTGGTGAACACGCACTGATCAGGTGATTGTTGGTTCCTTTGTTCTCAACACTGAGGAATTATTTTTTTCGCGATATTGTAATGTCTCGAATTATTGTCAACTGAACCTACGGAAGTATCTCTGCCCCCATAATCGGGACTTGGGGCACCCCCCCCGTTAGGTTAGTTAGGTTCCTTTAAACCCTGCACTCGGAAATAGGGGCCGTCGACTACGCTTTTTAGGGGGAATATAAAGTGTTTTAAGGTTATGTCATGTCAGCTAAAACAAATTACATATGCTTTAGTATATCAAATCGCACACAACCAAGTACAGATTTTAGTATAAGAGTGCATACATGTGACGATGCACAGAATTGTTCATGTCCATCACTAGACAGAGTGTCACAGACCAAAAATTTGGGTGTTGTAGTTGACCATAGACTCTCCTGGTACCCCCAGCTTGAACAAGTTACTAATAGGGTTAGAAAACTGAGCTGGATCTTCAGGACTCTGAGACGTATTGTACCAAAAAATGTTCCCTCAAGCACAAAAACCCCCAGACATCTCCTCAACGAAATATACTTGGCTTTGGTACAATCTGTCTTAGTGTACTGCATCCCCAAATGGGGAGGAGCGGCTAAGACTAAATTTATTAACCTTGAGCGAGCACAACGTGCTCTGATAAAAATAATGTATTTTAAGAGGATTAGATATCCTACCCAAAGTCTTTTCGAAATTAGCGACTTACTCACAGCGAGAAAATTGTATATAGTCAAATCTATTCTAAAGTCACACAAAACCCTTCCTTATGTCCCTGGCCAAACCTTGAAAAGAAGAAAAGACATAATAGCAGAAGTTCCCCAGACGAAAACAAAGTTCGCCAGCATACAATTTAAAAAACGCTCAGCTCAGCTATACAATAGATTTAATAGAGAGATTTATGTACATGACAAGAAACTACATGAATGTAAAAAAATAGTAACTGGTTGGATTAAACCTCTTACATACGAGGACACGGAGGCGCTATTAAAATAAACACAAACCGAGATCATTTTCTATCCCATACACCCACACAGCCATAAGCAAAGCACACCCTTTCAAACATCCACGCTTACACTCTCAACACTCACTCACTCATCCACTCACCCCACACAACACAACCCCCCCACCACACAGGACATCATACACACACTCACACACCCCTCTCCATACACTCCGTATCGTGACAAGCATATTCACTTTCTCTCTTTTGTTTATTTTAAATCTTAATTTAGTATTTTTCATTTTGTGTATTTCATTTTGTATATTTAATTTTGTTTGTTTTCTTTTTTTTTTTTCGTATTTTTCTAATTTAGTTTTTCTGTAAGTAATTATTGTAAGTAAAAAACAAGTTTGTTAATGTTTATATGTTATGGAAGAGTGGAGTTTCCTAACACAGGCCTTAGACACCTAAAAGGAAACTCCAATCACTAGATTGTAAGAAAAACTTGGCAAAAACAATAAATAAATTTTTCATTTTCATTTCATTTTCATTTATGTTATGTTAATCGGTATTTCTCAGGAATGGTGCATTATCTTTTCATGAGAGTTGTGCCACTGAGCAAGGGAGACCCCTCCTTCCCTCCACACCGCGTAAGTTGACTACCATCGCATGCATTTCACGAAAAATAATGCGTTTTGTTGTAAGCAGTATGTTCATTTGACAATAATTCGAGACTTTACAATATCGCTAGAGATATTACAATATAACGTATTTCACAATTTTACGGTGACATATACATAAAATATGGTAATAATTTCTGATAAAGGCTTCGTGGAAGTTGTCTAAAGACTAATGATGGTATTAGGGACATCGAATCGCAAACTGTTTGTTACCATTGATTCAAGTCATCATGATAATTCCTTTATTTATTTTTTTACAAATTCAATTCATCTATCTATATATATAAAAGAAAGTCGTGTTAGTTACACCATTTATAACTCAAGAACGGCTGAACCGATTAGGCTGAAAATTGGTGGGGAGGTAGCTTAGAACCAGGAGAAGGACATAGGATACTTTTTTTTTTTTATTATTTTCTTCGGTATGTAGTGGGTAGGTAGGGGTAGGTAGGGGTAGGTAGTGGGTAGTAGTAGGTAGGTAGTAGTAGGTAGGTAGTAGTAGGTAGGTAGTAGTAGGTAGGTAGTAGTAGGTAGGTAGTAGTAGGTAGGTAGTAGTAGGTATGTAGTAGTAGGTAGGTAGTAGTAGGTAGGTAGTAGTAGGTAGGTAATAGTAGGTAGGTAGTAGTAGGTAGGTAGTAGTAGGTATGTAGTAGTAGGTATGTAGTAGTAGGTAGGTAGTAGTAGCTAGGTAGTAGGTAGTAGTAGGTAGTTGTAGCTAGGTAGTAGGTAGTAGTAGGTAGGTAGTACTTTTGACGCAGACGAAGTTGCGTGGGTCAGCTAGTTATTTTATAAAGTGTATAAAAATAACATTTAAAAGGATAAAATTGTAGCCCACCGGTATCGGGAACAGGGTCTAAGCTAACGTCAGGGCTCTAGAGAGAGAGGGCACGCCACGATAGTGGCGGTAAGTCCCCTCTTTGAGGAGTGGCTGGAGAGGCGTCACGGCGTCCTCACCTTCCGCCTGACATAAGTATTTCCACTGCGAGGATCGACCGGAGGACACGGTGGAGCACACGGTGGAAGTCTGCCCTGCGTGGGCGGAGCACCGCGCCGTGTCCTCGTAGCGGCGATCGGCGGCGGCGACCTCTCGCGTCCGGCCTTGGTTCAATCGATGGTCCGGAGCGAGACGGAATGGGAAGCCGTCACCTCCTTCTGCGAAGCAGTCATGCTAGCGAAGGAGGTGGCGGAACGAGAGAGGGAGAGAACCTCTCTTCCCGGCCGCCGCGGGAGGCGCACCGGGCGTCGGGGGCCACGTGGTGGCTACCGGCCACCGTAGATGCGGGCCTGTGGATGGTTGGCTATGGGCTAGCTAGCCGTCCGTCCGTCTCAACGACGACAGGCCGTGTCGACGGCGCGTTCGTGTTCCACGCGCGCTTCAAAGAGATGTCAGCATTAGGGGAGGGGCCCGCAAGGGCCGAAGCCTGCCGGGGTTGCGGGCCTGTTCGAAAGAAATACCGCGGCCCCGGAATATAAAGGGCGAGGAAGGAACATGGATGGGTTTTAGTCAGTAAAAGTCTGACACTACCTCCCGCTCCGCCCAGAGTGGGAGGAGTCATTTGATGATTTCCCATCCTAAAAAAAAAAAAAAAAGGGCTCTAGAGAGAGGAACATCCTAACAATATGAACCGTGTCCAGGAGTACGGCTTGCTGAAATCAAGCCCTTGATCCAACTGCCTAACGAGAGCCAGCTTAGGCATTGGTCGAGGCTCTTGGAAACAAAGCCATGGGTCGATACGACTATCGGCGCAATGATGGCTGAGTTCACTTCCCACATGTCAACAACTTCGCGAGCCAAGTCAAGATACATGATTTGTTCATCGTGATTATTATTATTTGACAACCCGAATAGCTTAGCAGTAGTGAGGCTGCCTCACGTTCTTAGGGTCCCGGGTTCGAATCCCGGTAGGAACATAATTATGTTTGTGTGATGAGCATGGACATTTCTTTCCGAGTCATGTATGTTAATATGTATAATAAGTATGTATTTACAAACAAGAAAAAAACTTTTTCTTGTATATCAACTATCTGGTGTCCACGACACAAGCCTTGCTTTTTGTATTTTTATTAAGTGACAAAAATCTAAGCTCGATAATTTGCTGAACTTATAACAGGTTGTCCTTCGATCTTTAGTATTCAATATTCTTAATGTAATAATAAACAAAGGTAGGTAAATTTAGATCAAGATCTTTATTAATAGAACTTTCATCATAAATGACATTTGATCTGAGTTTCATAAACTTTTAAAAGGTATCACATTCCTGCGACGCAATAAAACGCAGTTGTTGTCGAAATATTCGTTAACATAAATTGTTGCTTGTTATCTGTTGGATAATGTGACGTATTTGAAGCTTTGTTCTTGAGACTTTAGTATCGTGGAATTACTTTATGTTGAGTAGACAATCTATGCTTTATTAGACTTTTGAAGTTGTGATTTTGGCTTAATTTTTTACGTTCCTCGACTCTTATGAACTTGGAGGGTTGTATTGATAATTCTGATGATTATAATTCTGTAACTTCATACATCTTACAGCCGCGACCGATGTTTTCATCAACATACAACTTAGCACTGCCGTGCAAATTGCCTAAAACGGAAGAAAATTTGTTTAATATTTTAGGAGCAATGGTTTGAATGTCAACATTCAGCATTCATACTAACTTGCACGGGATCTCCGGCAGCAGCAGCATGTATTTTTCATACCTGTATAGTGTATGTTATTCAACACTATTTAATATTGGAATGTTTTGACACATGATATCAGGGCCCCAATTCTGCTATTACAATACAGTCACAATGGTCTACCATTGATTTCATAATTGTAGATGAATGACAATGGGATCTCCATCGTCATGGCAGTGTTGGCAGATTACCGCGTAAGTCAGTCTTTCATTTTTCTTAATGTACGAGATTACTATTTTAAGCCATTTCTTTCTATTGAATGTCAGTGGTTGACCTTTGGAAAGTCATAACGACGCCTTTGTATTAGTAAAGAAAGAAAGAAAAATATTTATTTGACGTCAGTTACTGAAGCACACACACAATAATATAAAGAAGATACAAAACAATGAGTGAAACATAGTAGAAATGTGCTGTGTGCCTCAATGCCGCGCCAAAAAGGTCCATTTCAGCATTCATGCCAGACAAGTGATGATGCTGTCGGACGCTGGTCTTCAAATGAACCTTGAGAGGGTACGCTACGGAAAAAACGGTTTCAAACAATATATAAACAAATAAAGAAATGGTTAATAAAAATAAATAGATAACGAGTAAATTAATTAAATGTGTATTAACGAGTACGGATGGAAAACACAAAATCTAATCAAAATCAAAATCAAAAATCAAAAATGTTTATTTCGTTATTACACGTTATACAAAGTTATACAGTTGGTGGCGTCCCCTTTTAAGCATGTAGATGCCTGTACCAGGAGGCGCCGCTCCTTTATATCATACAAGTGTAATAAGTTACGAAAGTGAAAATGAGTAATTAATAGTCTAATACTAGTTTTATCATAAGTCTGTTAGTGTGTGTGTGTGTGTGTGTGTGTGCGTGTGTGTGTGTGTGAGTGTGTGTGAGAGAGTTCGTGTGTGTGGGCTTGGGTGCGGGTCTGTGTGTGTGTTTGCGAGTGAAAGGGTGTGTGTGGGTGCAAGGTTGTTTTACATGGAAAGAGATTTGTGTAAATGGGAACAGTTTAATTTAGATTTAATTTTTATTTAGATTAAACAGCAGTTTCTCTGTTTCATCATAACATAAGTTGTTTATCCAGTTAACCAGTAACAATTTGGATTTTTTAAACGGTTTAGTATAGATGTCTATTTCTTTATTTATTTTGTTGTATAAGTAAGACGA
The DNA here is from genome assembly GCA_916618015.1 of Xestia c-nigrum. NCBI lineage: Eukaryota > Metazoa > Arthropoda > Insecta > Lepidoptera > Noctuidae > Xestia > Xestia c-nigrum. The sequence goes on from OU745247.1 coordinate 27,368,964, forward strand.
ACGTCTGTCGTACTGAAATTTAGCAAATTCTGTTTTTACCCGAGTGGTGCAAGCAACATTGTGTTTTCTTCTTCTAGCTAGGATTTTGGAATCAAATGGTATGGTTTTATGTTTTTTTAGTACTACTTGTATAATATATAATTTTCGGACTGATAATAACTTACTAATTTGGTATAGCTCAAAAGTGGGAAAGTTCCTTTGTTTGAAGTACATTACCGTTATTAGTGTCCGTTGGGCTCTTTCAACTTCAAGAAAACGTGTTTTACGTGCGCCTCCCCAAATAGAAATACAATATATTATTACTGATTGGACTAGCGAGATATACACTTCATTTAGAAGGTTTTTGGATTCGCCACTCCTAGGGACTACGTGTCGCAGTGTTTTAAAAATCCAAATAAACTTACGTATTCTCGCAGTAATTTTTTCGATTTGAGGATACCAGGACAAGCTTTGGTCCAACATTATACCCAAGTACTTGACGTGATTGACTTTACTTAAAATTGGACAATTACAATTGCAATTTGCAACACTCCTACATTCATGTATTTTAATATTGAAATCATGTTCTGGTTGGACATTTTTATATATTGAGAAGCAGATATAATTCGTTTTGCTTGTGTTTTTAACGTTAGAAGATTAGTTTTTAGCCACGAAGCTACTTGTAACATACCATTTTCCGCGCTGGTTTTGGCTTCAGCCCAGGTTGAGCCGGTGAAGACAATTGCGGTGTCGTCGGCATACGAAAAAATGTTTGCTTTATTGATTGACATATTACATAGATCGTTAATGTAAATGAGGAATAAGGTTGGTCCCAAAACGCTTCCCTGGGGCACACCGCAAACAACATCAACCTCACCGCTGACGTAATTCTCTAGCTTAACCTTCTGTTTTCTGTTTGTCAGATAATCGGTAAATATAGCTAGTTGAGTTCCTCTAATACCAATTTTCTCTAATTTTTGGACAAGGATGGGAATAGAGACCGTGTCGAAGGCCTTTTTTAGGTCTATAAAAACGGATAAGCACCTAGTTCCTTTATCGAGTTCTTTTGTAAGTAAAGAAGTGATAGCATCTTCCGTAGAAATACCTCGTCTAAAGCCAAATTGGGATGGAGATATAATGTTGTTGGTTTGAAGGTAACTTAATAATCTGCAATTTAAAAGTTTTTCTAATATTTTTGCTATAACAGGAATAACAGAAATTGGTCTATAATTGTTAATATCACCCTCCTTTCTAAGAAATTAGTATTTTATTGTGTTATAAAGTACCAGACCAAAACCAAAGAAAGATCACCAAACTTGTCAAAATGAACAATTATGAGATCAATGACAGACCATTGTGACACTATTGCAAAGCAGAAATGAGGCCCTGGTCATTATGTCTCATGCAGTTCGTTTTATTGGGTTGAATAGATGTTATGGAAATCTTATTTAACAGCATTTTTAATGGTACCTTTAGAAATTTCATCCTTATTTTCACTCAAGTTGAGCCTTTCCAGATTGATATATCTGGTTAAAACGTTTCTTCACAGTATTCAAAAATTACAACGTATTTATTCCGTAAGTTTGGGAATTGGAAAACAAAAAACATTTTTACAAAAATAAAACGTACGCGTATTTTTATTTTTGTAAATCAATGAATATTGACAAAGATCCTCTGCTCCTGACGTCAGAACTCGCTAAAAATATACCTACCGAGGCGAGATATTGAACATTTTGAAAGCGTCGTATCTTCGTCAATTTTGGTGTAAGAAACAAAATAAAAAATACGGGTCAAATATTTGTTGATAATCTAACTTATAATCTAATTATTACTTTTTGTCGTTTACCTATAAAATAAATAGAAAGAAAGAAGATAAAGAGGTAGAGGGGGAGAGGGGGGGATAGGGGGGAGAGGGGGGGTGGGAGAGGGGGGAGGGGGGGAGGGGAGAGGGGGGAGAGGGGGGGGGGAGGCTAAGATATAAATAAAGTAGGTATAATATCAATCTATCTTTATACTATTCTACGTCATCGACACCTGACTACACAAAAGCTTAAAGGTCAAGGTAAAGCTGGTCTAGCCAAGTTTGCAGTTTCAAGAACAATAATAGAAACTTTAGTATAATTATTATCAGACCCAGTTTTATTACCTCTTTACGTATTTTGCTACAATGTTTCAGTTATTATTATTATTTTAACACAGAACTGAAACATTGTAGCAAAATACGTAAAGAGGTAATAAAACTGGGTCTGATAATAATTATACTAAAGTTTCTATTATTGTTCTTGAAACTGCAAACTTGGCTAGACCAGCTTTACCTTGACCTTTAAGCTTTTGTGTAGTCAGGTGTCGATGACGTAGAATAGTATAAAGATAGATTGATATTATACCTACTTTATTTATATCTTAGCCTCCCCCCCCTCTCCCCCCCTCCCCCCCTCCCCCCTCTCCCACCCCCCTCTCCCCCCTATCCCCCCCTCTCCCCCTCTACCTCTTTATCTTCTTTCTTTCTATTTATTTTATAGGTAAACGACAAAAAGTAATAATTAGATTATAAGTTAGATTATCAACAAATATTTGACCCGTATTTTTTATTTTGTTTCTTACACCAAAATTGACGAAGATACGACGCTTTCAAAATGTTCAATATCTCGCCTCGGTAGGTATATTTTTAGCGAGTTCTGACGTCAGGAGCAGAGGATCTTTGTCAATATTCATTGATTTACAAAAATAAAAATACGCGTATTTTTATTTTTGTAAAAATGTTTTTTGTTTTCCAATTCCCAAACTTACGGAATAAATACGTTGTAATTTTTGAATACTGTGAAGAAACGTTTTAACCAGATATATCAATCTGGAAAGGCTCAACTTGAGTGAAAATAAGGATGAAATTTCTAAAGGTACCATTAAAAATGCTGTTAAATAAGATTTCCATAACATCTATTCAACCCAATAAAACGAACTGCATGAGACATAATGACCAGGGCCTCATTTCTGCTTTGCAATAGTGTCACAATGGTCTGTCATTGATCTCATAATTGTTCATTTTGACAAGTTTGGTGATCTTTCTTTGGTTTTGGTCTGGTACTTTATAACACAATAAAATACTAATTTCTTAGAAAGGAGGGTGATATTAACAATTATAGACCAATTTCTGTTATTCCTGTTATAGCAAAAATATTAGAAAAACTTTTAAATTGCAGATTATTAAGTTACCTTCAAACCAACAACATTATATCTCCATCCCAATTTGGCTTTAGACGAGGTATTTCTACGGAAGATGCTATCACTTCTTTACTTACAAAAGAACTCGATAAAGGAACTAGGTGCTTATCCGTTTTTATAGACCTAAAAAAGGCCTTCGACACGGTCTCTATTCCCATCCTTGTCCAAAAATTAGAGAAAATTGGTATTAGAGGAACTCAACTAGCTATATTTACCGATTATCTGACAAACAGAAAACAGAAGGTTAAGCTAGAGAATTACGTCAGCGGTGAGGTTGATGTTGTTTGCGGTGTGCCCCAGGGAAGCGTTTTGGGACCAACCTTATTCCTCATTTACATTAACGATCTATGTAATATGTCAATCAATAAAGCAAACATTTTTTCGTATGCCGACGACACCGCAATTGTCTTCACCGGCTCAACCTGGGCTGAAGCCAAAACCAGCGCGGAAAATGGTATGTTACAAGTAGCTTCGTGGCTAAAAACTAATCTTCTAACGTTAAAAACACAAGCAAAACGAATTATATCTGCTTCTCAATATATAAAAATGTCCAACCAGAACATGATTTCAATATTAAAATACATGAATGTAGGAGTGTTGCAAATTGCAATTGTAATTGTCCAATTTTAAGTAAAGTCAATCACGTCAAGTACTTGGGTATAATGTTGGACCAAAGCTTGTCCTGGTATCCTCAAATCGAAAAAATTACTGCGAGAATACGTAAGTTTATTTGGATTTTTAAAACACTGCGACACGTAGTCCCTAGGAGTGGCGAATCCAAAAACCTTCTAAATGAAGTGTATATCTCGCTAGTCCAATCAGTAATAATATATTGTATTTCTATTTGGGGAGGCGCACGTAAAACACGTTTTCTTGAAGTTGAAAGAGCCCAACGGACACTAATAACGGTAATGTACTTCAAACAAAGGAACTTTCCCACTTTTGAGCTATACCAAATTAGTAAGTTATTATCAGTCCGAAAATTATATATTATACAAGTAGTACTAAAAAAACATAAAACCATACCATTTGATTCCAAAATCCTAGCTAGAAGAAGAAAACACAATGTTGCTTGCACCACTCGGGTAAAAACAGAATTTGCTAAATTTCAGTACGACAGACGTTCGTCTTACTTATACAACAAAATAAATAAAGAAATAGACATCTATACTAAACCGTTTAAAAAATCCAAATTGTTACTGGTTAACTGGATAAACAACTTATGTTATGATGAAACAGAGAAACTGCTGTTTAATCTAAATAAAAATTAAATCTAAATTAAACTGTTCCCATTTACACAAATCTCTTTCCATGTAAAACAACCTTGCACCCACACACACCCTTTCACTCGCAAACACACACACAGACCCGCACCCAAGCCCACACACACGAACTCTCTCACACACACTCACACACACACACACGCACACACACACACACACACACACACTAACAGACTTATGATAAAACTAGTATTAGACTATTAATTACTCATTTTCACTTTCGTAACTTATTACACTTGTATGATATAAAGGAGCGGCGCCTCCTGGTACAGGCATCTACATGCTTAAAAGGGGACGCCACCAACTGTATAACTTTGTATAACGTGTAATAACGAAATAAACATTTTTGATTTTTGATTTTGATTTTGATTAGATTTTGTGTTTTCCATCCGTACTCGTTAATACACATTTAATTAATTTACTCGTTATCTATTTATTTTTATTAACCATTTCTTTATTTGTTTATATATTGTTTGAAACCGTTTTTTCCGTAGCGTACCCTCTCAAGGTTCATTTGAAGACCAGCGTCCGACAGCATCATCACTTGTCTGGCATGAATGCTGAAATGGACCTTTTTGGCGCGGCATTGAGGCACACAGCACATTTCTACTATGTTTCACTCATTGTTTTGTATCTTCTTTATATTATTGTGTGTGTGCTTCAGTAACTGACGTCAAATAAATATTTTTCTTTCTTTCTTTACTAATACAAAGGCGTCGTTATGACTTTCCAAAGGTCAACCACTGACATTCAATAGAAAGAAATGGCTTAAAATAGTAATCTCGTACATTAAGAAAAATGAAAGACTGACTTACGCGGTAATCTGCCAACACTGCCATGACGATGGAGATCCCATTGTCATTCATCTACAATTATGAAATCAATGGTAGACCATTGTGACTGTATTGTAATAGCAGAATTGGGGCCCTGATATCATGTGTCAAAACATTCCAATATTAAATAGTGTTGAATAACATACACTATACAGGTATGAAAAATACATGCTGCTGCTGCCGGAGATCCCGTGCAAGTTAGTATGAATGCTGAATGTTGACATTCAAACCATTGCTCCTAAAATATTAAACAAATTTTCTTCCGTTTTAGGCAATTTGCACGGCAGTGCTAAGTTGTATGTTGATGAAAACATCGGTCGCGGCTGTAAGATGTATGAAGTTACAGAATTATAATCATCAGAATTATCAATACAACCCTCCAAGTTCATAAGAGTCGAGGAACGTAAAAAATTAAGCCAAAATCACAACTTCAAAAGTCTAATAAAGCATAGATTGTCTACTCAACATAAAGTAATTCCACGATACTAAAGTCTCAAGAACAAAGCTTCAAATACGTCACATTATCCAACAGATAACAAGCAACAATTTATGTTAACGAATATTTCGACAACAACTGCGTTTTATTGCGTCGCAGGAATGTGATACCTTTTAAAAGTTTATGAAACTCAGATCAAATGTCATTTATGATGAAAGTTCTATTAATAAAGATCTTGATCTAAATTTACCTACCTTTGTTTATTATTACATTAAGAATATTGAATACTAAAGATCGAAGGACAACCTGTTATAAGTTCAGCAAATTATCGAGCTTAGATTTTTGTCACTTAATAAAAATACAAAAAAGCAAGGCTTGTGTCGTCGACACCAGATAGTTGATTTACAAGAAATATTTTTTTTTGTTTGTAAATACATACTTATTATACATATAAACATAAATCACTCGGAAAGCAATGTCCATACTCATCACACAAACATAATTATGTTCCTACCGGGATTTGAACCCGGGACCCTAAGAACGTGAGGCAGCCTCACTACTGCTAAGCTATTCGGGTTGTCAAATTATAATAATCACGATGAACAAATCATGTATCTTGACTTGGCTCGCGAGGTTGTTGACATGTGGGAAGTGAAGTCAGCCATCATTGCGCCGATAGTCGTATCGGCTCATGGCTTTGTTGCCAAGAGCCTCGAGCACTATAATATATATGTCGGATCCTGATGAGTATGCACTTAAAATTAAACAAACGCCTTTGTTTGGCGTTGAGCTGAGTCTAGAGGTATGGTGTTCGATACGGATCTCGGCCCCATGGATCGACAGTGATCGTTCGGGCGTGGTCGCGACACATACTGGTCTAGGAACTGCTCCGTGTTCCTTTTAAGTTCAGAGTATTTAGTTAGTACAGTACCTACTGTTAGTAGTTGACTCTGTAACAACTGTATACAAGTTAAAGGAGCTAATTCTCTAGTTTACCCGTATCCCACTCTGCGCCCACAACAGTTTGACACTTAGTACGTATTGGCCAGGGTTCTACGTACCTGTATGCGACATATAATATAATATTTTCTGTATTTACTTTATCCTACATGCACCTTTTATTACTGTATGTGACACATGTTTTGAGCAAATAAAATATATCTTATCTTATCTTATCTTAATACCTAAGCTGGCTCTCGTTAGGCAGCTGGATCAAGGGCTTGATTCAGCAAGCGGTACTCCTGGACTGGGGTTCATATTGTTAGGAGGTTCCTCTCTCTGGAGCCCTGACTGCCGGTAGTTTGGACCCTGTTCTCGATACCGTTGGGCTACAATTTTTATCATTTTAAATTTTATTTTTATACATTTTTAAAATAATGAATGGAATTTGTAAAAAATAAATAAAGGAATTATCATGATGAGTTGAATTCGTGGTAACAAACAGTTTGCGATTCGATGTCCCTAATACCGTCATTAGATACTTCCACGAAGCCTTTATCAGAAAATATTACCATTTTTATGTATATATATAAAATTGTAGATTACAAAACATCCAATAATAACTAAAAGCTGAATCATTGACGACGATATTCACGACCTAATGACGATAAATTATCCTTAAAATAAGAACGCTTATATACTTTCAAGTTTAGTTTAGTTTCAAATATTAGCCATAGAACCAGTCACCGTTAAGAGACCTGTGACCTAAGGCCCGGTTCCCACATGTCGTAACTATTAATATATCGTTGGTTTTTAGTTGGCAAAATTCATGGACGATACTTTGTGACGATACTATATGTGAACACCTCCATTTAAATATACAAACCACGACACTTAAAACTACACGATTATTTGTCGTCACGACACAGTGGAACGGGGCCTAACGTGGCAACATTATTTGAATGATTATTAATTAGGTGTGGTTCTGGCATTTCTAAAATCTGCCAAAGATACCTATTCTATAAGCAAAACGTGGAAACATGCAATTCAAGACAAGGGTATAAATGGGGTGCTCATACTCATGTCGTAATGCTTGAAATTTCTCTCATAATAGAAGGTGTAGGGTACTTGGTTATACTTGGCTCGTCTTAATCTCGTCTTCCAAGTTTTAATCATGCTTGTTAACACTTAACTTAGCAACTTCACGTCCAAGCGCGTAATTTGCATACGCAACTTGGTAAGAGTCCCCTCTAGGTCATAGGCAGTACAAATCGCTCCATTCAAAATTAGCCTGGGTTGTACCACTGCAGTTAAAAAGCCTTACTTGTTTCTGTCTGTCCTTAAAATTATCTGTTACCGCAACTTGTTTAGTCCCGTAACAAAAGAAAAGGGAATCATGGAAGAAGCCTACTAATCCACCAATCTAAAAATACTCAGAAACTGAACTATAAAGTCACATTAAAGTCACAAGTCCTTACGACCAAAAACCAAATAAAATAACAAGTTCAATGTCCCTTCGGGGCGCAAGTATGAATGGGCTGGGGTGACCACACGGCGGGATGTTCCGGCCCAAGTCATACCCGGATTAACTTCGGGACATAGATTAATTACTTTCTACGTCACCTAATTTAAATGTGAAACTTTTGAGATAAGAGGTCAGGATTTGGGTTGAGTGGGCTAATTATAATCTTAAAGGAAGAACATTTTTGTTATCTTCATATTAAGGACATCGCTTTTAAAACTTAAAATATTTTTCAACTATTTCAGCTGTTATTTAAAAATTATAATTTAAAAAACAGTCAATATGCCCTGTCTCCTGAACTTGTTTTGTTCTTTTCAGTTTTTATTCAAAGTCATTATTTTCTTTTTACGAAGTCGGGTCTTTTAATTTTTAAACTATTTTGTTATGTACCAATTTAAAATCCTCATAATTATCCCTTTATGCGAGCCGTTCAGGCTACAGAGCGTGGCAACAATTTGAATTTGGCCCCAAAAATCCACCATTTAGTTTCGTTTTTATCTCGGTGTGTCACTGGTGTAATAACACAGTAAATACAAATCTAACGACACCTCTCAAGCTAAAATCAATCGAGCCGCTCAGGCCACTGAGCGTACCAAACAACTATACATACATGCATACAGTACATAACCTTCCTAAAATTGTTTATTTATTTTTTTTTTTTATTGATTTTTTTATGTAAAATGTACTAAAAATAACACCAATAAATGAATTTGTTTTTTTTAATGAATTGAACCTGCCCGTCTAGTGGCAATATGACAAACTACGGTGCCGTAGAAGTGGCAAACTGAGTTACAAAAATAAAAAGTATTTTTGCCTACACCTCCGCGCATATTTGATGGCCTTTTCAAGTTTCTCAATCTAATAAGCATGATGTACTTTGCAGTTTCAAAATTGATTCTACCAAAATAATTCTGAAGATATTATGAATTCAATGCGTGGACTTTAGAAACCGCTTGACGTGCAATAAATTATTAAAGTTTAATTCGATTTGTTCGAGATGGACGAACAAAATTTATTTTGTTAATCGTTTCAGTGCAGAACTTTGGTTGGTAAAAATACTTGTTTAAGCGTTTTTGTACATACTCGTTTAGATCAAAAACAAGAAGCAATTTGATCCCTTAGTTATTTTTTTTAATTGTGTGTAATATATATCGCAGTTCTTCAAAAATATAACTAAAATAACACATTTTTTTGGTGTGTACCTGTGACATTTCGTGGCTTGGCTTACAGGCTGAAACTTTTTTTTTTCAGCCTATTCTGTCCCACTGCTGGGCAAAGGTCTTCCCCATAGCTTTCCAATCCTATTTTCAATATGCCTTTTTGCCATTGTCATAGCTTAAACTTATAATTATCATCCTTATTCAGAACCAACCATTTTCCTCAGTGTTTGGTCACCCTACACAAAAAGTACTACAATAACACATTCAAGCAATACGTTTCCCTTTTGTTTTCTCAGTTTTTTATTTATGTGGCAACATATCGCGATGTTTTTCAAAGGGATACGTTTACAAAGTGAGGGCCTTTTATTATTTGTATAAGTATTGACATATTGCTTCCTTGCGTACTTTGAGACTTTGACATTCTCTTTGAGGGTTAACATCCGTTTTATAGGTTTCGGTTGTGAAAAACTGTTTTGGTTGAAGTGAGAAATTGATTGTTGTAGTGATTTGGGATTGACAGGTTTCTTGAAAAGTCTATGTGGATTTTTCACTGTATTAGAGACGGGTGAAGAACGATCTTTTTTGCTATATTGTCATAAAAAGCTTTGTTCTACCGCTTCTTTAAATCGTTCTAATAACGCCCCCCTCATCATTTCGTTTTTTGTTACCGAGCTGTTATTAATTGGATGCTACTTCAATACTTACGTAGTTGGACATGGACATGAATCTGTCTAGAGGTTTTTAGCTTCCAGCAGCTCAACATAGGTTTTAGTGAATGGGAATTTGAAAAATAAAAAAACAGACTGTATAATAAATTTTAACTCATTTATTTCTTAACATCTAAAAGTATTTACAAAAATACAACTCGTCACTTTCGCAACACATAACATCATTATTAGGTGGTTATACATTAATCTTATCAGACAGTAACAAACTCTACATTTACAGAACTCTACAAATGTAGAGACATCATCCAAATGGCACTTAATATCAATCTATGAATTCTTTGGACACACCAAAAGTAAAGCTGACGAAGGCAAGTAATTATTATAAAATGTCCGTATTTTCTATTATCTATACATTTATTTACATAGAATATACACTTATTTTACATATTATTTATAAATACAAATTGCACAATAATTCATAAGTTAAAAATTATTTTCAACATATCACTCAATCCAAATAATCATAATTTCATAACATTTTATATCACTATCATAGGACGTTTATGTTTTTGTGAATTATTATTAATATTATAGAAAAAAAATACAAAAAGAGTACCAATTAAATAAAAACATCCAACTTTTAAGTACTCTCGACTAAAACGTAATTTTACAAATCACTGTGTATATAGTAACAGAACGTCGTTGTCAACCTCAGGTGCAAACCCTTATTTTTCAAAACATAAATTGTCCAAACAATATCACGCAAACTTACAGTTTTCAAAATGGCTTCTACTATAACGGTCGAGCAAACATGAGTCTCTCACTGCCTTGTCTCCTCATTATCTCTGCAGCTGCAGGAGTTGCCACAAACACCGCAGCCTGACCTCCCACCTCCATGAACTTTCCTCTCTTGTGGTTCATCCCACTCGCCCTCCTCTCCATCCTGTGTGTCGTATCAAACACGTCTTCTCCCTCACTATGATCGTAATCCACCATAGGCTCATTGAGGACCTCTTTTCTTCTAGTCTCGAGTCTTTTCTTTCCACTTAAGAAGTAGGATTGGGTTAGGTTGGAGACGTTAGGAGTTGAGATTTGTCTGGTCATTCTACCTCCGGAGCCGATCCTCTCGAAAGGTGGGAAGTGTCTCTGCATGTTCTCCGAGAAGGACTGGCGCCTGTAGTTGAACTGTCTCGAGTCTAAGGGCTGGTGGGTGAAGGATGCTCTCCTCAGGAACCGAGGTTCTTGCTCCAGAAGATACGGCTTCCCTCGACCCTCGGCGTTGCGTGTAGACTTGAGAGAATCTTCGTAACTGCACCTAGGAATTGAAATTGAATTTGAAATGTCTTTGGATGGTAAGGTTAGTAGAATATTTACCGCTGGTTAGAAATAAAATAAAATGATGTAGTGATGAAATTATGTTGCTGGTGTTGGATAAAATGAAATTATGGCAAGTTAGCATCTTCTACAAGAATTTATTCCTTGGAATTTCGGCAGTTACTTAAAACTAAACTGTGTGCTTTTACAACTTTGTTGATGTTATTGAGTTAAATGAGAATATGATTGGGATCGTCGTTACCATTTTCCGTGTTATGAAATACCGTAAATCACTGAAAATTAACACATTGTGATTGTATGATAAATAACTAAAAGATGAGATGAAAGCTTTGGAATTTCTATAGTGGAAATGAATGTAACAGTGAGCATGATGTTGAATTGCAATTGCAATATTAGACTCGGCGGCAGAAGTTAAAAACTAAGCGTGCCATCGTGTCAAATATCCCTTCCAACCCTGACCAAACCCCAGAACCATATACTTATAAAAAGCCACCCACCCGCTGCTCTCTTCAGAAGTATGCAGGCTGGACTGGCCGCAGGGACAGCGCGTGGCCTCCGCGATGCCGGAGTCTTGTCCACTGGAATTCACTGACGTTATGGATGTATCCTGCCCCTTCCTATAGGTAAAGTGTTTTATAGCTGCTGTCTGTGCTGTGGCCGTGTTAGTAAGTCGGTGGAGTGTTAGTAAGGATGTGGGCGACGCCGGGGACGCCTCGACCTGCGTTAAGGGGTTCAGGTTTAAGGCAAAATGGTTTTTGGTTAGCATTATACAAGTCCTATCTTATAGGTATAGTTTTGTGAAGTTTATTGGATTGTTTGTAAATGAGTTGTTTGGTTCTGATTATCTAATAATTTAGAGCGAAGAACGTAATAAGTAAAAAGTGTTGAGTTTGTGACAGTGTTCCTTTCTTCAATCGCACTTTCCGAAAATAAAACCGGTATTCAGATAAATGGTTACTTTTATAAAGTACTCGTAGAATGTTTAGTATCAGAGTTACTGAGATATGTAGAAAAGATAGCGCTCTATAAAGTGACAAAGTATTTTGTGTACGAATGTGTTGTGGCCTGATTCCTAAGAAATATGGCTTTATGATAATCATGTTGTGACGCGTTTGGTTCAATGATTACAAGACATTTCAAGTTTCTAATACTGGTGTAGTGTACGTATCTATAGCCTGGCTAGTGACTAGACCGTGAAAATAACTGCTTATAACATAACAACAACCATTGAAAACTTGCAATAAAGATAAAAAATAATGATAAATGTCACGTGCCTTTATATGTTTCATACATAAATAAAAAAAAAGATATCACATTTACCTTTCCAATAAATAGACTGCATGTAAGTGTTTCCGACTAATCCCGATTTCAGGACAAACTAGTTTTGCCTAGGCTAAACTGTTTGATCGAACGAGTCCGGTGGATGGTTGCGACGCGGGGCTTTTGCGACTTCTGAATGATGTGTAAAAATCTGTGTCGGGGTTCCCGAAGTAGTTATAGTTTAGCCTAGACAAAACTAGTTTGTCCCGAAATTGGATTTGGCCGGCAACATAACCACCAATATCCAGATAAATCCCCTCATGTCTCAGTCCATCCATCGTTTCTTTGGTCTTCCTCTACTCAAATACCCATCCACATTCATACTCAAAACTTTTTTCACGACATTTTCCTCATTCCTCCGCATCACATGCCCATACCACGACAACCGATTACCACACAACTTTTCAGTCACCGGCGCCACTTCCTCTAATAAACTCATTCCTTACTTTATCCATTCGCGTAACACCACACATCCCCCTTAGCATTCTCATCTCCCCTCATGTCTCCAAGTGTTTTTAAAAAGTTTTACTTGAAGAAAAAAATAAAATATCGATTTTTCTAGTGATTAATAGTCAGCAATCAAGCCGTCATAGATGTTGAAGTCTAAAACGTTATTTTTATAAAATCTGGATTGCTTTTTAAAGTAAATAAATACATTTATATTGAAGACGCTTAACTAGACATATAGTTAATTTTAGCAAAAGAGAGTGAAGGCCTATACCCAACAGAGGGCGATTCCGGGCTGAGATGATAAAATTACAGAATGCTGTACATCAAACGTCTCACTTGATCTATGTATGATACCTAATAGTTATTTAATTTTAGCGAGTAAGTATCTTGAAGTATCTTAACTGAATTACTTCTGTTGTGAGGGAAAAACAAGTAATGACAAGAATGAGACCAGAATATTATCTTCCTGGGTTAAAAAGAGTTTTAAAACGAACTTACTGTATTTAAATGTTAAATTAGATATAAGAGAGGTACTAAAAATGTGAAATAGTTATGAAACCAACAAAATTACCGGGAATGTTACAGTATGTGTAGATTAGAACCAAAATAATTTCCGGTGAAGAAACAACATAACACCGTGTTGTGTTAATTAACTGTTCAGAAACGCTTACCTACTTACCGAGTTAAATTTTAATGCTCTTAGGAACAAAATTTTCATGGATTTTGCACTTCAAGGTTACATTATTAGTTGTTTGTTGTTTTCAGGTCTTTTTTGGGACTTCCTGTACTCAAGAAAGGCTTTAATGTTGTTCCGAAATACGGTTGGTGTTATTTTATATTTGATTGCCAGGATATAGCTACTTTTATCATTAAGGTTTGGATCACTCTCGTGCCATCTGAACACTCCGCCTACGCTTTTTTAGCCTTAAGAGATAATTATATTAAAACATCATACTTAGCACTAAACATTATTAATAAGGTCATTCTAGGTACAGGTAGGAAGTAATACTATTTTGAACATGCGAAAAGTTCAGGTCGAGATTCTATTTGTGCGTAAATTACCTTTTGCCTTTTACTCGATAAAGTAATAGACAAGAAAATAGGCGGTAAAACAAAGAAAATGGGCAGTAATCGAATTAATAAACTAATGCTGAAAATAGGTTTCTACTGATGTTTATAAGCGTCTTTTAAGATGTCTATAGGTGGTCTCGACTGTCATGTACTATGTTGTGTTTTTGTGTCTGCTTATGTATTCAGCGATGTAGAGTGAATTTCTAAGTAATATTAACAAAGTAGGGACATAATTAAATAAAATAAATACAATGATAAATTCAAATCTATACTCTGAAAGCGGATACAGGAAATCATTTTTTTTTACAAATTATTGCAATATTGAGAGTGGCCACCTTTAACTCTTCAAAAAGCTTTGTTTAGCAGAAGGGTAAGGAAGGAATGTTAGAATTAAACTAAATAGAAACTTTGGTATCCATACCTCTTCTGCAAAGGCCGCTGGTTGAATTTGATGCACATCCGTTCATGCTTCTGATTGAACAGCTGGTCTTCCCCAAACTGGTTCTGAGTCTTCACACATTTCTGGTGAGCTTTCCCGAACTCCTCCACCGTGTTCCCGTGAGGACAGATCTTCTTCACATTCTGATTGATGACGTCGATGTACGAGTCTGCTTCGCTGTAGCTCTGGTTCAGCTCCTGGCACTGGTTGCCGCCAGATGGGAAGAGGCCGCCGTATTTGGTTAGGTGCTCAGTTGAGAAAGCGTTAAGTCGTTGCTGGGAATATGGTTTTTGGTGTCGTCTGTTAGGGCAAAAGGTTTGAAGTGAGTGGTGGGTTAAAAGTGAGTGGAGCCGCTGGTATTGGTATTTTTTGCTAGGTGAACTGGCTTGATCTGACTGTACTGTTATGCATCTAGTACGTGTGAATTTTCAAACCTAATACTTTCGATCTGTAAAAAGTTTTATGGTATGATATTAATGGCTACCCAAAAAAAAACAAATATTTTACTTTATTTCAAATAGTATAAATTACTTCAAATTTGGCCAAAATATGACAATAATATTGTACAAAAAATACCAAAAACAGTGGCAAATCAAGTTTTTGAAATATACTTACTACGATATTAAAACTATAATTATACCTACAAAAGAAGAATTCTAAGTTAAGTGCCAGGAAACGCTACAATTTCAAAGATTTTTTTATTTCATTAACGAAATAGGCAAAGAACAAATATTTCTACAACACATGCAACAAGAGGGTAATTTCATATGAAGTAGTGGGTCACATGCTTTCGCCTGTGGTGGTGGTGTTTTCTGAAAATGATAAGCGAAAAATTGTTGCTTACCATCAACCGTTGGCAACTTATAAAAAAAATAATATAATTATGGAATCGGATTTCAATAAAAAAAAAAAATAAGAGCAATGCTCTAATGCACAACTTTTAAGGAAGATAAAGATCGAAGCAATAGACAACGAAATGCTTCGATCGTGACATTGTAATTAAAATTAAGATGAAACAAAAAATATGACAAAACTCTCACCTTCGACTCTTCCTCACGCATAGTATACAGACAAACGTAGCACAAGCGCCAATGAAGACGATACAGCCGAGCGCCACGACACTGATCTCCATCGTACTGAGGAGGCGGCTGCCCCCGCGCGCCTGCACCATCGCCGTGTCGCCCACCTCCAGCACGCGGAACCCGGCCAGGTTGTGTCGGAGGTCAGTCTCACGTTTCATTAGGGATCTGGTGGACAAAATGTATTTGGTGAACTTCACTTACTTGGAAGAGAAAGACAAACTGGTATATTACGAAACGACAATGATAGGACAGTTGTGTTAAATTCTGTATGACAAATTAATCATAATGGAATTGATGAATACAAAATTGTTTCTAAACAGGTGTCTAAATAAATAGATACTCGTACAACCACTGAATTCCCACGTACTAAAAATATGTATCTTATTGTATAATTCAACCGTAGGACGTCAAACATTTTTGATGAAAATCACAACACAAGTGTAATAAGTTCAAAGCAAAACTTACTTTTGAAGCACATCCATGTCAATAATGGCGTTTGACAGCGGATCAACTCCGTAGATATACAAGTCGGTCCTGGAAATGAATAGTTTTTGTTTTCAATATTGCTGATGACCACACAAATTAAAGTTTAAAAAGAAATTTCGAAACTCACGCAAAGCCATCCATGGCAGCTTTATTGTGTGCCTCTAGTCTTCTAACCCTTATGTCGTATCCAGTCATGGACGTCAAAGATCTAGTGATGTTTTCTACTCCCTTCTCAACTTCCATCGGTTTTGCTCCGACTACCAGAACCAGCTGTTTGTTTTCGTCTAGCACGTAAACCTGAACAATGAAATATTAATAAAATTAAAACTTTCAAGCTGAAAATTGTGAAAAATTCTATACCACGTAAACTTAATTAGCTAGGAGACGTCCTTCATATTTATTAAAAGCGTCCTTAGAAGTCCTTCAAAATATTATTGACAAAAAAAGTAAGACTTCATTATCTCGACTGCCTCGTTGGTTTAATGGTTGCAAGCGCGACTGCTGAGCGTGAGGTCCTGGCTTCGATTCCCCGATTGGGCAAGGTGTTATTGGGGTTCCCATCAGACATTTTTAGGTGGAGGAGGAAACTAGGTGTTAACACAAAAAAAAAGAACTGAAAATAGTAAAAATAATTCTAAAAACCCAAAGTTATAAACAACATTTGTTGTCAATTCATTATCGTGCTATTACTGAGATGGTATAGGTTCAATTCCGATGTCAGGCAACATGTTATTAAGTTTTTCCATGTTCGATAACTCCGTAGTAATTGGGTTGTGGAGGTCAGATAGGCTCCATGTAAAACACTGGTATTCAGCTGCATCCGGTTAGACTGGAAGCCGACCCCAATAAAGTTGGGAAAAGGCTAGGCAGATGATGATGATGATGATAACTCAGTAACAGATCGAAGGACTTGTATTTAAAGTAAGAACTAATGCCCAGCTATTACCATTAGGGTCACCTCCTTCCAAAAAGGAAAAACACAATCGGTGTAATTTGAGTGCACTATTTAGGCACACATATCCAACTTTTCGGGGATAACAGTCTTGGCTAAGTCCATATCTAAAATAATGTTGTTCATTAATTCCAATACTCACAAAAACATTGGCAATCGCCGATTTTCCGTCATCAGCTCCACGCTTGTCGGTCGCCTTGACATCGAACCCGAACACACGGCCGGCGTCCCGAGTGAGAGCGGACACGACTCGGACGCGGCCGGTCACCGCGTCGATAGCGAAGCGCGGCGCCTGCTCGTTGATGATTTGGTACCGGATATCCGCGTTGATTCCGACGTCTGTGTCCGTTGCCTGGGCATAAGTTAATATTGCATAATTATTAATTTTAGAAGGTGATATACATTTAAACTGTTAATAAGGTGTTGCAAATGCGGCCACCATGGCTCACGCACAATGGTCCATTGCAAGGACTAAGTGCGGAAACCTAAACCCCCATGATAGAAGTTGTTGCAAATTCTACAGCAGTTATTAATAAAAAAATAAAATTACATTTATTGAGAGACTTCACTTGAGGTATTTTACTTATTACTGACATACTAAATTAAACGTAAATATTTATTATACCGCACGCAAAATGTGCGCTTTGGACGTGTAGTTGCGGACACCAGCCTGTTATTTAAACAATACAATAAATAATTTTATTTGCCGTCACTCACCTTCAATTGTATAACTTGGTATCCAAACGGCGCTGTAGTAGGAATCGCTGTGACTAAAGGCCGACCGCCATTGGTAAACTTTGGAGCATTGTCATTCACATCTTTTATCCTTACAATAATTTTAACATCATACTTAGTCAGTCCCTCCATTACATCATCAGCAACCGGGTATATCATGTGCGGTAACTCCCGACTTATTTTTTGCCTCTCAGCTCTTACAACAATCTCGTAAACATCTCTTACCTCTCTATCTGGACTTCTCACTAAATACAAAGTTCCATTTCTCGGATCAATCACAAATGACTTCTTCACATCGGCATTGTTTTCATTCAGAACGAAATATTTCATTTTGAAATTCTCATAATGCTCTGTCAAATTCAAAGTTACCAACTCGACTGGCGTTTGGACATTTTCTTCAATCTCTAATTCATAATATCTTGAAATAAATACTGGTTTGTCTGACACCTCCACTTCATCAGGAACATCAGTCACTGTCAACATCAGGATAGCCGTGGAACTCAAACTTGGTGATCCTAAGTCTGAGGCCACAATAGTCACATTATGAACAGTCTGGCTTTCATAATCAAGTCTTCCCGTCGTTGTAATAATACCTTCTTTCGAGTCGATAGCAAAAATATTCAATTGATTCTTTCTTTGTGGAAGACTGTACAGAATAAGACCATTTCCATTACCAATGAAATCAGAATCGTTTGCGTAAACCTTGGTTACAACTGTTCCAATAGGAGCGTTTTCTTTTAACGTAGCTTTGTAAACAGGCATCATCATAACTGATTCAAAGTTGTGATTTGAGATTTCATCAGCTTCTGGATGTTTCCATTCTAGAAGTTCATCGTATGCATAGAATTTAGGTGCATTGTCATTCACGTCTAATACTTGTACCTCTACACTGACCGAAGACGACAGTTTCTTGTCATAGCCATTATCTTGTGCCACCACTGTGATCACGTATTTATCTTCCTTTTCTCTGTCTAATTCCCCATTAACACTGAATACCCCAGTCAATGGCGAAATTTCGAAAGGCAAGTCTTTAGATGCTGGTTGAATAGAGTACGTCAAGTTAGCGTTCTGGCCAAAATCAGCATCAGTGGCGTCTACTTTACCTAATACTTTTCTAGAATACTGAGCTTCTTCTACATTAAAACTGTACCAGGACTTCTTGAACATTGGGAAATGGTCATTGATATCCTTGATGAAGAATCTAATTGATATGTGGTCGCTCAAGTCCCCACCATCTAATGCTGTTATATTTAATCTAAATTCTGCTTCTGGAGGTAATGTTCTGGCTACAATTATGTGGCCATGTCTTTCATTGATGACAAAATATCTTTTCACTTGCATACCTTTAGATGACATGCTATGAGGAGGTATGAAAACTTCTGAAATAAATTCATATCTTACTTGACCGTGGACTCCACTGTCCATGTCTATGGCATTCAGTTTTAATATTATTGAACCAATGGCAACGTTTTCTGGTACCATAAACAAAGGTCCATGAGAATCGGAATCCAAAGCAAACTTACTCCTTGGCTTAGCTTCCGAATTTGATATACCCGCAGTAGAATTATTCTTCCGTTCGCGGTACACCTTCACTAAAGACTTTTCGTCCGACTCGAGGAGTTCTATATTTTCTCCCAAGGGTATGATAATTTGATTGAATTTAGGAAGATTATCGTTTTCATCTGATACATTTATTGTCAATTTAGTTTCAGAGCTAAGTCCACCTCTGTCTCTTGCAACAACTTTGAGTACATATGAGCTTTTTTCTTCTCTGTCTAATCTGTTCCCTATAAACGTTACCACGCCAGTGGTTTCATGCACATGAAACATTTCACGACCATCCCCAAAGAGAGTGTACGTAAATGAAGCATTTGGTCCCAAGTCAGCATCTTTGGCTACTATTTTATTTGTCATTTTAACTTCAGTATCTTTAGGTGAGTTTTCAGTAATAAAACCCTCATATATTGGAAGTTCAAAGACCGGTGGGTTATCATTTTCGTCGTCAACGTGTATCGTAACTTGGTAAATGCCAGCTCCAGATATCATACCTTTAGTGAATTCAGCGATCACTGTCATTCTATAAGTTTCTCGTTTTTCTCTGTCTAAAGGTTTCTGAGCAAAGATTGTACCATCTTGTCCTGGAACATACATAAAAACATATTAGTGTATGACATTTCACATTGAAATTTTAGTTATTCCAAAAATTATATTATTTGTCTTACCTATCGCAATGTCGTCAGTAACATCCTGTTGATTTGCGATTATGAACCTTATGTTACCAGTGTTGTTGGCTTGCAATGAGCTCACATTGACGGGGAATATTTGGCCTACTGTTGCACCTGCTATGTTTTCTTTAACGTGGAATACCAGCGGTGAATGTGCACCTCTGAAACAAAATGTTATTTAATTTCGTTGCTGATTTTTATGCTAAAAGACGAAAAATTAAATTATAAACGTTACCTCAACAACACTCCTCTTTCGTCATTTACGTCAACTACATGAACCGTTGCATTTGTGGTAATACTCAGGTTTGCATTTTCTTGAATTGCTACCGCTTCGAAGTCATACATGGGTCTGTTATATTTGGTCAGCTCATCTACCACTGTTATAACCCCAGATCTCTCTTCTACTGCGAACGGCACTGCAAGTAAAAAGGATGGTTTAAAAGTAACTGCACCTACTTCACTTATCTATGAGGTTCTGCCACACTAAGTGCGCTATTGGTAAACAATAAATAGATACATAATACATTGCAAACTTAATTTTTAGTTAATTGTTAAAGTAGTAGAGGTCAGTCTTCACTGTGTCAATAAAAAAAAACTGGAATTGGGTCCAGGTACCACTTACCTCCTTCTTCATAACTATGTAAAAGATCATACGACACATCATTCTTTTCCATTGCGTCATTGATGCGTATTTGGCCGACGCTCGTACCGATACCAACATTGGCTCCAACCCAAAATTCATAAGGCGCTCCTATAAAACCTGGCTTATCTGATTTGGGACCTGATAGAAACACACACAATTAATTAATTGTTACTTTTGCATTTTTGCCTAAAAAAAACAACTTTTTTCGCTGTGTATTGTGTAAGAGGTTTTCCTAACTTACCTTTAGTAGCACTTGTAACATCAATAGTAACAACAGCTAACGAGTATCTTCTCTCACTAGGATTCGCTGGTTGATCTGAAGCCTCAATAAACAAAGCATGTCTTCCTTCAATGATTGGAGACTCAGCAACAGTCACGGCTCCAGTCTTAGCATCGATTTGGAAAGGCGAAGTAATTGTTAAATTACTTGTTCTTTGCAAATCATACAAGACTATTCCATTTCTGCCTAAGTCAGGATCGACAGCCTTTACTTTACCAATTGAAGTACCAACTTTAGCATTGGATTTGATTGAGAATTCGTACAAATTACTTGGAACGAAGACAGGGTTGTTATCATTAGCATCTAGTAGAGTGACTTCGACATTGACGTATGACATGAGCTGTTCATCAACATACTCCATGTTTTCATTCTTGTTTCCTAGTTTATCTGGGAAGACGTATGTGGTTCTGTCTTTTAATGGTGCTCTAGGAGTGACAGGAGTTCTTCGCCCTTTAGAAATACGATTTTTGTCCAAGAAGGTTCCAACAACACTTGGGTTCTTCTCTTTGGCGTATACTTTCATTTTCAGTGATGAGTGTTGTTCTCTGTCAAGTACACTCTAGAAAAGAAATTATCGTTTATGTATCACAATAATAAGGCCCGCGAAATTGTTAGGAAATAAGTAAACTTTTTGTGTACATGGTTACTTTTACTCGACATGCGCATGTTATAAATATCAATGAACTCATATCATGTTTATCCAAAGCAATAAATGTTGTAACTGTATTATTTATTTTACCTTGAGCAACGAGGAAAAGTAAAAAAAAAACGTTCTCGTGATACAACTAAAGATTAAAGACACAATTTTATTTCTGGATTACATTAATAAATATAATTAAGGCTAAAGAAGCTTATAAGTTGTAGCACTAAGCATTATGAGAAAAAATTATGAAAAATTACATAAGAGAAAAACCAGCAAAGTGCGAGTCGCACTCGCACACTAAGGGTTCCATGCTCAATGGGTGCTAATGCTCAATTTACATGAACGGGCAGACACACAGGTAGACAAGGCGAATTTATAAGATTTTTTTTTTGCCATTTGTAAACGGAACATTAAAAAATAAAAAAACCACATGATAATTTTAGACAATTTATCATCCTACTTTATAGATCCACAAAAAGTAGATTATTACCTGATTCCTAACAGTGAGCCAGCCAGATCGAGGATCAATAGTGAAGGCACCTTCAGGATCTTTTAGTTGATAAGTAAACTCTCCATTGTCTCCCTGGTCCTTATCTGTTGCCATCACTTGCAATACACTGAAACCTGAAAGAAAAAATATCATAATAAAAGTGTCCATTCTGATATGAATCGTGATTATTAGGGAGAGTAAAGGAGTCTGTGGCAATGCTTGTGTGAGGCTTGATTCAGTATTAGTCGATTTACGACTGAATGATGATGATGAAAGAGTAGTTAAGGTAAATAGTGCACCTTTTTCATGACAAAGATTATCGTAAATAAGTAGATTTATACATGTGACCTTCGGTAACATAGACTTTATCATCAATGACGTTATCAAGTAACATACCATTTGGCAAGTTCTCCACAATGCTGATGTTATAGAAGTCCACTTCGAACTCCGGAAGATTATCGTTGAGGTCAAGCAGTTCCATCTCCACCCTCGCCTGCGCTGTCTTCAGTGGGTTGTCTAGTTGTGACGCTTGGACTTGTAGCACAAACGTGTTCCCTGAAAATTATGTGTTTATCCTGTGTTAGTAGTTAGTACAACTTTTAATTAAACGTTTTTATTGAGTTCAGGAGCATTGATTAGTCGATTTACTGAGTTCTAGGAGCATTGATTTTCAACATTTTAGACAATTATTATAACTACATACTCTGTAATCCTAGGATAGAATAGAGCCCCAGATTGCAAGCACTACAGTACTGTTTGCAACCATTACACCATTATGACAAGGTGAGTAATAAATAATAAGCAGCAGTGGGTTAGGTGTGTTAGATGAATACGTTTCCAGAATTTACAAATAAAACAACACTAATTCATAAGTATCGATTTTATGAAATTTGTTGATTATAATCAAACACATGTAAATTACTATACCTGATAAATTAGCTTCAGCATCCAAATCGATTTCTTTATCGAGGAACAAGGTGCCATTCCGAGGATCTAAAGAGAACAGTTTCCTCTCATTACCGGCTACCAGTTCGTACTTCAGAGCTGCATTTACTCCCAGATCTTGATCAAACGCCTTGATTGGCTCCGGGAATAACAGCTCCTGGTGGATCTTCTTGCCCTGAAACATGAGTTTAATTGATATTATCTCATGTTTTGCCGAAACGAATACAAGTCTAAGCGTGCACCCATCGTACACCACCACAACTTGCTTTCAACAAGAAGTCCTAATGGTGCGAAAAATTGTGACCCGTAGCGCCTGCTGAAAAATATCATTCGACAAAACACTGCATGATATAAGGACTAAACTTCATGTCTTATGACTGAGTGTATTTTGTGTTTGTTTTAAAATATGCATCTATTTTGTGCCGATTAAAATATTAATCAGTTTTTCTTTTCCAAGTGGCAAAAACAACGTAGCAATAATTATGAATTTGGCTCACTCAGACCGCAATATCTGACTAATCTGTCAATCACGGATGAGAGGCTCAAATTAAGGTCATCCCTTTTGTATCGTTTGGGTTCAGAGTCGGATTATAAGCTTAATCATTCCAGCCGACAGGTATATCGATCGATGTAAGAGAGTAACCACGCAATGATAATTTTGAAGACAAATAATAAATTGACTGTTACTTTCACCGCTTGGGTAACCATGGGGTGAAAGTAACGTATTTAGTACCGAGATGGGGTTTCGCACCCGATTGTAGCGTGAGCGCCAATAGTTTAAGAGCCCTCTTACAGTCCTGAAAAAAAGGCAATAAGGCAATAACGTAATTTTATAACACACTAGCGGACGTCACGCGGTTTCACACGCGTAATTCCCGTTCCCGTGGGAGTACGGGGATAAAATATATCCTATGTTACTCGTGGATAATGTAGCTTTCGAATGGTGGAAGAATTTTTAAAAACGGTCCAGTAGTTTTTAAGCCTATTCATTACAACCAAACAAACAAACAAACAAAGTTTTCCTCTTTATAATATTAGTGTAGATTGTCACCACTTGAAATATAGCTGTTTAGCTAAATCGTGCATTCAAAACATAAACGGCCTTTTTTTTACAAATGCACGATTTAGCTAAACAGCTATATTTCAAGTGGTGACAATGTGTTATAAAATTACGTTATTGCCTTTTCTACAGTAATAATAGACCACATTTTGTATTTTTGATTCTATTTACGAGTTATGACATTTTTTCGATTGGCGGCGCTAGTGGACTGTAAGAGGGCTCTTAAGGGGACTAAATAAGTCTTTAACCCGAGGCAAACACTATGCTTTTCACTACGAATACCAAGGATATAAAAGTGAAAATATGAATCAACTCGAAAAAGAAATGAAGATCGGATTGCCGCGTTCCCGCCTATTTTATTTTTTTAACACGCCTGAAAAGTATTTTTTTCAACTCCGCTCCTCAGGCAAGGCTTACATTTTGACGAGTATGAGTAGTGAAAAACTAAAATTATAACATCCACACCTGATCTTCTCAAAGGGTTAGACAGAAGGGACCCTGGAGGTTTCTCAACCACATTTCGCCAGTTAGGCAGGTATGTTTGAGTTCAATTTTGTGGACAAGAACAAAATAATATTGTGTAATAGGTACTTTAAAAGTAGTAGAAAGTAATACTACAGGTTGAACAAACTTAAGTTAAAGTTCATATTATGTCAAGTGGCAAAGTTCTTTCGATAACGTAAGTAAGAACAAAGTTTTTGTATTGACTTGAAGTTTCTACTTGATGGGAAAAAAATCAGTTTATGTTTTTGAATACTTTTGTATTTAGATAAGTGCTAATGCTTTTGGCAGAATTTTATTTATGCGTAAAGCCACCAAAAATGATATTATCAAATCTGTAAATAGCTTGTGACATCTAGGAAAGAGTGCTCCAGCAGAGACCACATCAGGTAAGTCATATAAGTCAAATGTATAAATAATCATAAAAAGTTAACACTTGTATAAAAAGCAGTAGGTACGTAAATAGCGACACTTACAAGTAACGGGTAGAACTCTGGTATCTGTGTCCTGTAGAGGTCTGCCGTGAACTTGGGAGGCAGGTCATCATTGTCCTGCACCACGATATGCACTGTCGCGTTCGAGCTACGCGGTGGGGAGCCGCGGTCCTGAAAACCGGAAAGATCGGATTTAGATAACTAGAGATATAGTTATGTTTTGAATAGTGGCATATAATTCTGGGTTGCGGTTCTGGGTGCAAACTCTCCTTACGCGAGGTTCTGCAGGGTTGTGAACGGTTGCAGTGATCAGATCGACCTTCATTTTGACGGTTTGAGCAAATTAAAAACCTGTTTTTATAAGTATCTCCCTGAACAAGAATTTTCTTAGCCCAGCTTTATCTCACTGTGAATTAACAACATATTGCCCTGTTTTATATTTTTACATTACCAATTTTAATTTGTTTTGATTTAGTTTTTAGTTAAATTTGTATCTTTTTTGTAAGTAGCGACAATGTTTTGTGTGCATGCAGAGTTTACCTGTAAGTGATTGTTACACTTTATTCTGATTTGTACTTCTGTTTCATTTGCTTATACTGGTGTAAACAATTGTTGGTGAACCAAATAAATAAATAATCAGCCTCTAATTTCTTATTCTTAGAACATGACCCTCAGAGTCTATTGGTGCATGTTACAAGTCTTCGAAGTTTTACCAGTTTTCTTAGGATATCTTTTACGTCGCCGTATAAAGAGCAGTAGTAATGAACACACAAAGTGATATGACTGCTTGGTATCGAACCCAAGGACTAAATCTCCTAAAAATCCTCAAGAATGAAGTATCTTTTCAATTAATTTCACTTACCGATGCAGTCACCACTAAAGAAAACTCTTTGTCCCCTGCATCATAGTCCAATGGTTTCTTCAGCACCAGGACTGGTTTGTGAGAACTTTCTAGAGAGAAGTGACCGTCAATGTCTCCCGAGATGATGCTGTACTGGACATCGGAGTTGGGGGTGTTCGGCTTGTCGCGGTCGAACGCGTGAATTCCTTTGAATATTGTGAGGCCTGTGAAAAAACAAAAGAATGTTTTAATTAAAACCAGCTGTACTGTGGCTCCGTTTTGTGTGTAATGTCACAGCATCATGCACATAAATGATGGCGGATTTTTCGGGAATGCTAAGCATTTAATCAGTCTGTTTCTTTTGGTATTTTTGTGGTATCAAACGTATTAAATTTACATAATATATAATTACGCCAGCAATCCCGGAAGGTGTAAATCGTGGTGTACCTAGTAGTACACCCATATTTCACTAGTTATGTTTAAGTACCATGTTATAGGGGGCGTGCCTATTGCCATCAATCGGGCACAAACCCAGACTCCGTGGCTGCTACTGAGAAATTCCTAATGGAACAACCCAACCGCACTTTGCGAATCAAACCCAGAACCTTAACCTCATATTCAACAGTCACAGTCGCAACCACTAGACCATCGAGGCAATCAATTTTAGTACATTTTCGTTTTGATTCTAAATAATGTGAATAAATTGTTGGGTTAGCAACAAGGTGGTTTATAAGAGACACCGTCGCTTTTGGAAGACCTAAATGCATAGTAAAATTCAAGTAAAATGACCTTCGATCGACACGATCTTCTACTATCGGTTCAAAATTGCATTTTCACGAGAATTCCTAATTAATGCTTTTTCACGACTTTAGTATTCTGCTTGAACACTCTTGTTTGACTTTACCAGATGTGTGCAGAATAATAAAATTCCAAATATTTTTTTTTTGAAGAAACTGAAAATCTTAAGTGAATATTAATTTCGTACCTCAACTACTTTCTAATTCCCCTTTGAAAATTTTGTAAAAAAACAAAGAAAAAACGTATTGGAAAAACTATATTGGAGAATTTAGTCTGCAGACATTGTTGTCTCTCTAAGATCAATGAGAAATAATGTTATACATTGGTGGACGAACGATGTCTTTGAACTTTATTAATATCGCGAAAGAAGCGTAAACTTCCTTTGCAGAAATATTTTACAAAGAAATTAATTTTATTTTACGCTGCTATTTATTAGTACGTAAAAGATATTGCTATATTATTATGACATAACACACAGCATGATTAATATTACAAACTTCGATACCTACACTATGGGAAAAAATAATCGGACAAACTTAAAGTAACTTTTCATCATCATCATCATCAGCCTATAATGTTCCCACTGCTGGGACACGGCCTCCTCTCAATGAGAGGGAAAGGGCTATAATCTACCACGCGGGCCCAGTGCGGATTGGTAGATGTCACATGTCTTCGAATTTTTGGTTCTAGGACATGCCGGTTTCCTCACGATGTTTTCCTTCACCGTTTTTGAGAGCAGCGGTGATGAAATATATTACACAAAGTAATGCGCCTGTCTGGGTTCGAACCCACGACTTACTGTTCGTAAGTCGGGGCCGCCACCACTGGGCCACCGCTGCTCTAACTGACTCGGTGACTCGTAAGTATTCGAGTCTTGTAGTTCTTAGTTCTTAATATTTACAATACATGCTAATGTATCTATTTAAGACATTAAAAAAGGAAAGTTATCCTAGTTTGAAATAAACTGAAAAGTCAAGGAAATAAATTCGGATGGACTATTCAAAGTAAATTTCATACCATCATCTTAATCACCTATTCCCAACTATGTATCATAACGTTGATCGGCTTGCTGTCAAGCCAGTTAACATTTCCGACCTGTCTCTTTTATATGCCATAAACAACTCCAACACAATCAAACCCCTCAAGTGCCAAACACTTGTCTCCGTCCCCACCGTCACCCTTCAAGCCGTCAATGTGCCCACCTGTTGGAGTCAATTCATCCACGGTGACATGGTACGGCGTGTCGAGGAACTTGGGCACGTTGTCGTTCACATCCTCGATGTATACCGTCACTGATAGGTAGGCCGATATCTGAAAAGAAGAAAGTATTGCTATGAACAGAAGATCTTAGTCATGAAAATAGAGGGAGTATCCCAAACACAGAGGGAGCAGTGGATGAAATCAGGCGGCTGTCGATAACGATGATGTTGAAAATGATAACAGGCATGACAACAGTCTCAAAAATTTGCAAATCCATTCAGTTCGTCAGTTAGAGCATTGGAAAATAATGGACACGTATTTTTTGTTTTTGTAAATCAATGAATATTGACAAAGATAAAAACATCAAAACTCGGAAGTAGAGGCTCGTGACGTTGGAGCTCGCAAAAAATTATACCAAGGCGTGAGATATGAGAATTTACAAAGCGTCGTATCTTCGTCAATTTTGGTGCAACAAATGAAAAAAATACGGGTTAAATATTTGTTGATAGTCTAGCTGACGGACTAGTTGAATCCACAAGATACATAACCATCAAGAAAAATAGTAGTTTTTGTCGATAGAGTTTTTTTTTTAAATACCGCAGGATTTTAGCCCTATCAAGTCATCCGATCCGTTATTTGTCTGTACCAGATTGACGAAGATACGACGCTTTGTAAATTCTCATATCTCACGCCTTGGTATAATTTTTTGCGAGCTCCAACGTCACGAGCCTCTACTTCCGAGTTTTGATGCTTTTTATCTTTGTCAATATTCATCAATTGTTTAATGACGTCGTATTTTAACTTCGTTTGTTTCGATACATTTTTCAGTAAGTAAAAAATCTCATGTCTTCAGTATACCTTCAACTAAAGTTCAAGTACCATCAATAACTTTATTTATGTATAGCTACTGCCCGCGACTTCGTTCGCGTGAAGTTCAACGGAAGCTTTTTTTCCCGCTTGCAACATTTCTTATTGCTGCTCCGCTCCTATTGGTCATAGCGTGATGTTATAAAGCCTGTAGCCTTCCTCGATAAATGGAATATCCAACGCAAAAATATTTTTTCAATTCGAGCTGGTATTTCCTGAGATTAGCGCGTTCAACCAAACAAACAAAACAAACTCTTCTGCTTTAAAATATTAAGTATAAATTTACATGAGAATAGTGGCAGTAAACGTATGAAGAAAATGATGTATGTAACAAATACCTCCATTTTATTAGGACTTGAGTGCTAGGATCAATTTGTATGAGATCGTGCATGAGCGTACATTTGTCATACAGAAAGCCTACAAATGTGTCGTTTACCTTTATGTTAAGTCATGTAAAAACGTTTCTGAAGTATTGCGCCTCATTATTTATCTCTAAGTGACTTCAGTCTTGCTTATTACTTTTGGTAAATGTAAAAATAAAAGCATACAAAGAAGACGGATCACAATCCATACAAAATTACCCCACGTCCTATAACAAAGTGACGTATCTCAAAAAAAAGATAAAAATGTATAAAAAAATATGGCATACTCCCAAACTTCATTTTTTTACACCTTCATATGGAAAAATTGCTTTAAAAATAGTGCAGGCGCTGGAATGAAAAATTCTTTCGTATGAGTATTTATGGACCGATTTAAAAAAAATATTTTTTGTTTGAAAGGGTACCCCCAAGGTAGTTCCACGGTCATAAAGTCAGGCCCCTGGTCTCCAGGATTCCGGAGAAATGAAAGTAAAATCGCAAAAATAAGCTCATTTTGACGTGATAACGTCTTATAAATTGATAATACCAGCAACACTCATGAAAAATAGTAACGTTCCATAGCATAGTAACGTTCCATAGTAACGTTCCACCTCCTTTTTTGTATTACATAAAATAATGATTATGACGTTATCACGTAAATCTATCGTCCGTAAACCGACTTTACAGACAACCAATTTTTGACGTGATAACGTCTTATAAATTGATAATACCAGCAACACTCATGAAAAATAGTAACGTTCCATAGCATAGTAACGTTCCATAGTAACGTTCCACCTCCTTTTTTGTATTACATAAAATAATGATTATGACGTTATCACGTAAATCTATCGTCCGTAAACCGACTTTACAGACAACCAATTTTTTTTGTATTTCATTGTGTTTTTCACTCTCTTGTTGTTTTTTTTTACTTATTGCATTATGATGAGACAAAAACGTCAGTGATAACGCGAGGGAGTGGTCGACAGAGGTTTTTTCACTTACAATAACACAAATGAGAGAGACGAATAACGATAGCGACGCGACGCGGCAAGCAAGCTAAGGAAATGCAAGTGAATAATGTTGTTTCACTTTTGCTGATCTGATGCGTCGCAGCCTAGACAAACTAGAAAAGGAAAAACCTGACCTAACTGCTGTCCGATGCTCCGTGGCAAGAACGAGACAGGTTGATGAGGAGGGCTTCACTAAAGTAGAAAGGAAGAAGAAGAGGCCCTGTTCTCGTAACCTATGCGGTACCGCACCGAGTGGACCCAACATGCTGCTGCGTGCTGCTGTGCCTACGAAACTGCTGTACATTTCACGTCTGCATCACTCCACTACAACTGAGGAAGTCGTGTAGTACTTGAATGTGAAGACCAACTTCATTCTGCGGGTCGAAAGGTTGGAATCGCGCCACAACTTCAACTTTAGGTTATTTGTGGTTCGAGTTCTAAACCAACATCTACAGACCTGCTTAAAAGAGACTGACAGACTTTTGCCCGAAGGGTGTATATCGTCGCTTCCGAGGACGGTTACGCGACACCACGCAACGAAACACGACGCCGACAAAGCAGCGTGTATAGTTATAGTATAAGGTTAAAAATATGTATTAGTTTGTTATTGTTGTTTAATGATATTTAATGTATCTTATATAAGGGTCTTAGTTGCCCGATAAATTATTATTATATAGTATTCAAAGTAATAATTGAATTCTGTATAATAATATAAATAAATCAATATCACTGGACATTAAGACACAGCGCCACCTAGTGCCATACCAAGCAAAGCTTGTATCGTGGACACTAGATAGTTGATATACTACATTTATACTTTTTTTGTTTGTAAATACATATAAACATCCATGACTTGGAAACAAATGTCCATGCTCATCACATAAACATTTGCTCCTACCGGGATTTGAACCCAGGACCCTAAGAACGTAAGGCAGCGTCACTACCACTACGCCATTCGGATCGTCAAAAAGTATAGTATAGTATTCAAACATTCAAGCTCAAGCTTTTGTACTCGTTTTCATAATCAGGTGAATAAGGAGATAATCGTCAGTTGATGTTTAATTGAACAAAATAAATGTAATGTATTAAAAACTACCTTAATTGAAAAAAATGAGCTTATTTTTGAGATTTTACGTTCATTTCTCCAAGATCTTGGAGACCGGAGACCTGACTTTATGGCAGTGGGATTACCTTAGGGGTACCCTTCAAACAAAAAAGGTTTTTTTAAATCGGTCCATAAATACTCATACGAACGATTTTTTCATAACAGCGCCTGAACTATTTTCATAGCATTTTTTTCATATGAAGGTGTAAAAAAATGAACTTAGGAAGTATGCCATATTTTTTTTTACATTTTTATCATTTTTTTGAGATATGTCACATTGTTATAGGACGTGGGGCAATTTTGATCCATCTTCTTTGCGTAGAGGAGTACATTGACGCTTATGTGTCCTTGTGAATTTGTAAAGATGTGTAACCTAGTATAATTAACTGAAGACAGTTTTAAAGCAAAAGTACGCTCTTTACAACTTAAAAAAAAACAGTCAGAAAACTATCGTCCATTACAATCACTAATGGCTCATAAAAATCCAGGCTATCAAAAGATCGCTACATCGAACAACAATATTCCTCGCAAAAAGTTTTCTAGAACGACTAAAACATCTCGAGTCGACATAAATGGTACATGTTCGACGGTAAGAATATTTTTAGGGTTCCGGATGCCCTTTGCACACGGAACACTGAAAAATGCCAACGGGACCTTTACTAAGGGCTCTTAATCAATATGAACGATTGTTCGATAATACGCATATTACAACATTTCGGTATCGGCCGATAAATTAGTTTGATGGACTCCACGATTGCCATCTTGCGATCGGTCAACTTACTGGTGTCTACCAGTAGGCCAACCGAACCAATCGCGCATCTTTGAGCGCTCTCTTCAAAAGCCCGTAACTTACTAGCACATTGTTCGTCACGTTGTCTAGTGTGCGTGCTAGCAGCCAAAACAAAACCATCGGCCAAAAGCAACTCTGCAGTCTGCGGAGACTCTAAGGCTGCGTTGTCTGTCCGCGTTGTCTATCACAGGACTATGTCACTTCATCTGCTGTCCCAGGACTGTATCGACTGAACCGTGTTTTTTTAGCATTAGGAACCATTCGTGTGCAGGTCCGACTCTGACTTGGCCCGTTTTACGTTTACTTTTACAATATGACATCGTTAAACGTGAAAATACGTCGGAAAGTGTCAATGAACCGTGTAGACGACAGAAAAATGTACGAGACGCAAGATTTCGGAGTCCCGCTGACGAGAGTACAGGAAATGTGTTTTGATTATGAGATGAAAGGCTGTGGCTTGTGAATGGAATGTGATCAGGTTGTGAAAGAGACGGCTTTATGTAAGTGTATCCTGTTCCTTGTTGGTATTCTAAAATTATTTATTTTTGGACTGTGTTGTCACACCGCAGGGCAAAGGTCGTTTTTTTACTTTACAATTATTTTTGTGAAGTACATCCTATTGAAATATGAATTGGTAGAATTTTGTTTCAGGAGTAGTAGGAATCCAGAAGGTTAATTCATATGAATTACAAAGCAAACAAAAGTATTATAAGCTTTTTATAATCCAAATAAATAATCAAAAGAATTTAGTAAAAATTAGGTACTCTATAAAAGACACAAAAGTACCAATGTTATTAAGCAGTGTAGTATTTTCCGTCATGAAGTCAACCCACCAATAAATGTTTACACCAACAAAGTAGGGCAAACATCAAACAATGACCACGATATAACTCGAAACAGTTAAACAAACAAGCCTAAACCCTCCCAGATGTATTCCTAAAATGGAGGAATAAGATTAAAAATGTTATTTTATCGCCATGGCTAAATTAAGGACGGGTAGAGATCCCGAGGGTGGTATCCCGAAGTATGGGGAATGATCCGGTTCGAAGGCAACTGGGTGAAGGACGAATTGCTATCTGAGGTGACTGGCACAACCCTGGGAACTTTCAGCAGCATTGTTTCAGAGGCATTTTTAATATGCCTCCTCAATAATCCTTATAGTGCTACAAAAAGAGATGTTTTTCCTTTGTTGCGACTGTTGCTGAAAGTTTGTAATCGCGCTGCATATCTTTCGAAAATCCTTGCAAGGTTGGATTTGTATTCAAAGCGGGGTAAGTCACCATTAATTTCGCTTTTAATAACTCATTAAAATTGACTTTTACAAACTGGAAAGAATTAACTTCTACAACTTTGCTATTAGCGACCTTGTTGTGTCATGAAATGTTATTATTTTTGGACCCTGAAACTTTTAATACCCTTCCTGTGTTCTTGAACTGTTTTTAACTTGTTTAGGCACAATTATTTTTGTTTTGTTAAGTGCTGGGCACATTAAAATGTGCGGCGTTTCTTTAGAAGCGATCTCACTTTAAAATTTGGCATTTTAGTGTTGATTATAATTATCAATCCCATAAAATTTTCTAACATGGTCTAGCTGAACTAACATAAAAGTCAATTTTATAGTCAGTGCTCATCAATACTTTTCTTTTCCAAATTATTTTTGCAGTAACTTTAATGTCTCTCTCGTGAAATGTCCTACCAAATCACCGTCTTGACATTTAAACGTTGTGACGAACGAGGCAGATATTAAATTTTGTCAAACACCCGCACATGTGGCTACAGTTGACCTACTTCAGATAATATTGGGAGAGGAAGTGTTTCCAATACTCTTTTGCGGTTAATGAAGGTCTAAACGAATTAGAGTACTGATTTTGAGAACTAATAATGCACAGCATAATGATTTTATATAAAAGTAGCCGTGACAGAGGTCATCAGTGGAACATATCTATGTATTTACTGTAAAAATAGAAGCAAAGTTAAGCATAACCC
This sequence comes from Xestia c-nigrum, assembly GCA_916618015.1. Classification (NCBI taxonomy): domain Eukaryota; kingdom Metazoa; phylum Arthropoda; class Insecta; order Lepidoptera; family Noctuidae; genus Xestia; species Xestia c-nigrum. The sequence continues at coordinate 27,403,053 of OU745247.1, forward strand.
TTATAACGTCACATTATATCCGGGAGGGAAAAATGTAAAGTCTTGAGAAAGGGAGAGCACGGCTGAAATAAAAAAAGTGGCAAGGGAACTAGAATAAGAGAATTTATTACAAAATACAACCTAACCTATAGAGCTTACCTAAACGGGGCTGGAGCTACCTAACTCTGAGTAGGCCAGGGAAGCCGGCGTACGGAACTCAAGGTGAAATGAAGAGAGCCAAGGGTAGTCAGACATTAGCCTGTACAGCGGAGGGCCGAGGGACATCAGACAGTCTTCACAGCGGAGGACCGAGGGACACCCATCAGCCATCAATCTTCACAGCAGAGGACCGAGGGACACCCATCAGTCATCAGACTTCACAGCGGAGGGCAGTGGGACCCACAGCCATCTAACATCATAGCGGAGGGTCGAGGAACTTCCGTCATCAATCAGGCTCACAGGCTGTGACGACGCGCTGTGCGATGCCTCACCCCGCCATTGCGACATTCTTTGATATGCAGCCAAGAGGGGAGGCTTTTAAGCTTCTCAAGAGCGAACTGGCCTCTAGTTCACTCTGCAGCTACTACGAGCTCTCAGCGGCCTCATCGGCCCGTCATTTTAAATTTAGACAATTGAACTTCCAGAACATGATAGAAAAATAAAATGTACTGAAGAACATCAAATAACAATTTGATATAGAACCTGAAACTCTTAGCTCCAGCAATAAATTAAAAATAAACCTAAACTTGTCATTGTCATCATCTGACATTACAAAAAAAAAAAAATATTGAAAATACTTAAATCTACAGCAAAGCTTTAAATATTACAATTTAAAAGGTAAAAGGTATGATGAGCTTCCACGTAATGGCCATGCAGTTACTAGGAAAGAATGTTTGTTTAAAATTTCAGGTTAAAAATAGTAAAAAATGTTAGTTTAAAAACACAGACATTACACCCTGTACAGTTCGAACGTAATTTTATACTAGACAACTACTAATACACAGGGTACGTGTAAGGGCTTTGTATTAAGTATTAGAAAGAAGTTTGTTCATCTTATTTCATTTTCAGGTAAATGTTAATTTCGAGGAAAGGAGCCAATCCTATGCTGCACAGACTGTACCGTCAATGATAGCCCTGCTTGCTATCAGAATTGCAGCAGTAGGTACAAATTACAATCTAGGCTCATTTTGATATGCCACATTGAAACTTAGCGGCACTCAATTACAATGGCATCTCTCAGTTCTGCCTTTATCAGCTGTACCAACTTAACATAATATTATGAGACAGGTCTTCATCTGCAATGTCCAATAAGCCTAGTTTAATACTTACAAGGTCATCTCCCGCGTCGAAGTCACAGCCCAGTCGGAACTTGACGACGTTCTGCGGCGAGTCACTGTCGACCAGCGCGTCCACACTCTGGGCCAGCACCACGGACACGTGGGTTCGGTTCACGTCGCGGTAGGTGAACAGGTGGGCGTCTTCTTCTTTGTCTACGGGCTGCAGGCTTAGGTTCTTTCTGGAAAGATCGGGAAAGTTCGAGTGAGTAAGATAAGATAAGGCTTATTTGGAGTACCTAGTAGATATCTTACTAATCCAGTTGAGAAAATGGGAGTAAGAAACAAAATGTTAAGTAGATACCTAGGTACTATCTAATTTGCAAATTGCCTTACCTATATACTTGTGTGTGTAAATACACCTGTGTGTGTTGACCTATTGTGTAAAATATTAGACTCTCTCGTATTAAGAAGCAATCGTTTTTTATTAAATAGAGTTAACCGAAACCTGATCCTTAAATTATTGCGTAGGCTTTCTGCAGCTATTACATTAAATTGGTGATCTATTAACCTTTGATTCAAATTAATAACTTTAATTTAATTTATATTGGTAAACACGGCATCTGTGTTGTCACATCCAAACTAATTCAAAATTTGTCCATCTCTGTATTGCTTCAAAAATATCTTCTAGTTTCTCACTAACTGTTTCATAATGTTATCACTAGATGGCATTTTACTCAATTTCAAATTTCGCAAAATGTTAATCAAGTCTAGACACTAAAAATGTTTGCACCAAATACATTACAAGTCTAACACAACTTAACATAATTTAGACAACACATTTCTTAGTTAATAACGTAATAAAAACGGTAATGTATGTTAACCTAACATTTCCGCACGAAATAAAAGTTAGTAATCGTCTAAATAACAACCCGAAAAGTGTTATAATGACATAATAACTGAGAAAATAACTCGAATTTGTGTTATTATGAGTATATTAGTGGAAATTCTCACGGCGTCCGTCCGGAAGCTTAGTACGGCGGATATGGAGATACAAATCTTATTTAAACTGTGCCACCCATTGTGTTAAAACGTTATTCGGTATAATTAGTGATGCAATCGATATTCATGTTTGTTTAAAAGCTTTTTGATCGTGAGAAGTCATCTCTGACGAATATGGGAGGCTGGTTGTAAATACCAGATGGTGGAGATATTAGAGTTAATTAAACACGGCTATTCTTTTGCTTTGTTGTCATTTTTAATTATTATGAAGATAGTATTCTTATCTGTGAAATGATTTTAAACAATATGATAATTCAAATATTTTATGCGCATTTTGCCTATCTCTGCTTGCACTAACAATAGGTATGTACTGGAGTATCACCAAAAGATCTAGCTCGTTTAGCCTTTGTCACTGCTATTATAATTTGATTGCGAAAAATGTAATATTATTTTTGTGTAATTGAAGCGTTCATATTACACAGCGCCATCTAGTGCCACACTAAGCAAGGCTTGTGTCGTGATCACTAGACAGTTGATCAACTACAATTACTATTGCACAAAGTACAATAATTATCATAATTTATTATTCCATAAAACCTTAGTAATTACTGACTAGTTAAACTTGGGTTAAAATCAATCTCTTAAGTCCGTAGCACAGTAGATAGTTGAAATATCTTTAGTATTTACACAATACAAATTAGATTAACCTAGAAGTAGACATTTATGAAAGAAAGAAAGAAAAAACCGGCCAAGAGCGTGTCGGGCCACGCTCAGTGTAGGGTTCCGTAGTTTCCCGTCCCTCACAATAAGTGTTCAATCCAATCCGATTTTAATAGTTCTTTTTTTGTTTGAAAAAAGATACCGTTCAGGTTAATAAAAAATGTAAACGAAGTTAAAAAAAATGCTTGCATATGCGATTATACTACAATCTTAGTCCAGAAATTATTTTGTACAACTTTTTGTCTTTTTTGTACAAGACTGGTTTCCATCCAAGTTCAAAATGATAAAAATACAGGGTGAAATTGAATAGATGCGACAAATTTAAATATACAATAATACGTGTTGTCAAGAAAATGTATAAAATATCAAATGTTAAATTAAATAATAATCGATCAGTGTTACGAATACCGTTAAAATAATAAAAGTATCAAAAAATCTCGTCCGACTCATCGCAGTGCTCAATATAGCGGTCATTTACCTAATTTTGCCTTAATTTTTCTTATTTATTTTGCATATTACTGGAATACCGATAATTCGTACTTAAATAAAGATAATAACATCAATGGACCTTTTGAAAACGATAATCACGTAATTTTTTTTAACGATTTAGATTATAGAAAAAACAGTTTATAATTACTATGTTACTGTAACTGAAGCTCCAATTTCATTTTGTCGCATTAATTAAAATTCACCCTGTATATATAAAGTTCTACTTTTCAGGTTTTTTTCATATTTTCTAAACTAACGGTTCAAAAGTTAGAGGGGGGGACACATTGTTTTTTACTTTTATTTCCGAAATTATTGACATTATCAAAAATGATTTTAGTAAACCCCTAATCCTTTTAAATACCTTTCCAAAAATGTATCACACGTTAGGGTTGAAATAAAAAGATAGATAGATAGATAGATAGATAAATCATTTATTTAGTGCACACAAAAGACAAAGCACAGCACCCAGAAATACAATTAAATAAAGCAGTTCACTTAAAACAAATAAAAACATATTTACAAAATAAGTATAGTAACATAGTAGTAGTAGTAGTATAGTAAAAAAAAACACTTCCCACTTTACATATAGGGGGGCTACCCTAATAAAACATTATTTAAAATTTTTATTTTACCACTTTGTCGGCGTGTTTGAAACACATATTGATACCAAATTTCAGCTTTCTGTAACAGTTAATCAGTACAATAAAGAATTACAATAATTCAGTACTATGTTACGGTATTTTTTATTGTAGTGGTCATTGATGGCCAGTTTTGAACAGATGGATGGTAACTTAGCTTTCAGATTTGTGGCTAAGAGAAAATTTGAAACCACAGTAGAGTAATTATTCATTAACACAAAAATAAGGAAATCCGTATCCATAGTTCATACGTTTTTCTAAAATATAATACAATTAGTTCTCGTGATATAAGACCAAACCTTGACATCTAAATGATTGATTAAGTTTTTCAATAAAATTATCTGCAAATCCAATAAATATGTCAAGATGACGAATTTGGAGCAATCAGCAGCTCATCAAATATGCATTGAATTGTTTTCTGTCAAAATTCATTAACAACCAATCATTTTCTGATTTTGAGGTTGATGCTGAAATTTAACTAATTTTAATCAAGGCTGTCCTTGAACTAAGATTTCTGTTATAAACGATCTTATGATAAACTTTATGTATGGGACATATTTTCCAAAAAAGCAAACACAGCCTAACTACCCAACATGTAAGAAATGAAAATGAACATAGGCATTTTGTGAAACATAATTAAGAGGTTATTATTGTAAGTTTTAAGAATTCTATCTATTTTAAAGCTTGCCCTAATCATATTTGATTCTACCCAGTTCCATGGAACTTAGGGAGATGCATCTACCCTAAGTATAATTTATAGTTTTAACCGGCGTTTATTTCTGACCGAGTTTAGAACTTGTCTCCAACGATCACTTGCTAGAAGAATTACCATGCAACGGTAAACGCAAACACAGCCAGCAGCAAATTACTTTGCAAACTCACTATACTTAATCTTACTGTAATTTTTGAAATGATGACACTGGTTTTATTGGTCCAGTCTATCGTATATTCAGAGTTTGATAAAATTGGATCAAGCCATTCTTATGTTTTAAAACTTGTACCTACAAATAGTATTAGAAAGAAAGAAAAAGGTTTATTTGACGTCAATATTAAGCACACACACAATAATAATAAAAAAGTAACAAAAAGGACAAAAATACATAGTTATGTGTTGCCTCACGGCTGCACCAAAAAGGTCCATTTCAGCATTCATGCCACACAGGTGATGCTGTCTGACGTTGGTCTTCCAAAGAACCTTGACCTCCTATCTACAGACGTTTAGAGTTAGGGGTCTGTAATAGAAGTATGGTCTTAAGAAGACATGCCGCGCCGACTTTAAACGAATTGGGATTACGGTAGAAAATGATAATGATGATGACATCCAGTTGTATCAGTCGAAGGATTCACATTTTAAAGTTCAAGCATCTCATTCGTGAAAACTAACCCAATAAAGTGACCGATAGTTGAAATGCCACAACTACTGAGACGACTATCCAACGGTGAAAGAATTACGTAAATAAGACCAACGTTTTAGTAGATCATAACATAATGTTTCACATTATCAGACTTACACGCAACGCTTATGAAATTAGCAAATGTTAACGGAATAAATTGGCTATATGTTTCTTAAAGACTTAAATAAGATGAGCTTTTAGAAACTAACAGAAAAATAACGAAGCTAGCAAAACAATAACCATTAAATTTCGCAACGAAAAATAGTTAAAATCGCGTTATTGCTATTTGTAAAGCCTTGAGAATCACTAATTGAGATAAATCTATAACTAAAAAGAATGAAGAGTTCTTGGTTGTAGATTTATTACAATAATAAACAATACCTACTGATTACTTTGAGTTAATCTTAATTGGTGACAGTGAAACAGAATCATTACAGGCCGATGGGGTGGAGATTGACAGAATACTAAAGGAACTGAAATCATGTTTTATGGTCGTACCAGGTTTTCCGGCAGTAGACAGCAGAAACTTTATAGACAGCATTACAAGCAAGCCAATGTAATTCATGCTATAAAGAGGGTTAGTAAAAAAAAATTGGTTGCCTGTAAAGTCGGTATACGGGCGAAAGTTTTACGTGACAACGACTTTGAGTGGTAAAATAATTTTAATGTGAATATTCATTCGTATAGTAGGAAGAAGGATGAAATGAACCGGTGTGTATGCCTATCTCTCTCACTCTCTCTCTCTCGCTCTGTCTCTCTCGCTCTTAGGCGGGCTAACTGTGCTCGAGTGGAAGGGACGCGTGCCTTTCACTTTTTATGTCTGTCTCTCTCGCTCTTAGGCGGGCTAACCATGCCCGAGTGGAAGGGACGCGTGCCTCTCACTCGCTCTCATTGTGAGCGCATAACGTGAGCGGAGCGTAACGCAGTTTCTTGAAGTGTCACCCGGCAAACCAATTTATAAGACGTTGTCACGTCAAAATTGGAAAAGGAGTGGTACAACATTCTATGGTTCCCAAACTGTTGCTACTGCGGTCAATGAAATAAGGTTTTGACTAAATAGGGACCATGGTAGGGCTAAAGAAACTAAAAGGTCATCCGAAAGCACTTTTGGAAAATGATTAACGTAATTTTTTGATGAGTAGTATGATATTATCCTCCAGGGGGTCTTCGTTTTACCGTCTCGATGACAATCAACACTGAATCGGCCCAGAATTTGACAAAAAGTTTGGGATTTTGAGTAGCGTCCATCTGTTCCTGTAAAGTGTAGACAGTCTCCAGTCCCATAATTATTACGTATTATCAATTGATCACCACATTTTACGCTCCAGTGTAGAATCACATAAAAATCACTACCCAAAAGATTTTCTTTGCTCTCTCTACAAGAGCAAGTAAAATGTATGCCTATGTTTTTTTTTTAATTTTAGCACCATGCTGAGATAGGAGCCTTTTGGCCTCGTACAGGACGAGTTTCATTCTTTTAATTTTTAAATAAATATTAGTTTTTTTTTTCTGTGTAATTTTTATAAGTACTGTTAATTTTGATGTGTTTGTCCTGTGTGGGCTAATAAATGCTTTTTCTTTCTTTCTCTATATGAAAATGGTGATGGCTGTCGGAAAAATTCGGGTCATTTTCAAAACCATTAACTTCTATATTATCGACCTGGTAACGAAAGAAACTCTCATTGTTATTGCCCAGCTGTCCCACCACAGTAAAGTCGAGCGAGGGAACTGTATCGCAGCCAACATACATGTTGCCAATCCGTCATTACATACGAGTATGTATCACTGTGATCATAGTCCTTTTATGGGTTTATTGCTTAGCTTCACATGTGAGACGTGTTTGTGGGATACTGTTAGATATTTATGTTACTAATACTAATAAAATGTAAGCATCCTAACTCTGCAGGTCACATTGATCGCAGATCGAATGGCCGATGGGACCAAATAATTCTATGCCGATTGGGTACTGCTAATCGGAAGACGATGCGTTTGAAGACCTCCCACTTGGTTGACCGATGACCTGGTGAAAGTTGTGGGAATGCACTGGATGCGACTCGTACGGAACCAGTCAATGTGGCGACACTTGGGGGAGGCCTATGTCCAGCAGTGGGCGTCTTTCGGCTGAAATGATGATGATGATCCAACTCTTGTTGGGCACGCCGATACCATAAATGGTTCCGATTAGAGACAGCGGTATGTTGGACCTAGCAGAGGCGGTACCAAACTGAAATGAGGAACACTAATTCCACCGTTTGCTTCACTACCGCTGCTGCTAAGGTCGCGGCCTTAGATGTATTTACGCTGTCTCTATAAAAGCCCCGACCGGTTGATTACCAAGATAATACAAAAGCAAACCATTTAACTCCTACGACTGCGCTCTGTTAGCTATTGAGAGTCAACAGTTTAAATCCCTAATGGAGACAACTTGTTCAAAACGTTGTTTGTACTAGGGTAATGCCACTCATATGATACAAAAAACCAAGTGTAGGTCATGTGTGAAGTTAGACATATTAAGACAATGGGTTTATACACCCCATTATCTCCCTGCCCTGGTCCTATAGTATTAGGGGTCGATGACATGTGTTTTCTTCCATTATCTACTATCAACCACCACGCTATCTTTAACACTGTTTTAGTCACATAATGGTTGATTACAATAGTACTCGTAATACTATAAGAGATTAAGATATAAGAGATAGAGCGAGTCTCATGTTACAAACCCGAAGAAACTACAAAATAAAAACTCGACCACGAAGGTTTAATCATCATTCCTTGACCTGTGTGTGCCTTAACTTAAAAGCCACGCTTTTTACCGCCTGACAAAAGATTGTTGTACAAATCATGCCAATCAGAACAACATTAACACGTCATACAAAAAATTAGCTCATCTGCAGTCGATTGCTATAATATAGCTACTAAACTGATATTAGAATGTGGTGTCCTTGTATCGTTACTGCTCATCCGTCTTCATTATGTCATTATGATATGCAAATTATAGCTGTCGACACCTGTAAACTTATAATTACTACTCTATCTATGAGGGTGTCCATATCATCAAATCATTATCATCAATCATATCGACAAAGTCAATTACAAAATCATGTTACAAATGTCGTTATCTACTCTTATTGATTTCGATATAGGGGAATGTAAATTCGACTGATAAACTAATGAAAATTAAAAGTAAAAAAAAGGATATGAATAACAAAAAACGATATGATCATCACTACATACTTTTTTGTAGTATAAAACAAAGTCGCTTTCTCTGTCCCTATATGCTTAGATCTTTAATACGCAACGGGTTTTGATGCGGTTTTTTTAATGAATAGAGTGATTCAAGAGGAAGGTTTATATGTATAATACATGCATATTATAGTAGAGAAATGCCGAGAAATTTAAAGATTTGTAATGTGATGTCGTAACAAACCTATTCTTCTGCGCTTACATTGCAAACGCTGGCTAAACCTTACGAGATAGATCAAATTTATGTACTACGGAATTGTATATCTTAAAAAGATGAATAAAAAAATCCGCAACAGCATATGTTTATCTCCTAAGGATAACCCACAGTAACCATTTTTATCTTTTACATATTACAAAAAAAATATGGGTTATTTACCAAGCTATTTTAAACGATACAGTATCATTCCTTATCCAATTAAATACATTAGATACTTTGTGCATTTCATGTAGATCTAAATTGCCCTTTACAGCATGTGATTTAAATGAATGTTGTTGAAGATATTGCAGATTTTAAATACTACGGGACGTAGCGTTTGCGGCGGTACCGGCCGGCCAGGGCGGCGCGGCGCGGCGGGAGCGAGCCTATGTTTTTATATACAACGTTCACAGTTTTTCTGTAGTGTATTTAGTATCAGCATTGTGTCCGTGCGAAGCCGGGGCGGGTCGCTAGTTATTAATAATAAAAAAAAAAAACAAAAATTTACAACTGTGATTGCAGACACTATATTTACGGTGCAAATATAGGATATCTATACTAATATTATAAAGCAGAAGAGTTTGTTTGTTTGGTTGATCGCGCAAACACAGATTACGTGGCGCAAATCTCAGAACTACCGCCTCGAATTGAAAAATTATTTTTGCGTTGGATAGTCCATTTATCGAGGAAGGCTATAGGCTATATAACATCGCGCTATGACCAATAGGAGAGAGCAGCAATAAGAAATGTTGCATGCGGGATAAAAGCTTCCGGTGAGCAGGCGACGCGTTGCGATATCAACTTCACGCGAATGAAGTCGCGAGCAGAAGCTAGTATTAGATATAAATACGATTATGCAGACATTCATAGCCTCTACACAACATACGACAGTCACTACAACTTAAATTTAAGCATTAAGTAATGTTCGATAAAAACACACAAATTCTCATGCAAAGTTCACGGATAACAACAACACGCGATAACAACGACCACTGGATATTCGAACCTAAGTGCGGAAGCAATCATCACTAAAGATGCAAAACTTATTGATAATCATTTACTCAGACATAATAACATAAACGACGAATTTAATAAACAATCATCCCTAAGTAAATAAACAGTATGACATAACAAACCTCTAAACTTATATAAGAATATTGAATAGAAAGTAAAACCTAAGAAGCTATTAGAATTAGCTATTATTACCTACGGACAAATTTCTCTCAGAAAATTATTTAAAAGTAAAACCGCAGCCTTCGGTTTTAAATCCTAGCTTGAATAAAGAAAAGTTGAGAACAGTTTAAATGATAAAACAATAAAACGTAGTGATCTGTCTACGTGACTAAAATATAATATAATTGAGTACGGTGGTGTAATAAATACTCAAATCAATCAAGAACATGGATACTCAAATGGACAAAGTGATCCAATATTTATTAGGGCTTCAAAATCTCATTGGTGATTGAAAACATATCAATATTACTTAGCAATAATAACGCAATTCAATTCGACGATTAAGCAATAGGACGAATTAACACTATAATTTATAATTTTGATAATGTCATGATGAAACTCAGAATCAAATCATGCAGATCTTTAAAATTGACCACAAATAATATGAACACAAAAGTAAGAAACTAATAATCTAGATAGCATCGATAGATTTAAAGACTTTATTACTGATATCAAATATCTGTGTAATAATTATTAATCTAAAGACTCTCAAATTGTCGCTATTGTGGCAATAAATTGGAAGAACTATCGATTTGTCGATAAATATAATGTATGGATTGGTAAGATTTTTATGTAATAATCTTTTGAGCTAAAGAAGAGCAGGTCAGGTCATCAGGTGCAGAGAAATATCTAGGTAGGAAATTGAAGATAGCATAATATTGATGTTATTACGGGTCAGAGAATAATAATAACTTTAGCAATATAATAATGACGACAGAGAGTTGTATGACCAAACCACAGTTAAAAGACAAACACATTGTTTTTAGACAGAAACCTAAAGATAAGGTCTGAGTCTAATTTTAAAATGAGTTTGTGCAATGGAGATCCAGATCATTTAGAATAAGGTTTAGTTTTATATTTACTGATATTTTGTAATTACCCTTTTTCAAAGGTTTGCGTTTTTTGGTTAGATAGTATCCGATACCATCGTTAAATCTTCAAGTAATTGGATCCGTATCTGATTAAAATCTTACAGACTGCATTGTATTTAGCAGGACAGGTCAAGTCACCATTATTTTCTTTATGAACCTCTGTAACATTCTCACTTATCATTACATTTATACTATCTAATTCTTTATCTTTTCTTTTGATACACAATCCGTGTGAGAAAGACCCACTAAATTGTTTACGTAAGTAACAGTTTAACCTAATTTCATTATCACATTGACTATTTTAGTCGTTTTAATAGCCGAGTCATCTTCCTTAGTAATGAGTTGTTACTGCTGCGTACTGCGTTGTTATTTTTGTCAGTTGTTACACGGGCGGTTGAGACGCAGCGTTTGGAACGCTGACCTCAGACCTGTGGCCATTCCTGATCTTCTTTGAAGTGATCACACTGATCACAAATACTGCATTTATGTTGTTCTTAATCAGTTAAGAATAATTGTCTGTATTTTTAATCCCCGACGCAAAAACGGGGTGTTATAAGTTTGATGTGTCTCTGTGTGTGTGGCAACCAAAAAATGGTGAATTAAATTATTTTTTCACAACTTCCTCAATAAAGGGTAACAAATAAAAGGGCTTGACACCCGTAAGACGCGTTAAGGAACTTCGTTCCAAAAAAAACATAAAGACCCTATGTGTCGGGGGTTTTTTAAATTTTGTTTTTTTTTTAGTTCTAGGACATCACTTTCCTACCGATGTGTTCATTTATCGTTTTAAGAACAAAATAAATAATGGAATTTTTCAATGCTACGTGGAGGGTAAGTTCTCGAAATACTGGAGATAGCAAATTTATTACACAAAGTAATCAGCCTGCCTGGATTCAAACCCATGCCCTTCAACTCGCCAGTCGTTGAAGCTGCTACTGTGCCACCACTGCTCTAAGGCCCACCTATTATTTCTTTTCTGTAAAGGTCATTGCACATACGCTTACTAAGTTCTTAGAACTAGAAACATTACTAAGTATTTATGTAAATGCCTCGCCTGCCGCAATCTACTTAGTAACATCTAGATCCGGTATATTACCTAGCTTTCGATAGAAAATACGTTCATTTTCATTACTAAGTAAAAGTTGTACATATTTGAAGACATTCATGATCGTAAAATTCAAATAAAGTGAATAAATTCAAATTATTATGCATCGACGATATTATTATCAAATGAAATTCACAAACACTTTCTATGTAAAAGTTTAAATTCCGATTTTGTAATAATTTCTATACTTTCAGTGTGTGTGAATGCAAGTTGGACAAATTCGTGATTATTTTATATTTTTGAGGTTATTTGGTAACTCATTAACTAAGAGTTTTTCAGCATGATTGTACTTAATTAGCTAAAATTATCATATTCTTATAATTATGAGCTAATAAATCCTGACATTTGGCACTAACCTCAATTAGTACTAATCAAAAATGTGGTATTTTACCGATAAATGTCAAATACTGGTCTTGTATATCGTCACTATAATTTTGAAAAACACTAACACAATCATAACCCTTATGGCTAACAAAGGAGTGTCTGATGATATGACGATAAATAGAGGGGTATGGAAGCAGAAGACATGCTGGGCTGACCACAAATGATTTGAGTGATATGATCTTCATCACCATTACGAGTTACTCTAGTTTGTCTTGGCACTCAGGTCGGCTTACATCATTCATCATCTGCCTAGCCTTTTCTCAACAATGTTGGGGTCGGCTTCCAGTCCAACCAAATGCAGCTGAATACCAGTATTTTACATGGAGCGATTGTCTATCTGACCTACACAACCCAGTTAATACAGGGCAACACGATACGACTTGGTAAGACTGGTTGTCAGACTTTTTGGGACACTGACTACTTGTACTAGTCGGCTTACATCATTATGATTTATAAAATAAAACTCTAACAGTAACGCTTTCATATTACCTAGCACCAAATGTATTGTCAGGTTGTCACTAATTGTAATGGAGGTCAGATAGGCAGTCCTCCATTTAAATACTGATATTCGGTTGCATCTGGCAAAACTAGAGGCCGGCCTCAATAAAGTTGGGAAAAAGTTAAGCAGATGATGATACTTTTTTTTTCTTTATTTAAAGGGCTTTATGAGCTGAGCAATAACGTCGCCCTGTAAGATTAACAATAAAACTAAAATAAAAATGAACCATTTTAAAACAAAAGCTGCTAACTTATATAAAATCCGAGCTTCTTCCGATAAAGGACAAGCCAGGATTGCGTTACATGTTCCCACATCATATAATTGGGTTAATCCTAATAAACTATATCTCATGGCCTCATTCCGTACGCATTCCATCAAACATGTTGAACATCTTCGATTATGGTTCCGTTAGATCGCTATCGCTGACAGAAAGCTACTTTAATAGATCCAGGGATCTTTCAGGCCAGTTTTTATATTATTATGATATATATTAAAACGTTCGACGGTAAAGCTCAATCATGTTTAAACCTTAACACATAAGCACAGCCGGCAGACGCCGCACATTACGTGTAACCGCTCGTCTGTAACGGGACCTAGATGAGTGAGTAACCGCACTCTTACTGTTGCGCAACATGCGCGGCTCAGTATTTGTTATTATATTTATATCTTGACCAACATAACTTTAGACATGAAGTTAGCGCTGTTTGCTAAGAAAAATGTTGACTCAGCATGACTGCTTTTTATTTTTTTTTGGGCTGGGAAATCATCAAATAATTTCTCCCACTCTGGGCGGAACTGCCTAAAACCCATCCATGTTCCTTCCTCGCCCGTTATGTTTTGGGGCCGCGGTATTTATTTCGAACAGGCGCTCAACCCCGGCAGGTCAGCTTGACTGCTGAGAGTGAGGTCCCGGCTTTAATCCTTAGGTCTAGCAAAGCGTAATTGAGTTAATACCAAATAATTTGAAAAGAGTAACCATGGAGTTTCTTACGGGTTCTTCTCCATGGAAACGACAAAACGAACTGTGCACCATTTTCGTCGTTTTATAAGTGCCTATCTAAGCCTATGTGACATAAAATATTTTGTTGTTCCGTTAAGAATTGGTCTTTAATATCAGGGTGGCTCTGGCTTCTTTTTTTAAGATGGGAAATCATCAAATAACTTCTCCCACTCAGGGCAGAGCGGGAGGGAGTGTCAGACTTTTACTGACTAAAACCCATCCATGTTCATCCTCGCCCTTTATGTTCCGGGGCCGCGGTATCTCTTTCGAACAGGCCCGCAATCCCGGCAAGAGGGTGGCCTTAGAAAAAACCATACGCTTGTAAAGTTCAGTGCATTTTAAATGTAGTTCCGTATTCCACCACGGCTCAAGATATATTAGTTTAGTAACAACGCAACCAATAAATTCTTTGCTTCATTATTATGTAAGTTATGGTGTTAACGGAAGAGAAGATGTTTTATGGGTTTTCGATTTCTCATGTAACTTAATTTCGATTAATGGTTCGCTTAGTTATTTCCGGAGTAGGTGTTGCCAAGAGGTCGTGATGTGAAATTGAAAGGGCGAACGTGCAAGTATTTGAGATCGAGGGACATCCCAGTAAATATCTGTTCAGTTCAGTTTAGAATTAATCTTAAACTTAAACCACGGAACTAGATGCTATAATTTCTAGTGTGGGGGTATAGATATAATACCGTAATGAAAACGTTTTTAAAGAGACATCATCCCTTTCAGGGCCTATCCATGATCTTATGTTGTATGGTCATGCGATTCCAGTATAATGGCAGATTTGCTGTTATTTACTGAAGTGTTACATTTCCAATGACCGTGATGAAGGTGTTCATCAAAACCTAACCATAATCGAAAGCTCCTCTTCCAAACCAATGGACAATCATCGAAATAAGTAATTTTTCATCGTCAAAGAAAACACTGATACAAATTACTTACAAACAAAAAGAACATTCAAAAATGATTACCAATTTTTGTATAAGGCGGGGAAAAAGAATACCCAGTTCTATCACTTAACTTTTCATAATTAGATACTTAACAGTTTTTTTTTCCAAATTCACGTCAAAAAGTAGCCTCAATTTATAAATTACTTGATCCTAAAGTACTTAATACTTCTTACTACAACTTTGTACAAAAATTTATCGATATTACCGGTCGGTTATACAATATTACATTACTCGGTTATTATCAATCGATCGATTCGCGCTATTTAACCGACACACGATATTTCAGTCACGAATGTGGGGAATGAGTAATTTTTTCGTACATGATTACAATGTATGTAACAGGAGTATCTGTTAAGTTATAGAATCAAGCATATTGTGAGCTCAGGGCTTTTAGGAAAATCTATACCTATAATTACATCATCATGTGCCTAACCTTTTCCCAATTATGTTGAGATCAGCTTCCAATCTATCTAAAAAGAAAGAAAGAAAATACGTTTATTTGACGTCAGTACATTAATACCGGTACTTTACATGGAACAACTGCCTGTCTGACCTCTACAACCCAGTAGGTACTGGGTAATATGATACCCCTTGGTAAGACTAGTTGTTAGACTTTAGAGTCAGTCTTCAGGAAAAACTGTCAAAGATCTACAAATGACAGCCGGGACCAACGGCTTAACGTGCTTTCTGAGGAAACTGGGTATAAAAGATAAACAAAAACAATGGCAATTACTAGCTGGACCTTAACACCTGGTTCTCCTCCATATTATGTTCGTTCTCATAATCGTAATTTTCCTTCATAACTATAATTTCAAGCATAGGAAAGAAAACTAAGCTACCAACATGCAGAAATTAGACTAACATAAAGTATAAAATCCTAACGTGGGTCGAATAAAAGTCTGTATTGCCAGTTAATTGATTAACCCTAGATCACTAACCTTATTTTACAACGCTTGTTACTAACCTTCGTCGTTTCGGCTACGTCATATAAAAGGGAGGCTTCTAAGGGTTTATGGAATAAAATATTTATATGTGTTTTACTTATTTATTACAATAATCATTTGTTAACATTTTTATAAGTTTTTTTATTTACTAATATCATATTTTAATTACTTTACATTCTTTTAATTGAGCTCAGAGTTTTTACTAATTTAAACATTTTTATTTTTTGTGAATGCTTAAATCTTACTAACTTAAAAAACAAACACTTAAAAAATGTTAACATATTAAAATTAAGTAATAAAATCAACAAAATAAATAAATATTTTAAAATAAAACTATCAATTAATACATTTGTGAGAAATGTCAAGTTTGTGTTCGCCACACAACGATTTGTTGCAATTGGTACAGTAACTATTTGTCATTTTTCTCGTTGTGGAGGGGCAAATTGCACATTTTTTTCTTTTTCTGGCGATAGGAAGATTAACTGCATCTTCTTTTTTATCAGTCTCATGTGTAGAAGTAGAACTACTGGTTCCTGGCATATTCAAAATCGCTGTTATCCCCTGTGAGTCCCGCAGCCCTGTTTGAAGTGTCGGAATTTGTAATCTATTTTGCATGTGTGGCTAATTTTTGATGCAAAGTTTTCGATGTTTGAGCTTCGTGAACTCGGTTTCACTGATAAACATTTGTGTTTGTTTTATTGCGAAAAATATTACTCTTTGGTGTAATCATTAATTCGTGTGGCTGACCTGAAGTACTATGTATGTAACGGGTCTTCAATTGATGAAGATCTACTTGCTTGGATGTATTCAGTTGAAGGTGGTTATTGTGTCACAGAAAAATCTCTTCCTCACCATCTATTTCATAGGCCGGATTAGCCTCAAGGTGGTCTTCTTTCTCACTTTCAGAGCAGTTTTCTTTGTCACTATCATCTAATGATATGCTTATGAATCGCATCTAAAATAAAAATATATTCAAATACAAAATAATGCAGGTTCTTATTTTAATGTAGGCAAATTAAGAACAAAGTTTACAAAACACCGAAATAATTATAACACCAAAAAATAATGAAAAATAACTCTGCAAGAATAACGTTAATACTAACCTTCGTCGATTCGACGACTCCTGGTGGCTGAAATGGCGTACACAGGGCCGCTACACAAAAAACACACCCGTACGCTGCGCGAGCTGCGGGTCAATAGAGATTAGCCGGAATCTGAAATGCGTACGACGACGCACTCAAAATTTATATCACTTTTTTCGAGTCCGCGTCGTCGTTTTGACGAAGGTTAGTGATCTAGGGTTAAGTAGTCAAGTAGTTAGCAGTTACATATCAAACTTCTCATCAACTTCACCAATAAGTGATACATGCAAAGCACATTCTGACTGACAAATTACAACTATTCATTACATTTTAAAAAAGTAGCGTTTACATTAATCATAATATGCTTAAATGCAACACACTCTTTATGTTTATTGATTGATTAAGCACAACATTTTAATGCAAATGCCTAACTGACGTAAAGAGATCACATGCAATGAGTTGAATATCATTAAGTAACTAGCGATTTCCTTATACTGGTTATTACTGGTTATTATAACATAATTAAACGATCATGTTTTCTGAATTGTTTAACTTTGTAGTTTGATAATGTCAAAAGTATCCAAATTTCACATACCTGGCTTATTCTTTAGCTTTGCTGGAGTCGGTTTCTAATCTTAGATATGGGGTATAACAATCCTCCTTGGTAGTTATCACTATCAAACAAGAGAGACAAATGACGCATCTGCGTACAAACTCTCACGTAGTTACTTATTAACCTATCCGTAAACCAAGATAAGATCAAAAACCAAACAAACTTCCACAGATTTGTCACCACATTAAAAACAGTTCCTATCACAAAGCAATAGGGATCTCTACATCGCGGCACCGCGGCATCGGTACTTGTACACATGTGTTTGCAAAATAAGATGCATTTGACTGTAGACAATTTTGTAAGAATGCTATTGTCCACAGACAAGAAGACCTACTGCAAGTATCTTTGATACAATCCCACGGCGGATTTTGTATATGTTTATAAGTAGGTACAGTTTTGCATATCATAACATACCTTGGATGCACTTCTACCCTGAGCACTTCATCTCCAACTTGCAAGTTCTCCGGGATCCTCACGAACCTCAGGTATTCTCCTACTGGGTAGAAATTACAACCTGCAACAACAAACAAAAAAACAGTTGAAACTCAGTTTCTATAAAATCGCGATGACGTGTACATTCACATTTAGCGGACGTCAATTACTAATAATACGAGTATGTTCTTAAAATTAAACTACAAAACACACGCGTTTCAGTTTTCTTCGTATTTTACACTGAATCTAAAACGTCGTGATTCGCATTACTAGTTTATCCGCAGATTGACGATGTCCTTAAAGATCTGTACATATTGATGAAAATTATGATAAAAACCAAACATATTCAATTAATTCTTAGTAGAATAACTCACAATATTCATTATTCGCAAACATATAAACATAGTTCCGAAGACAATAAAGCAAAAACAGGGCTGCCTTCCGAAGACAATCAGGCTAGTGGCAACAACTAATTATTCTGCTTACGACACTGTCCCACAAATGGGCCCATTCAATATGGCGACCCATTGTTGGGAAGGGAAAAACTGTCAGTGATAGGTGATCGTTTAATAGTATTTGCTAATAACTGTCTGCAATTGTAGCTGTTAAGAAACATATAAAATGAAACCGTTTTTAGGAACGGAGTTTCTGTCTTGTCATTCACACTTTTACTTTGGCTATTAAAAGACAAAATAAAGGCTTGTATTGTTGTCTAAGTATGTCGCAAACATTAAAATGGAGAAACAACAATAAATTAAAATAATGAATTGAAAAATTAATGATAGATTTTGAAATCGTCGCTTAAATTTTTAGAATTTATTATTCCTTCGTAACAAAACACTATGTATGTAGTAATGAAAAAAAAAATATCAACAAAGTCTGTGAACGACACCAAAACAGACAGCCTGTCAAAAGAGTTAGATCTTATCATTGCAGAAAATATCCAAAGGATTGCGTACAGAAAGAACCATCTAGACATTACTCAAGCCATAACAAAATGATCCAAAACCAACAAAACTTCCTCATTGATTTCCATCAGATCGACAATGAAGTTGCGATTGCGCGACAAATCGCATCTTGCAGCTGTTATGGAGTATTTTCCCATAGATCGTCAGTTTCACAATGGCGACGCTTGAGTAGAAACTGATGGCTTCCAATCCAGCCGTGAAATCCGCAATCTTTTGTCGCATGTGATTTCAGAATTATTTTTTGTGGTGAAGTTGGCTGCTGTATTCAAATGTATGGCGTAAGTGGTTACAAGCCTTTGAGTATTGTATGTTTCATCTTTTCTACTTATTACAAAATTGACAGCATGTTTATCCGGATATACCTATTTTAATAAAATTAATTGAGTAAGAACAAAAATCATTTAAACATCTTGAAATTAATTATCATGTTTAGCGCAGGCACGTATTGCAATTTTTATATAATTATTCCATTTTGACTTTGGATCATGTAATCCATCATTCACCGTGAAAATATTTGGAACCACCAGTTTGTTAAACAATTTTACCTATAAAACATTGCATAACCTTTTTCGTTTTGAAATATTTCAAACAACAAATCCCACTCAAAAATTTAACTAAAATCCAGTAATGCTGAAACAGTAGTTAGCCGCATTTTGTACACTTTGACTATACTGTATAAATCACATTAGAAATATAAGACCAGTTCTAGGTACCGATCTCTGTCTTCAAATTCACTCAGTTAACGTGAAAGGCGACTGTGTGTCAGTCGACAAAACAAAAAATAACAATCTCACGGCTAATGAAAACGCATTAACTGATTACTTACATAACACCTGTTAATCCATTAAAGCAATTTGACAAGTATCACACTGAGACGAGGAAAATCATAACAACAATGACTTTCAATATGAACGTGAACTCGATTCTGTACATTCACGCACTTTTTGTTACGAAGACAAGAACATTTTTGACAAGAAAGGCGGATTCTGAAGTAAGATAGATACTTAATGGTATATTGCATTCCAATGATTTCTTGGCTGGTGTTATTGTGATGTATGGACGTGGATGGAGCAAAAGAAGAATGCAGGATAGTGGCAGTTAAGGTTCTGTAATCTCTGCCTAGCCTCATGGAAAGAGTTGCGAGTTAATGTAAGTATGTTTGCAACATACAAGTATGGGATGACTCGGTAAAAAAGAGCACAGATCTTCTGTGAATTTAAAAACCAATGTAGCAGTGGATTATGAAAAAAATAACAATCATGTCTTGTCATGTTCTGAACGTAACAGAAACTGATGAACGCCACAGAAACTGCCAGACTGTTTCCAAGAATAATTGACCAATTTGTTTGCCCTCGTAGCGCCAATAAGAACCAAACAAAGGACACTATCCAAGCTTGAATATACACAAACAACATACGCCCACCCATGATTCTCATCACAAATATGTACGTATAGTTTAAGCCACAACAAACATCCTACATTGTCTCCATTCACAGCGTCGTCAATGAACCGTGTGATCGCCATAATACGGCGGGTTCTCATACGTGCCGATGTTCGGATAAAATACCGTAAACTATGGGACGGCTAGCGGGACCAATTGGGTTCCTAACAATGTGTGACTAGTTCAGCATCCCGATTGTTTCGGTTAAAAATAACTTAAGTTTGATAGTCACTACACAACACGACACGTTTACAACAGTTAAACAAGTTCGTAGCTAGCTATAGTCCGCGCTACGAGAAACTATAATTTTTATAAACAAAGAAATTTTACCAAGAGACGTAGCGACAATTCAATCAACAAGAAATATTCCCGAATTCAATCAATTCAAATTATCATCCGTGTAATACGAAACTTATATACGGTTATATTTTGGTGATATAAAGCACTGTCGTCTAATGTTTTGTAGCCTGGCTGGAGGCCTTACACTCAAGGCACCCACACGATAGTCCGGTTAAGCAGACGACAACCTCCCTAGGTTGAACTGCGAGATGCAATTACAAAAAAAAAAATGTAGTACTGGAACGCATCTGACATCATGGAACGTAGCAGGACCGCCATTTTGAAGTAAGTTCACACTGACGCTGTGTTTTTGAAGTAAGTTCACACTGACGCTGTGTTTTTGAAGTAAGTTCACACTGACGCTGTGTTTTTGAAGTAAGTTCACACTGACGCTGTGTTTTTGAAGTAAGTTCACACTGACGCTGTCATTTTTGAATTTGTTCCATAAGTTGCGAACCCGAATGTGTGTTTACAAAGTAGCTTCTCGTGGCGGGGTCGACAGGTACATTTATTTTCCTGTAGAAGGTCAAGATTGTGTCTGGTATTTGATGAGATGACGAGTAGTAGAGAATTATGGTAGATGACATTCTGCGCCAACCCCAAATTAATTAGGGTAGGGCAACAGAATAATGATGATGAAGGTAAAGATTTTCGAGAAATTCACCTTGGCCTAGCACTTCCTTGTCTATCTTACCACCGAATCTATTCCATTCTGTTTAGAAATGGAACTAGGAAGCCTAACGGTCTATATTTTACAGTATAAAGTATAAATACTAGAACAACCTAAGATTTTATGATAAAACCTTTCTCAAAGAGTCGTTAAACTTGTCCGAGGCAGTCATTTACAGCAGTCAAAGATACAGTCTTTACCTCCTTAACTCACGCAAATAATCAAACCATAATATGCAATTTGGTTCGATTTTGATCTAAATATGCACTGTGGGAACCCAGTTATGACTGAATAGTCACTGCCATCACACAATGTGGATGGTTACAGTAGACCAACTTGATACCGAGTTCAGAAACACAGTGGTCAGACTAAATTTGTTATGTAAGTTAGATTATCAGATAAGAAAGAATTTATCCATAGTAATTCTCACGATGAACATCTTTAAAGTGATCGGAAAAGGCATTTGATCATAAATTTATTGTATCGAATAAGCCTGTAAACTGGACAGGTTTCTCAAACACCTTCCGTTTTGTCTGTTCCAGTCAAATAAGTGGTTACCTTTCGCATTACCATAATACAGAGATTGACCTGAAAGAGCCGCATGTTAAGAGGAGTGGAAGGTTATGGGGAAGATTTTTGCCCAGGAGTGGGACAATATAGGCTAAAAAAGTGGTTACCACTCCTGCCCCCGTATTCACAACGCTTCGATTCGGGAAGTCGTATGTCTATCTAGGTCATTTTCGTAATGCCAGAAGAAGACAGATATACGAGTTATCGAATCGGAAACAAGTCGAACGTTTGTGAATACGGGGTCTGGACTCAATGGCTCTATCGGCCATTGGACCTTCGACAGACATGGGCCTGTCTTTTGACATTTAATTTGTTTACTCTGCAAGCTATGTCAGTAACTCTACTTCTTTTTTTTCGATGAGACGTTATGTTATATTATTAAAACTATTTTTGTTCTTTTTTTTCTGGCCAAATCATAAGCCTTCTGGCCCTCATTACCCAGTGGCTATAATGTATAGTCAATCTCATCTCTCAAGGTGGCGGAACATCTCACTTCCTTACCCATTGTTTCTTTATGGGTTGAAATAGCGGGGTTTAGTGTTAAAGTTCCTATTAACAGCATTTTTTATCGGAACCAAATTGGCTTGGGAACTCTTGTTAAAATGATGTACAATGATCCTTTGAAAGATTTAGGTAGGATGATACATGATTTTAAGTGCAATTTAGACAAATAAAAGCTAATTTTAGCGGTATGTTCCATGTTTTTCATTGAGAACTTCATTATAAGTTACTTAATGTTATCTTAAGTGTATTAACGTCCGTTAGTTTTTATGATAATCTTATCTCTATCTAAGATCAGAATTTTGATGAATTACTTTGAAAATATGATTAATCTGGCTATCATAGTTTGTTTGAGCAAACCGACGACACGACCACGAAATGCAACAAAACTTATGTGTTGTTATTCAGTTTGTTTATTTGTGATCTGAAAGTCGTTGACCTTTAAATATCTAAATGCAAAGTGACTGACTTCTGATTATCTCCTTATATTTTAAAATAATAAGCTTTGTTAATTCCTTCCAGTTACAAGTTAAGTTACAGTACTTCTTACTTTCACAACACCCAGTGAACCTTTATTAAGCGACATAGTATTAAAGATCGCCAATTAAGAAGAACAATCATTTTCTGATTTAAGAACTTTATTATTCCTCATCTAGAATTAACAATAATTCACTTACTGAGAAACTAAATTTAACGATGTTTATGAGCGTGCAGAATCTACGTTCATTGTAAACAATAACAAACTATGAGGGTAAGCGATCACAACAACAAAACACATAATTATCTATTATACACGTTTTCATCAGAAGAAAAGTTTCAGACTAGCTACTACAATAATGACCTATCCTGTGGTCACTCCACTAAGTATGGGACCGTTAATATCGTCGCCGTTGTATTCTGTTGTTTACAGGAACTGATTGATTTCACTGAAGGCGCCAAGCTCGTAGCTCAGTTCTGGGTCGACAGAATTTAGATTGCATCGACGCGCTATTACGAAGATCAATGTCCTGCATCTGATCATAAGTTATGGGGTATGAGGAACATTGTTCAGAGGTCTTCAGACCCCTAAACTAGTGACCCTAAAGGGATGTCAGCACAGACTTAAAGGACCCTGACGTCATCATCATCAACATTACTTCCTCTAGCCTAAACCCTATATAGATCTTTTATATTGAAAACAACTTCATATGCTCAATCCTCGTCCAAATGAGGGGTTCCCAAACAACACCACATACCTCACCATTGCGTGTCTTACTTACAACAGTTAACATTCTTCACGCATTACAACATAATGGAGCTATTCTGGTTAAAAGATAGCATCTCTAACATTTTGTACAATACTACATGGTTCGTAATAAAATAGCCGTATATTATAATAAGATAGTGATCGTGGAGTGAATGATCTGCTCGTGACGGATTTGGTTGGGTTGCGAAGTAAAGTTCGGGTGGCCATCTGATGGTCTAGATCATTTCGTAAGTGCACTTGGATATAGTGATATTTTATCAACGGATAACGATGAAGAAAATGTAAAGCTTCTGCAGCGAGTCTGCAGCTTGAAAATCTACGGAGAAGCTTAGGTTTGTGCTGTTGAATGTTAATGGAGATACAGAAGACTGAAAGCGATTGAGAGTTTTGTAGGTCCTCAGATGATAACATTTTTCCCTTTACATGGAAGTATGATTTAAAAACTTTAAATATTGACTTGGAAACGAAAAACACGGTTGGTTGAACACTAACGAATGTTTTCGTTCTTCAAAGATTTCTTATTCTCATTCGGGAATGAAAGCAAATATCTACTTTTAGGAACTACATTGAGGTTAAGGAAACATCAGTGCAATATGCAGTGCAATGTTATAGAGCCACGAAATACTAACAGCAATGCAACCGTCTGAGACTGCATCAGCTAGAAATGTAACGTATTGCCTAGATCGAATTAGTTACAAAATATTGTACTCATATGTTACTTTTTTCCTCTGCTCAGTAAACACTTGATATTCAGTACAAATGTTGTAACTTCACATTAAACATTGCATTTGAGCATAAGTAGTGTAGCAGTGTTAGATTGCGAAATAATCTGACTGACAATTGTCTAGATTTGTGTCAGTGCGATTCAAAGTTCTGTAATTCGATTTGATTAGTCGTAAATAGATGTCCACGAATGTTTTTTTCTTGGAAGTATAAGAGCAACTAGTGAGCATTAGGCCATTAATTCTCAAGGCATTACAGTTACTGCTGATGTTCTTATTGAGCAGGTATTCGCCAATGATAGACAAGATGAATATATAGATGGAAATTATTTACTATAGGTGCTCTAAGAAGATGAGTAACGGGTCATGCAATACATTAGAACGGTTAAAATACTCGTCTTAGCAACAATGATGTAAAACATTAAAAGAAAAGAAGGACATAAGGGATGACCATCTGATTATGGGTCATTCAAATAGTCCACTTGTTTCTACTATCAAGTTTCAGGAGTAGAAATGATTCTAAAAAGATCGCGATGTTGAGATCGAACTGATGAAGCGTCTAGAAATGCTTAATTAAATGTCAACCACCTCTGTGAGAGCTTGACGAGACTAAACTTGACAGTAGCTACTAACTGCCGCTGTTCTCATGGAATTACGCACGATATTTCCTTTTACAGAAACATGTGTATCATCAAGATGTTTTTCTTCTTAGAAAGGAAATACACCTTATTTCGTTCTGAGTTGAGAAAATATTGATAGAAACATGATACAGTTATTTTGTAGCAGTTGTTTCGCATTGAAAGCCTTAAAAACGTTGGTGATTTGCCGACTTTACATACAATAGGTTACTGAAGTGGAAACTGACGACTTTAAAAATACGGCTAGGTTGGACTGAATGGGGAAGATGTGGAACAGGGTGCTGTGGCGTAGCTTGGGAGATGCCTTTGTCCAGCAGAGGACTGTAGGACTGTGTTAGGTTCTACATTCCAAGCTACAGTGCACAAGTGGAAAACTATAACTACATAATTATCAATACAACGATGCTCAGATGTTTCTGTCCCATATTCCAAATCACCGCCTTGTTCTATGCAATCAGTGGAATAAAGCCTTGGCTTTATAACAGACTGCGCTCTAGGTCTAACGGGCGGTAAAGGGTGGCTTTCTCTCGTCATTATAGATGACTATCTATCTATTTGTTGCTTTCATATCCTTTCCAATATTGCTCCGTTAGTAATGCTAATAGATGTGTCAATGTTGCGTCGGATTTGTCTGTCAGGGTCGAGATTAACTGTGGCTGCGTGTTATTCTATTTCTCTGAGATCTTTATTTAAATCTATTAATATTTGACATGATAAACCGATTTCAAGTACACTTGATCATTATTTGTTAATCTGTGTTCTTCAATGCATCATGCTTGACGCTTGATTTATTTTTTCAATCTCATGTTTTGCTAGTGTCATTAGTACCGCTATATATGTACGAGTATTACGTAGTTTCTAAAATACAACTAGCCTTAACACTTTTTATTATAGCCACATTACAATACATTCAAATCTTGATTCTAGACTTGTTATGTGAATAGATTGACATTGGAGCATTTGCTCCAACGTACTCATTTCTTAAACACGACTCTTACTTTTTCACACCTTCTTACCAAAACAACTACTCACCCATTCGTTCAACAACAAATTAACTAATTTCAATAACATTAACTGTATATAAAACACATCATTTGCATGATTGTCCGTCAGTAGCCGGCGTGGTCCAGTCCGGTCACTTTCGTTTTTTTCTCCAACTCCACGACGCAATTAGTACTAGCAACACTACTCAGCTAATATCCGTTATTATGTCATCAATGTGTGTCTTTTTTAGTTGAAACTAAACTTGTTATACAGAAGACAACTTAAACAGACTTAGACACGTGTTTCCGATCGAACTAGTTGTACTCGTAGTAGGATATTGCATTTGTTCCTGTTATTGAATGATGGATTCAAGTAAGTGTTAGTGCAATGAATGGCGTATCGATTGCATTTACTTGTTTCAGAATACTAAACTAGTTTCTAATGGTTTTGTATCGAGTATACAGAGTTATTTGTAAAACACCAACAGCCTCGCAGCGGAAAATTAGTAACATCGCAAACAAAAACATTTGTTCAACGACTTTTTCGAAAACAGACAATAAGATATGAACTTTTCATACAAAACTCGATCAGCTGTTCGGACATACTCGTATGTATGGAGAAAGTTGAACTTTTTTGTCTGTTTTCGGAAAAGTAGTAAATGTTGTTGTCTAAGATGTTACTAGTAATATAATCCTACAAGGTTGTTGTTGTTATACAAATAACTCTGTTTTTTGTTTAATTTGTGAAATGAGTCAGTATTGCTTTTTTTGGAATTTACGTGGTTTTTGTTTGTGCTCAGAACTTCATAAAAGATCGGTCAAACCGGCATGGACAAGTAACGGATCGGGTGCGAACATCGGTCTGACATAAACTGGAGTATATTACAGTACGGCATTCAGAAGTTTCAGTCAAACTGGAACGGACCGGTAGCGGATCGGCTGCTACCGGTCTGCGCCAATTTGACCGAAACTTAAATGAATATTTTAAAGGGAACTGCACTGATACTAAGCCTAGTATCAGTGGAGTCCCCTTTAAAATATTTACGATGAACGACGAACGACGAGCGGTTGACGAACTGTACAGCCGTACAGTTCGTCAAGTTCTGCAAACGACGAGCAAATTACTCATCCGTGTCAACCGGGAAATAACATCAAATAACTAAGATTACGGTCTGACAGTCAGTGTGGTCTATGCATAACAGTAACAAACAAATTGTGGTGGATCAACTCTCTTGCACAATCAATCAACTCCACTGTTATTACATCTTGGCTTGGAATTTCAATTTCAATTTCTTTCAATTTCTATGCCCAAAAATCAGTTTTATTACCCAATACGTCATTCTCTATTATTAGTTCATTTTAATTTGATATTCCTCTAAATCGAAAGAACCTTACAAGTTCTAAGTCACGCACTTTATGATCTGTCGTATCGTAGAATTGAAATAACCAGGAACGTTCCGTAAGTCATCGGAATCCGGCAAGAAAGTCTCAACCGGTAATCGGACTAGATTCCAACTAATATCTATCTCATTTGCAAAATCACATATTTCCGCTATCTGCACAGAATCTAGTCATTTTATCAACTTCCCCGCTTCTAATAACTTTGAATGACATTACTCTAATGATACTAAAGAAATAATACTTAATATAGAAGCATTTGAAATGAAAAGTAATCAAGGTAGTAATCAAGACATTGGTATAACGGATTCCGGTAGAAATGGAAATCGTAGGTCAGCTCCGTTATTATATCATCATGAGGCTTTTGACCTTATGACCGTGGGTACTTCAGAAGTCATCAGTAACAGATATACTACTAACCGTACTTTTACTTTTTTTTCGGTTTTCATTTGCATACCTGTTTTAATGTGGGGTGGGAATGTAATCGAATAATGTGCTCTGTGTCGGAAGTATCTTTTCAACTAAACTTCTGGAAAGTAGGCTGATGGTATCCGTCTTTAATTTATTTTTTGTGTTAGAATATCTACTAATACAGCTTATGAAATTGATAAAATATCCATTGGTCAAGAAAGCACTTTTCGATTGTTGCAATGGGCTCCATAGGAATACTCTCAATTAGGCATTTGTTTAAAAATACGAAACTGTTTCGTAGTAAAATAATGATGAGGAGTTTTCAAGAAACTTATAGCCATTTTTGGGTGAGAAACAAAATGTAGTACGTTGAAACCTGAGGGGCTAGACAAGTTTCAAAGTGCGCTTTTAAAACATTTTGTACCTACTCTCAATAGAATTTTTCAGTAGGTAGCTTTCATGTCATTATTTAAACTCTATGTTTATAAATAGGTACCATAACACACGGCGGGCTTGCAATGAAGCTGTTGCTTCCATACTGGGTGTCTATATAAAAACAAGTTGTCTACAAGCTGTAGTTGTTCCGCGCCATGCTTTTAGTACTTCCTCCGTGTTTACTTCGAGGAAGTTACAAGTCACACTTACAAACGCAGACTACAGCATTATTTTGTAATCGTTGCGGCATGTTTATGATTTAATGTATTAGTTCTTCATGAATTTAGACTTCACAACTAGCCGTCGTCTTCAGCTCATCCTTCCCATTTATTGAGATATTATTGAGATGAAAAATAGCCTCAAGCCTGTCAACATCATCGTCGCCTTTTATGTCTTTATCTAATGATTTAGACGTAAAAACGTTACAACAACGTTCTTTATTAATATTCAGAGGAAGTATTTAATCATCAAACTCTTGACCTTCGTTTCAAAGGCTTCATCTATCTTTTCCTATGAATATTAAACTTTTCGTGTCGCTGAATGTTTCACTTCATATGATTGGGGAATAGAAGGCAGGAATTCAAAAGATGCTGGATGCATGCGACAGTGTTCGTGGTCATGCTTTGAGAGCCTTTGACCTGGGGGTCTTTCTAGTGATAAAAGTTATCATTTGTAATGATAATATATTTATCCTAGTAGGTGTTAGTTGCAGGCAGTATCTGTCAACATAATCATTTATTAGTTTCACTTAATTATAGTCTGCTGCCGATGCAAAATATTTTTATCAATATGAAGATTCGTTTTGCTAAACGTGGGCGTTTCACACGCTTTCTTAAGGCTTTCGTTTGCATATTTTATGTAATTAATTAGTTTTCTATAGGCATGAGGTGTAGCATCAAACTTTTAAATGAATAACATGATTTTTACCGGATATTCGCACTAACCGGTACGGTTTTGAGAATAGTGTCTTTAAATGAAAATATAAGTGCATAATATAGATTGGGTTTCATCCGATGCAATTAACAAGCCGAGAGCTGTTAATTTATTATTACATGATAAAATACCCAACCCATCATTGACTACGCTGATGCCTGTTATTTGGATGCCACCGAGGAGCTTTTAAATAAACTTGAGCGTTTACAAAACATCTGTATTCGTTTTGTTTTTAACCTTAAAAAGTTCGATCATGTTTCCAATTTTCGCAAAATGCTCAAGTGGCTCCCAATTCGACTTCGCAGGAACTCTCGGATATTGTGTCTGCTATTTAACATCCTACACAACCTTAAAACCCCATCCTATCTACGGGAACGGTTTTAATACCATACAAGCCGCTATAATGCCTAAACAAATTATGCATTTTTATAATACCGTGTGGTTTTCATTGACAAGTCGAGCTACACGATAACTAACAAATGCTTCCACTGACTGGACAGGTCCACTCAAATCTGTGTGGTTCTTTCTTAAAAAGACCATCTCAGACACTAATCTGCATAGTTCTCATGTGAGTTGAACAAGATTGTCTGGATTTTAAAAAAGTTTGTTTCGGCTGTTTCCTTTCAGAGTAGTCAGGTACGAAACACCGGCCCCATGTAGTTTAAAAATAAGGACGTGTAATAGTGTTTGTGAAAACCAATTTGCAAAATAAATATAATTTATAAACAGTAGCGATTGGTAAACAAATTAATTATTTTGTGAGGGTTGTAAACGTATTAATAACGACAAGGTCAATTTAACCAGCTTTGCCAGCATGATGGTCAAAAAACCCAGGGAACGCACTACCAGAATAAACAATATAAAAACCTATTTAAGATGTCCGCCGGCGCTGTTCAGCCGTTAAGGAGTCAAAAGGTAACAGGCAGTCACACATACATACCGCCGTATGGATTAAATAATTAGCAGATGACCTATAGAAGATACTTATCTAGATTGAGCCGTAATCCGAACAAGTTATTATGGTAATAGCGGTTACGCAAGAGATCTTGAACTTTCAACCAGTTTGATACGCAGGCGTTTACCGCTTTCTTTGGAAA
Organism: Xestia c-nigrum; assembly: GCA_916618015.1. NCBI lineage: Eukaryota > Metazoa > Arthropoda > Insecta > Lepidoptera > Noctuidae > Xestia > Xestia c-nigrum. The sequence continues at coordinate 27,433,457 of OU745247.1, forward strand.
TCACCGTATTAAGATTATTATCTAAGGGAAAACGTTTGTTTATTCATAATATTTCTACTTTATGACGCAAGGTGTGATAAATTATCATATTTGGGCGGTGAATTATTTATTTTGAATATGATTTAGTTTTAATCGTAAAACTAGCTTGCTATGCGTGACTTTGCTCACGTTTTTAGCATAATAAGTTTTCTACGAAGACTGGAATGAAAACTAACATTTAATTTCTATGTTAATAAAATAGGGTAGACGAAAAAAAAACTAATTCGTCCGTCAGTTAGATTATCAAAAAATATTTGAACCGTAAAGTAAAGTAAAGTAAAGTAAAAATTTATTTGTTTAAACATGGTGTACATGATACATTGTATGCAAGATAATAATGTTATACTGAAAAGTTCTAAAAACCAAGTTAAGTAAAAAGTTCAGTAAAAGTTAGTGTAAAGTTCTAATTTGTTTGCGTATTTTTCTTTTGTTACGTAAACCGAAGTTGACGCAGATACGACCTTTTTAAAATTCTCAATACGTCACGCCATGGCTTTTAGCTAGTTCTAACGTCACGAGCGGTTCGAGAGCGCTCGCTCCTAGTTTTGATGCGTTTTATCTTTGTCAATATTCATTGATTTACAAAAACACAAAATACGTGTCCATTATTTTCCAACACTCACTGACGGACGAGATTTGATATCTTTTGAGGTCGTCGTCATGCCTATAGATTTATTGCTAGTAGAACCTTTGTTCATCTAAAACTACCATAAAACATATATTGTTCGAATCCATATCCATTTTAAATAAGAAGGTATTTGTCTGTCCTTTTCACATAGAATTTTGATTATATTTGACACTAGCTGACCCACCCAAATTCGTCTGCGTCACATAAGAGAGAAAAACGAAAGGAAAAAAACCCCGTTTTTGCAACATTTTTCATTCCTGCTCCGCTTCTTATAATCCTAGCGTGATGTTATATAGCCTAAAGCTTTCCCTGGTGAATGAACTATCCAACACAAAAATGAGTTTTCAATTCGAGCAGGTAGTTCCTGAGATTAGCACGTTCAACCAAACAAACAAACAAATGTACCCTGATTTAGGTTTTTTTTTAATATCTTTACTTTGTTAGTTATTGCCATGGGATGTTCCACAAGCAAAAGGCAATAGACAATACACGCATATGTCATACTTCCGAAGATGCATAGACCCAATTGTAGAGCAAAGAAAAATCAAATTACCAAGTAGGATTTTTAAGAGGCCTGCGGAGCATGTTTTTCATACGAACGTAATACAAAAATAATTTGTAAATCAAACATATTCTTAAGGTAGTGTGCATTTATTTCGATTTAATTACAGAATATCTATGTTGCCAAACAAATATTTTGAATGGATACTAATTTAAACAAGAGTTAAGAGAAAAATAAATTTTCTATAGAAATTTTAAATTCCTCATATCTCGCCTTTATATCATTGTCTTCCTTTTCCTTCCTTTCAAAATATTTGTTTGGGAACATAGATATTCTGTAATTCAATCGAAATAAAAACTTTTTTGCAAAAAATAAAACCGACTTCAAAAAAAACAAAAAAGTGAAAAATAACTTTAGCTTCTGAAGTCGGTGACCTTTATTTGATTGATTTAGTTTTTTTGTCACCGACTTCAGAAGCTAAAGTTATTTTTCACTTTTTTGTTTTTTTTGAAGTCGGTTTTATTTTTTGCAAAAAAGTTTTTATTTTCAACTTTTTAGTGGTTCACATGTGCTTGAAACATGGAAAGTGCATACCGTTACAATTATAACAAGCCCAAACACGACTATGGTACATTGTCTCATTATGGAGTTCCGTGACTCTTGGCTTCATCATCAGATCTGATGGTAGAATGGTTCTTATCAAACGCAAATGCTTCACTTGTTGTAGAAAATACCAAAATCGCAACACGTTTTCATATAAAATTTGAAGAGTTTCCTCGATTTCGCCAAGATTCCATCATCAGATCCTGATTTGGTGGCTATGGGACCATTTGGAAAGAATACCGTTTCCAACAAAAAAAAAAATCCAAATCGGTTGGCAAGCGACGGAGTTATGCCCGAACAAACATAAAAAAAAATAAAAAAAAAAAAAAATAGAAACATCCGAATTGAGAACCTCCTCCTTTTTTAGAAGTCGGTTAATAAATACACACTACCTTAACAATATGTCCGATTTTGGTATTACGTTTGTATGAAAAACGCATGCTCCGCCGGCCCAATAATAACAATGAGATTTTTCTGTAACTGCCAGTTCAAAGTTCCGATCATTCCATAGCTATTACGAGTATTATAAAACACTCATCGTGTGTAGAGGCACTAACGTCACGCCCGCGATCGTCGGAGAATTTATAATCGTACGTTCATGGTTCACTGATAACATTACAAGCACAAAGCATGGAGATACTTTATGTATGTGATCGTAACAAGAGTAGTATGTACTTGAAGTCTTGAACTTGTTAAAGAATTCAAGATACATATTACCTAATGAGAGGAGCTCGTGCCTATAACAGCCGCTTGGGTCGATTTTTAGGTTAAACCGTACTTGCCTAGGTTGGTCTGTGGATGGGTGACCACACTCACATACCTAGTTCATCTATGCCTCGAAAAGCACGTTAAACTGTTGGTTCCGGGTGTCATTTGTAGATCTTTAACAGTAATTACAGGTGGTCAGTGGCCCAAAAAGACAGACAACCAGTCTTAGTAAGGGATATCGTATTCCCCAGTACCAACAGGGCTGTGGAGGTCAAATGGGCAGTCACTCCACGTTAAATACTGGTATTCAGCCGCACCCAGTTAGACTGGAAGCCTATCCCAACATATTTGGGAAAAGCCTACCTATAAAAAAATTGTTACCTACCAATCAACGATTGGTGGGTTTTCTTACAAATCAAACCATTTTCTACTTGTTTCTACGTTATGTACAGTGGAGCAAGCTATTTGATTTACAGTTTAGCCCACAAGTTACATTGTAAAATGTAAACCAAGTAGCTTGTTCGACCGTACGTTTCTTTTCTCCTTCTGCTTGCCCTTGTACCATGTTACTTGGGGTTGGCGTAACCATTCCAGCCGACCGTGTCGCTATCATTCACACCCTTTTCTTTTTTATCATTCCTCACCACACTACTACGGATTTAATTTTCTTTGACCTCACCTCTCTCACTCTCCATACATCATCGTTACTCTCTTGCCCTCATGCCAAATCATTTGAGGTCGGTGCAGCATGTCTTCTTCTTCCACATACTTGTCTATTTTTCGTCATCTCATCAGACACTTCTTTCCTTGCCATTTTTATTTTTTAAAACAGTCCATCCATCGTTTCTTTGGTCTCCTTCTACTCATATACCTATCGACATGCCAATACCATGACAATCACTACCACACAACTTTTCAGTCATCGGCGCCACTCTCACGTTTCCTCTTATGTACGGTCGAATAAGCTGGTTTACAGTTTAATCCACAAATTACATTATCCTACTAATATTATAAATACGAAAGTTTGTGAGGATGGATGTATGTTTGTTACTCTTTCACGCATAAACTACTGAACGGATTTGAATGAAATTTTGCACACAGATGGTTTACAACCTGGATTAACACATAGGATACTTTTTATCTCGGTAGTAAGACCCCATGGGACAATTTTGAAACTTCACGCGGGCGAAGCCGCTGGCAGAAGCTAGTAAAATGTAAACCAAACAGCTTGTTCGACTGTACTTTTAGACTTGCTCCCCTTACTCAAAATTAAACTATGCCATGTTTCTAATAGGGAAGGTTGAACAAAGCTCGTTGCAGATAGAGTTCCAATCTGACCAATGAGGTCAAGCTATTTAAAAATATAAAATTATTAACAGATTTATGACTAATGACGATGCATGATGCTAGGAACTATCTATGCTAGCGCCATTAGTTTCACAGTTACCCATAAAAGTCTACATTCAAGACCAATTACCACTGTGATGCCAGAGGGATTGTAGGTAAAGCAGTTAACCAATCTGGCAGACGGACTGGTGATCGCTGTTTATTTACAACTCGTAGACGGTATACTGTTAGAGACGACCGACGAGTAGCCTGATTCATAGCCCTAGTTAACCATAACTTCATTATGGACGAGGCAGCGAAGAATAGTGCGAAAAATCTTTGGTCATCCTTACTAATATTGTAATTACGAAAATACCCGTCTGTTTTTATGTATGTTACTTTTACATACCTCTATTTACAGTTTCACGAATTTTGACGATATTCGCCACAAAATAAATTCACAAAAGGCCATTTTCTATAATAATTATCAGTTATGCGTAAGTAGTGTAACTGTCAGTTATTATGCCGACTCTCGTAGCCATCGGTGTTTCTACAACAAAGTTAGCTTGAAAGTATCCTATCCGCGTCACCTGCCTGTCATAGAAAAAATAAAAGAAAGCTTTTGTGACGTTTTATTTCTATCGGTCCGTAAGCAAAATGTCAAACTGACAGAGATAGCAACCTACCAATAACTGTCAGTAAGTTATTAAAGTGGCCGTAAGTAGGCCATGACCTAGGTATGTACTGAGGATAAAGGAGGTGACTGTTATCCCGGTGGTGCATTTCCGTGCCATAATTTCCGATCTCAACGCGGGTGAAGCTAGCTAGTTTTCTTATAAATCACACCTTCCTCCTAGTCCACTTTCCATTTAAATTCCAAGATTTAAAAAAATGCCCTTTAAAAGTACAGCACGCATCCAATCTCGGAGGGAATGCGGACATGTTGTACGTTTTTCTGCACAATCAGCTGTTCTCATGTTATTACGTACACACGCACTGACGCTGCGTTGCGCCGGCGCAGGTGTGTTTCCTTAGTTTTTGTCGAGTCGTCGATGCCAACGACCCGATCGATCGAGTGCGACGATGAGCTTTAGTTTGTGCATGTGCACTTGGAAATTGAGGAGATGATAGAAAGAAAGAAATTATAGTTGATTTTTACGTTTCAAACTGGTGCTTTGGGACTTAAGTCAATCATGTAATTATTTTTGTAAATGCAGATGACGTTCGTTAATTTATTTGAGTCATTGAAATTAAAATCTAAGGAAGGAATACGTTTTTGTAATTTTTTTTTTTTTTTAATATAACATTTGCGGAACGAGTTGTTTGCAAAATAAATAGTAAGTATACGAAACGTTGGTTGTAACATGAAAATTTGTCAATGGACCTTTATTTATTTATTATATTCGACTTTTGGTGAAATATAAGTGAACCCTATTTCTAGATAACAGTTGGCGACAGCCCTTACCCAAGCTACCTTCATACAGGAAATGTATCGACAAACTGGAATCTACTACGAAGGTAAAAGTAGAGTTACGATCATCTGTCAGTTTGATTGATGGATCAATTGACAAGCCGCGCACTGCTACCAGGAACGCACAGATATGAGGAAGTGGCATAAGAGGATTCCAGTATACCTATACATACTGCAAGTGTGTGTGTGGTAGGTAAAGTTTCACGATGACCAGATATATGATAGGAGAATTAATTCCTATAGGAATAACTAACCTACAACTAAAATCAGCCATTTTAAAGTACCTAATTGGAGAAGCCTATAAAAGACAATAGCAAATCTATCACAGTAATAAAATATCAATGTCATAATTCCCGAAGGCAGAGGCTTCAGTAATTACCAAAAATTGACCATTTCAATTATGTAGGCATAGAAAATAGGCTGTTTTCTAAACTACTTTTACGAAACTATCATCGTTGATCGAGTTTTACAATCATTCCTCAATGAGTCCAGTAAATAAATCGTAGAAATAAAGTATAAAAGAATATTACTCAAGTTCACACTGATACACTTCTATTTCAATTTCATTGTTAATCATAATTTTACGCTTAACAACCGTTTCAAATTATCATCTATTTCATTGAAAATTACTTGTTCACGACTGTCCAAGTACAAAAGAGTATTAAAAGTAGGTACAAAAACTTATTACTTTATTGATTATTATGCTGAAAAGGTAAAAGTCTTCATTCGAAATTAAAGATGGTCATCTGTCCAACCTGGTAAGAGTTGGCCTGGTGAAGGCTGGGGGAATCCGTTGGATGCGAGTTGCACGGGACTGGTCAATGTGGCGACACTTGTTGTTGGGGGAGGCCTATGTCTAGCAGTGGACTTCTTTCAGCTGAAATTATGATTTTGATTCGAAATTATATCTTCACTATCACTAATTCGGAATAGCAAAATCTTTTGGCTACTGAACCGACTTGAAGGCAAAGCTTACGATGTCAGGAAATGCATTTAATTAACCTCAATATGTTCAGATAAATTTTATCAAACAGAACTTTGCAAACTAGGACGCATAAACTTGTAGGCAGTTCAATAATTAGGTAGGTAGGTACTACGTTACGAAGTAAATTACTTTAATTAACGGACGTCAAGTAAAGCTAGCCGGGCAACTAAGTACCTTTTCGGAAATCGTTTTGGCTATGGAGTTGAGCAATAATACTGAAATCGAATAAATGTATTGTATATGTCTATTATTTGTGAATGAGTGAACATTGTAGGCTTTGTAGATTTCCAGATGCTTTTTAACTTTTGTTCAATATTTATATTGTTTTATGTTTTTGATATTATAATAAGCAAAGACCTATTGTCGGGCCTACGCTATCCCCCCATACTTAAAAACTAATGCTGTATTATAATAATATTGTAAAACCAAATGATTTGAAAAGAATAATCATGGAGTTTCTTGCCAGTTTCTCTTCATGGCGCACCGTTTACATTTTTCGACGTTTTTACGCGCCCGTATGTGAAATAAAATATTTTGTTTTTTTTAAGACTAGCTTAAAATGTCGTCAGGCCTACCGACGACAATTTCACCTGCTTAATATTATGTCTTCTTTTCTCGATAATGTTGCTCTTCTGGGAAGAGGATCCAAATTATAATTCCATCTGGACTGTACTGTTCTTTGTGTACTTGTTCTGTAATGCTGTTAGCAATGTCCAGAAAGCACAAAAGAGGACCATTCAACATTTTAGTATTTTCAATTAACCTACATTGTGCGTACTGCACAGCAGGCCCACCATCTATCATGGTGTTTTTATTTTTGCATTACAAGCCATACATACTTTGTCAGACAGTAATGAAGCTTTTGATCACTACACTGCACAGGATCACTGTATGTGGCCATTATAATTCCAGATTACTTTACGACATTTGTCTAATTTCGTACATTCAAACTCCCACAAGCCAATTATAAGACAAGTTAATAAACACACTGGCCTCTAATCAATAAATTGCGAACAGTTCTCCACGCTACCGTAAAACATTAAACATGGTAGAAGTAAGGCATTGCAACACAACCTCTAAGCTTACATTAAATATTGTAAGTAGTGATGCACGATCCGATCCGATACATTACAGTATCGATACAACATGATGCGATACTCCGAAATTATAAATCGATTCGATAGATACAAAATGAGTACCTATAAAATAATTACCGAAATGTTGCCAGTTGGAGTTGTTAAGAAGTGCGGTCCATCCCGGAAGGCGACAGACACACTACGATCTGATGTTTAGAAAATCTAATGGTAGTCAATTGATAAGATCCTAAATCTTGTATCGCATAGGTCCGATTTGGATCGATCTGAATTTACAATCGATAAAAACTCATGAATCGTGCATCTCTAGTTTCAAGTAAACGCTTTTTGCGAACGAGGGCGACGTTTATTAAAGCTATATAACTCACGTTTAGTAACTGGGCTTTAAATGCCTGTATGTCGGCTAATGAGTGGCACATGTGCTGTATGTTAAGTACTTGTGAAACTTTGAAATACTATGTCTCAACGGCTTAAACTTAGATGTGAGCTTAGAATAAGCTTGATGCCTCATACGGCACGCAAATCGAAATGTCAATTTTCGATCTATCTGGAGTTATGTTATGTATAACCCGTGTCCTAGAAAGAGAGGTATTTAGGCAAAAGTCCGAGTGCAATCTTTATTTAGACACTGAAACTCAAACCCTTCCTTTTAATTGAACCATTTACAGTCATTTTTTAATGAGCACTTCACAGGTCTCTATGGAGGAAAACATAAAGTTGTTTTAGTTTAGTTTTTTGTTATACTGAGAAAATCAAAAGAAGAAAGCAAGCAAGAGATAAGCAATAAAATTCGAAATAATTTCAGATACTGTTTTTGGCACAAAGTTACGTCTACTAAAACTTCTTCATATATTTGATGAACATTCGGTTTCTTCTCATCTATCAATAATGAGCTTTCCATAATATTTATGAATACCTACAGATATGCACAAGTACATACATAGAAATTCACTATTCTTAGCCAAGTTCATTGAAGTCATAGAATAGTCATAGTCACTTAGTAAGTTGTAAATCTTACAGTCAGTAGCTTTCTAATATAATATGATGTTTAATTGACGTACGTTGAGATGTTAGCTAAGTTGATGAGAAATGTCTTATCAGCTCACTGATTATTATTGTAATATAATTTTTAAAAGTTATGGAAATAAATTAAATTTATTAGAAAGGTATAAGGAGGATTCAGCTGTGAGGAATAAAAAATTAAAACAGTTGTCAAATGGCAACAATATTATTTTAGGGCCCAGTCTAACAAATTTGTCAGCCTGTCGAAATGTTCACGTAGGTTTAAGACTGTGTTTTTTTGCTTAAAGTTACGATGCTTTGGAAAATTCCCTCACATTGTTTTTTTTTTAACTTCTTCAAATTGTAAACAACATTTAAAAGCGTAATAAGTAGGAAAGCTTGTACTCCAAAGTTGAAATAGTCTATAGAAGACACAATCAAAATTCTTAAACCCATTCATAATTGCGAAGAGTTTATCAGAAAGATCGCACTTCCCCACTTCCCGTAGGAAATGACTTTACAAAACAAACGTAAAGTAATTCAATGAAAACGGAACAATAAAACTAGACGCCATTTCTTTATTGTTATAAGCTAAGTAAGCCGTGTCCCACGAGTATGAAACAACTTTAATATTGCTATCAACACAACCTTTCAACCAAGCGTACAAGATTCAAAATCTTCATCATCAGGGGTATTGGAGCTTGTAGAATATGACAAGCTAATTTGCGGTCAATGACGCTCTTATCTCGGAGGTGTAAAGTTGAGTACGGTTTGTATGTTTGGTGAGTGTAACGTTGTAGAGTCATAGCCCACTTTTGTTTAGCTTATGCCATAATGGCGATGACACGCCGCCTCCTTTCTTCGCTAATTAATTTGCTCGGCTTAGAGAAATCCATGGGAGTAGTCGACTAGTCTTACTTATTTTTTTCTTTGAATTATGGCTTTTCGTCTATGGTGTTGCCAAGGGCCATGGATCATTTCATAAGATCTTATGTAAGAAGTATTTTCGCACGGGTTCTAGTCGTTTTTGGAATAATCTGTAAATCTGGTTATGGTCTGCAGATTATCGTGATGGGGTAATTAGACCTTGAAGTGTGGCTTAAGTGAGATAATTGTGTTCGTTTTTTTTTGTCTTTGGTCTGGTGCGTTAAATGGCTTAGAATGATTTTATTGTCAAAAGCATTTCAAGTCGCTATTAGGCTCATCACTATAATAGGCTGAAAATAGGCAGCGTGAAGGACAAACACAGCGTAGGGTTCAACGACTTCTTTTCGTACAACTTTTATTTTTTAGAAGCCCGTGTTAATCAGGACCATTACCATTCACTGCAGTGATGTATTTTGTTTATTAGAACAAAATAATAACAACCAAACGTTATTGTGGATCTTTAAAACTAGACGATATATAAATATTTCCAATGAAAAAAGCCTGACAATAAATGCCAGACACCGCACAGTCTAAATCACTTGCTCAAGATACCGTACCCTGAAATTTTGCACAACGTTAGCGCTAAGGAAGATTTTTTATTATGAAATGGTTAAATAGGGTTTTTTTAAGGAAATCCAAAATGTTAGCTGCTAAGAAAGCCAATCTTAAAAAAAAAAAACTCATATCCACGGGAAGTAATTAGACATTTTTTCTGAAGTTTAAATAATACACGGTAGTGGCTATCACGATTTAGTTACCAGATTGTAGGTAAATGTCAGTGAATTTACGTTTATCGCGGGGTTTCGCTTTCTCTTCGCTTGAGTTCCTTCCTATGGCCGACAACTACTCATATAAGTTAATTATAAGGTAATTATGTCAAGAGGATATGTCGGCTTTCTTGTTGTGAGTTAGCAACGACATATAGTTAAGACAGACTCTTTGGTCTGATGTTCTCAAGCAAGAATGCTGAGCTTGGTGCTTGGTTTGAATCTCACTTTGGGAAAGTGTTTTTCCCCCTTCAGGAATTTTTCAACCCAGATTTTTCTATTGGGAAGCACCGTTTCTAGCGAAACGTGAACATAAATCTGTGCCAACCCTTTTGTGGTTAATAGGAGTGATATTACATTGTCAATTGTTGACATTTCACTGTCAGATATGAAGATCATCATTGATCAATAGCCTGTCAAATTGTAACGATCACTGATTGCGATGATCATCGCTTTGAAGCAACTGCCCTAAATATTCCTCATTGCATTTTTAGAGATCTACACAGTTTCATCAGCGCGTCTTACACAAGGGCTACTGTCGACGGGCTAAGGCATAAGTAATTATCTGATGAAGAAACTGAGATTTACTTACAGAATAACCACAAAAAGGGATTAAACTTAGTTTAACTTGAACCTTGGTGATTTACGAATGGAATGACCGGGTAATTTAAGTTTGATTAAAAATATTTGAAGCATCCAGCAAGATCTTTAGACTGAATGCTGTTTGATCTCCAGCTTAATTTATATACAGTGATAATGTCAATTCCAAAGGACATAATTATATGTTTGTAAGTGAGAGTAAGAAAAACGATTAACATTTTTTTATCAGCTACTCGTATCTAAAATCAATTTAATATTCATAAAAATGTACCAAAATTAAGTGTCAACGCATTTACATGGATAGGAGATATTATTTACGTGAAATAATGTTTTCAAACCGTGGTGACCACGCTTATTTGCGGGAAGAAAAGCATGACTGTTGCTAAGCTGGTATTTTTCTATTATGTTTGGTGGGCATCTAATGTTTTTCAGTGTCATAGAAAGGTCCTAACAGAACTGAATATCAGATTTCCCATATTATTTTTGTTAACATTTTTGCAAGAACAATAAATCCATGAAAATGAACAAAGTTTATAACCAAGTAAATAAATCTGCATTCACAATAATGTGCAAATCGATGGCAATGTTTTATGTGAAAAATCTTGCTAGTCTCACAGTAGTTTCTATGTAGAAGACGCAAGCTGATGATTAGAAGCTTTTAGAAATTAAATTATTTCATTTGAAACTCGTTCGCTCATGATGCAAACCAAGTTATTAAAACACATCTCTGCATTTTATGGTGTCGCCATGGAATGTGGTTTGAGGTTCTGAAATGTCAGTTGTGCCATATGCTCTGATTCTATTAAGGGTAAATATCTGGTTGCGTGTTTTAAGTGAATTTCCTGTATTGCACGTCTTGTCTACATTCTTGAAATGTATCGCGTTGGGTTTTCTCTGAATGTACCTAAGATAATTGCTAGGCAGTAATACAGGAACTGGGTGTGTTTAGGGTATTGAAAACGTAATTATTAGACTGGGTTTATAATAGGTTTTAATATAGGAAAATAGTTAATGATATTTACTGTGATTAAGTAAAATTATTTTCAATTGAAAATCGATCAATCTATGCTTTAATAGTTCGATTTCCTAGTTTTACTACATCACAAATCATGTATTCGATAAGATTTCACGTTGGCAAAAATTACGAACTTCCATACAAAATTTCATAGTTTGTAATCCTTTCATTGAAAATGCTACCTCAGTGCTCACGTCTATTCTTAGTTCAGTATATCCTGTAAGGGTATCTAAGATGAATTTGTTGGCCTGATATCTCACTCAACCAAAGTTTACAAAACACAGAAGGGCTTTGGCATAATTAATTGCCTTTACGACATGCATTAAACTACAAATCGAAGCACGTTCTCCATGTAATTACAACAGTACTCTATTATTTACTTTTATGTACACTAATTACACGTTACCACGAAACCGCCTGTCGATTTACGTCAAAACTCATAAAACAATCAAAATGTCAGATGCTCAATACTTTATACACAACAATATTACCCAATCTATACTAATATTATAAAGCTGAAGAGTTTGTTTGTTTGAACGCGCCAATCTCAGGAACTACTAGTTCGAATTGAAAAAATATTTTTGTCTTAGATAGTCTATTTATCGACGAAGGTTTAGGCTATATATGTTACGCTACGACCATTAGAAGCGGAGCATAAATGAAAAATATTGCCTAAATAGGGTTTTTTTTCCTTCAGTTTTTATGTCCTTATGTGACGCAGACGAAGTTGCGTGGGGCAGCTAGCAGCTAGTATTCAATAACATGTTAATCTATAAAACATCGGAGTTGCGTAAAAGCACTACCGTCGGTGAATTTAAGTGGACAGACAAAATGTCAAAGTTTGATTTATTAAAAGTTTGTTAAAAGATTTAAATATTGACTACAAGTGGTCACTAGCGCTACAGCTGACCACAAGGTTCGATTGCCAGGGTGACCAAACATTTCCAGTCTGACAGGAATTTCTCAGCAGCCACGGTGTTGGTTTAGTGCCCTGTTGATGGCAACATACTACATGAGACTTTCTTTCGAAACATGGCCGTACTTTAGGTACACTTCTGTCTAACACTTTGAGGAGAGAATGATGCTATGTTAAAACCTATAAAATTTAAATTCTAGCTTTTAATTTATTACGCAAAATTTTGTGAGACCACTTAAATATACCAACTGACCCACGGTGGTAGGGTCAGTTGGTATATTAAAGTGGACTTACAGAAAGTTCAGAGTGTAATGACTTGTTAAAAGATAGTTGAGAACCTCTACAAGTGACATTTCACATTAGGCACTAAAAACTTATCTGCCGTATAAAGGGCAGTCAGCTAAGATGCTAACTTGATGACGGGCTAGTACTTTCCCATTTGGTTGCAATAAAATAAGTGATCGTACTAAAGATATTTATGTAATGAACGCGTAATTGGTGAGTTTTAAGTTCAAAAGTTACTTGAGTATTTGCTAGTGTTTGGTAAGATATTGGTGTCGATTCATTATGTTGTGCACAAACTAAACTTAATTTAGTCTATTTCTATCTTTTTCTATCTAATAGAACGAGAAAGAGACGCACGTAATTTAGAGCTGTCAAATTTCATTCGAACTAATATTTCCATACAAATGAAGGGTGCACGTAAAAACATGTCGACTAAAAACACGGTGAAGCGCAAAGCTTAAACTAGTTTGACATCTCTAACTTAGTTGATAGCTATTGCGGTCCTTTTCTCGCACTGCCTTTTAGTAAAAGATAGCAATAGCCTAAATTAAGTTAAGTTTGTGCACAACAGAATCGACACCATTATCTTAGATTCTAAAACACCTACATTGTAATGAGGTAAACTTTGGATGGATGTAGGAGGTAACCTTCGACATTTATTGTTTTTTGCCTACTGTCAAAGAAGAGGTTTTATGGTATTTAAAACTAACCACCTTAAATGGATAAATTCGCAGGTCAGGCAAGGCAAGGCAGGCAAGTTAGCTTCTTATAAAGCTATTTATCACAATGAAATCACCAGGAATCACCTCTCATTACATTTAATACTAATAGTAATGTTTCATGTAACATAATCATGATTTATTTACCTTCTGTTTGATGACTTGTCGACATAACATAATTTGCATTTCACAGTAAACTAATGGCAACATTATGCTTATTGTAAATTAAATAATGGCTTTTTTATAGACTCCCTGTTTGTTTAAAAGTTATGAATTAGCATATAAAGCGGTCCATTTGTCGTCCTAATATTAATTATAGTGGTCGTAAAATTATGCGAAGGGTAATTTTGAATGCTGTAATATAAATACTGATATTTTCCTTGCCTTTCTTTTTCTTCTTTGATGGAGTTACGGCGCACCCTATTGCATTATAATATTAGGTATTTACAGGGTTATTTGTAAAACACGAACAACCTCGCAGGAGTAGATTATTAACATCATAAACAACAACATGTTTTGTTCTACGACTTTTTCGAAAACAGGCAAAAAAACGACTTTTCATACAAAACTGGATCAGCTGTTCGGACATATGTATGGATAGTTGAATTTTTTTTGTCTGTTCTCGAAAAAGTCGTAGAACAAATGTTGTTGTTTATGATGTTAATCATCTACTCCTGCGAGGTTATTGATGTTTTACAAATAACCCTGTATAGATGTATAGCTGAATAATTTTGAGAATTTCAAGAACTTTGTGATTATGTGATTGGAGTAAAAAATCCGCAAACCAAATTGTTAATAACAAGACGACATTTTGGTAGTTTATAAATACAATGAATTTGTTTATTATTCAGTGATGCACACATAAGTTCCCATTATTGTGATAATATTAATATTGCAGTCTCATTGTTAAGATCAATATTTGAGTGTTTACACCCTTAAACCAAACTACCGTGTTTAAACCACTTATTGTTATTGGAAATATAAATAAATCATCATCACCTGCCTAACCTTTTACCAAGTGTGTAGGATTCCGTTTCCAGTCTTATCGAATACAGCTTAATAAATATCGCTGGACTAAATAAATATCGCTGGTCATTAACACACAGCGCTACCTAGTGCCACACTAAGCGAAGCTTGTGTCGTGGACACTAAGATAGTTGATATACTACATATATATATATATTTTTTTTTAGAATACCAGTATTTAACATAGAGCGACTGCCTATCTGATCGCCACAATCCTGGCGATACCTCTTGGTAATCCTAATTCTTATCGAGCTTCTGACTGGCCGTATCTACTGACAAAGATCTACAAATGACAGCTGAAAACAATCGCTTCACGGAGAAAACTTACTTTGTATGTAAAAAGACAGCAGGACGCTTAACCTTGCTGCTGTAATTATTTATTATAAATTATAATAAATAAATATCGCTGGACATTAACACACAGCGCCACCTAGTGCCACACTAAGCAAAGCTTGTGTCGTGGACACTAGATAGTTGATATACTACATATATAATTTTTTGTTTGTAAATACATACTTATTATACATATAAACATCCATGACTCGGAAACAAATGTCCGTGCTCATCACACAAACATTTGCTCCTACCGAGATTCGAACCCAGGACCCTAAGAACGTAAGGCAGCGTCACTACCACTACGCCAATCGGGTCGTCATTTAAAAGCGTAAATAATCCACCTTGACAACACAATAAAACACTAAACTTCACGATAATTTAAATCATTTTCTTGTATCTCGCTATTCTCACAAACATACTACTCAGCTACCTAAAAACAAAAAACAATAGAGCATGTTGGCCATTCCGTCAACTTTCGTTTTCACCTTGACTGCGTGACCCAGATGTAGTGCATCTGAGATGAGATCTGGTGCCGCTCCACATCCTACCGGCTGATAACCGGAGTGTGTGGAGTGTGGACGGTAATGTGGCCAATTTACTTTCAATCAGTTTTGACTGGGAATTACTGGTGGAAGAATTATGGTGGACGTGTGTTCATTGAGTTATGGATGTGGGTCTTATGTTTCGTTCGTGTGAAATTGTAGTAGTAACGTTTGTGATTTGCTGTCACAGAAGTAGACGAGCGGTCAGATTGTGTAAGTGGCCATTTCCAACTATGGAATATGGACATCTCACAACATAAAAATAAACTAATAAACTTTAAAAATTGCGGTTTAGACTTTTGTCTAATGAATAGGACTGGAGAGGAATCCTCCATTAGGTTTCTGGAAAAACTAGGTTATGTGTGATATATTTATTGTCCGGCCACGAAACCTCGTGTAACTAATGCTGCTTAGTTCATATAAACGCAATGACACTACTAAGAAAAACAAATAAAACAATAGATTCTAAATATAAAATATCTGTTTACACCAAGTAGCAAAAGTAAGTTCACACAGTACGATTATGTAGTTCCTAATTTTATTTGGAGCATCACCGCTACGCATCGTTGCAATATTAGTAGACGGCACGTGTATTGAAAACATGACGAATTATAACCAAATACAGCTGAACATAGCGATAACGATAAATAATATAATAAATGCGAAAGTAATTCCGTCTGTCTGTTACCTTTTTCGGTTGAAAGGATTTTGGTGACATTTGGTGTAAAATCTTGCTTAGGATATTATTTGGGTGGTGCTTTACTATGGAATAATTTCCAATACACAATCATTTATGTTTTGATCTGGTGAAGGTTGCGGAGACCGGTCAATGTGGTGACACTTGGGGAGACCTATGTCCAGCAGTGGACGCCTTTCAGCTGAAAAGACGATGATGATGATATCTTTTACTGAATCTACAAAAAGAGGATGTTTACTACTTGTGTCTTTATTGAAGCAAAAGCCAATTACATAAGTACCTAAGAATCATTTCCTGGATTCAAAAGATAACAACACAAACAAAAGATAACATTTAAAACAATATACTCCTGTTTATATATCAGACAATCTCTACAAAGGCTTCAGTTTTATCGCAAAGCAAATCGTTTTAAAACAAAATCGGTGCGCGGAGAAAGTTGGAAAGCGGCAGAACAAACTTTGTTCGTAATTAAGCGAATAATTCTGTCATAAAATTAACTATTTAGATTTAGTTACGTGCTCTATGGGATTACGGGTTTTGTATTAACTATTAAGGTTATGATTTCTTTGTATTATGGACCTATGGTGCAAGTTGAGAGTTGGAAGAGCTCGTGGCTAAGAAATAACAGCTGTTTGGGTCAATCTTTAGGTTAAGCCGTGCTTACCTAGGTTGGTTTGTGGTTGAGTGACCACCTTACATACCGGGTTACCTCCGTGCCTGGGAAAGTACCCCAAGCTGTTGGTCCTGGCTCTCATTTGTCTATCTTTGACAGTCATTACAGGTAGTCAGTGGCCCAGAAAGTCTGACAACCAGTCTTAACAAGTATTACCCAGTATTAACTGGGTTGTGGACGTGAGATAGGCAGTCAGTCCATGTAAAATACTGGTATTCAGAAGCAACCGGTTAGACTGGAAGCCAACCCCAACATAGTTGGGAAAAGGCTAACCATATAATGATTGTGCAAGTTGATTGTATTCGTTAGATGATATGATTTTTATTTTTAATTTTTTCTTCGCATTTTTCATTTGTTTTTTTTTGTTTGTGGTCGGCGTAACGTGTGTTGTTTTTTCTTACTTCTCTATTAGTCATCATTTCAGTAATGCCCTCCTTTCTAACTATTTCCTCTTTCACATTTAGCTATTTACATACAATTTCAAAAAGTTTTTGATGACATTTTCAGACAACCGCATTGTATATTTTTCAAACTGTTGACATTACAATATTAGCGCAAAATTGAGGCCAACATTTTGTTTACTTTTTACAGAACTTTAATAACACAGACACAAATTACCATGTAGCGATCTAGAATCTTTTGAAGTTGTCATAATATCTTTGTAACATATCCATGTAAATATGAACATAATGTAAATAAAACGTAGTACTTACATGAAGCCTGCCGGGCTACCACGACGAGGAGCACCACAAACAAATAGGTCTTGGTATACATGGTGTTCACTGATCACACACTGCCTACCATCGTCACAACGCGCACTCAGACACCCTCACTGCCTCATTGTCCTCCTGGAAATGAATAGAATAATGTTCAGTAATAAGAATATTTTATTCTGGGGGAGAAAAAAGTCCTAGTCGGATATTATTGAAACCTTAGGAGATCTTCGGTCGGGCATAGCGTGTTTGTTTTTTTTTTTTCAAGAATTAATTGCAGTCACGGAGTCTGAAGTAATTCCTGATTAATGTCAATAGGGTTAAATTTTTGCCTGGTAAAGTTTTTCTCATTACTGTATAGTGACTGGACAATAATTGTCGTAAAAAGAAATTTCTTATGACACAAAAATAACGTTAAGACAAACCTAACGTCATGGTACAACGTTAATTCGTGTTAGCGCGCGTTGATGTCTTTTACTTTGTGAAAATGTTGTCAGTAACTGAATAGCTTTTTACAACATTATTAGATGTTACTGTAAGAACTGTTGTCTTAAGGTGCTTGAAACTAATAATTTTGATCTACAATGTAATTGATTGATGCTATTGTGGAAGGGTTTTCAAATTTTATCATTGGGTATAAGACGCATCGTGCTTTCCTTCATTGAATATTACAAAAGCTAACATAAACTTTGATAACCTAACTTAGTTAACCCTTCCAAACTCCATTTGATATTAACGACGTACTTAACCTCTAGGTTCAGAAGCATTACAGTAATATAATCTAGAACCGAGAAAGTTGCAGCGAAGCCTCCGGCTGTAGGAGACAGGTAGGCTGTTACAAATGCGCTATACCGTTACCAACTGCGCCTGAGACGCACCTGGTGCGAGGCCAACCTTGGATGATGTGGAGATCGTATCTGGAGAGGCCGTGAGTCTCTATTAACATTAAAAGGTTATTGAAGTTACTGGATATTTTCATGAAAAAAAATGAAATAATAGTTGCTGATTTAGAATTGAATAGAATAGAATAGAATATTTATCTGCGGTAAACATGGTATACAAGGGTGTTATATACAAATTGAGGCACAAGCATGTTTAGCTAAGATAACACATAGCATGCAAAATTTAAAAAAAACAAGTTAAGCAACAACAACCTTTTTTTTTTAGATTCCCTGCAAGCTGCGGGGACTGAACGATTTTATTGTATCTCCAATTCTCAAATTGGGGAAAATAAGTGGGGAGGGCATTGCCACCTGAAGAAGATCAATAATACACTATCCAACATATACTCGTATATATGTGTTGTTTAATATCCTCGTTTGCGTGTAATGTAGAAGTTATTAAGAAGCCTAGCTTAGCCTAGTCTGACTAGGCTATTGTCTATTCATTATTCGATTAATCTCATTTCCGTCAAAAAGGGAAACTGTGATCAATTTTACAATTTTTAAAAGATAAGTAATCAATAATCCTGATATTTTTGTTAATACATTGTGAGCGTTGAAACCGTATAGTGTGCTATTTATTTCAAACGCATGTGCCTGAACGTTTCAATACACATGCAGCGGGAATGCCTGAGGGAAACGGCGGGAGGAGGGGGAGGTAGGAGGGAGGCTGTAACGGCGCGCGCGCATACGGTACTACGACGCGGTTCATTGAGGATTAATTACGATCCAGTGTGAAGATATGGCTTGGAAGATGCACATGGGATTTTATTGAGATGTTTCTGATTTCTTGGTTCAATTATTAGTAAATTGTTTTATTGGATAATCGGTTTATTGGTATAACTAATTAGTAAGATTTATAATTGACGAATAGATTAACAATATTTCATAGTTTAAATAATTGCATTTATGTATAGTAAATCATACCAAGGTAATTAAAAAAAAATAGACAAGCTTCGGTTGAAGAGTTTAAAATAAGATTTTAACTAACGATTTTAACATTTATGTATGTAACAACACACCTTATTATCACTCTAAAGAAGTAAGAGAAAGAAAGAAGTGATGACCTCACACAGACCAACGAAGAATGACACAAAAGTGAGGAAGTAGTTGATGGAAGATGGCTGCCTGGCTGATAATGATGATAGTCATGATGCTAATAATTATATATTCCACTAAGCTTAAAATGTCACTTATGGGATATCTTCCGTGACTGTTCTTTATATTGACAAGTGTAGGATAAGTGTCATTTTAAGCTTAGTTGTGAACCGTGATAGCGTAAAACAGTGCTGATATTCCATTACTATTAAATTAATGCGAAAAATTGTGAGTATGGCATGAATGGATGTTTGTAACTCTTTCACGCAGAAACTCTTGAACCGATTTAGGTGAAATTTTGCACACAGATAGTTTCAAACCTAGATTTAAATATAGGATACTTTATATTTAACAGAGGGCGGGCCTATTTTTTCGCCAAAGAATCAGCATTGCCATCCAACGTGGCAATGCTGCCAGCCTCCTGGGCACTTCTTCTGTTGGCAGCAATTTTTCGGAAGTCCTGTAACCCTCCTAAGACGACCCACTGACCCCTTTTTGATACTATTTATTACCTACCTTTTTCGTATTTTTATTTCTATTATAGTGTTAGTTTGTATTAACTGGATACTTATTATCTCAGCAATAAGATCCCATGGAACAATTATCAATCTTTACGCAGACGAAGCCGTTACCAGAAGCTAGTCTATAATATTAAAACTTGGCACTAAAACCAAGGTTTTATAAATAACTTTACAAGCCAGTAGAACTAACTGCATTCTAATCTGAACGACTCCGTGCTTATTAATGTCATCGAACAAAAACTAGATTTACTTCACCCTAGTTATTACTTGATAACTAGTCAGATGAGGTTCTGTTGCTTTGACTTACGATCTTGTTCTTCTAATGATTAAGTCTTAGAATAAACAAATGGTTGGCATTAATAACTAAATATTGGTACCGTGAAAGATGCTGGATACCGTTGTCTTATTTATGTATTCATTATTGCATTACTTTTATATTGCTGAGCAAGATTGAGCCAGAGTGTTTGGTATAGCATCTTGATATCAAACTCATACTATATTTTCCCTTATCTTCGAGTGTAATGCATTTATTATTGTATCAGTTCAGAGATTTAAAATAAAGATACGCCTAGTGTAAGAAAAATTAAAGAAATTAATTTACATCATCATTCTTTTCGCGTATCTTTGTAGTTTAATGTGTGTGGGTGGACGTAATTTTCGTTTTTCATCTTCTTCATGATTTTTTTGCCCCTTTCTCAACTTATTTGAGGTCAGCGCACAAACCAAAGTATAATAAAAACATTCTGCATCTCTTGTGCCTTTCAGTACAATAAAGGATATCACTTCAATACTTGATGTATTCTTCTTCAATACTAATGTAGTATTGCAACTATCTAGTGTCCACGACTCAAGCCTCGTTGCTTAGTGTGGCACTAGATAGCGCTGTGTATAAAACGTCCAGAGATATTTATTTCATATTTCATGTATATCAGTAATTTAAACTCAAAAATAAAAACATGAAAGCGACGATTCAAATATGCTTTCATAGTAGAGACAGTACAAATCTTGTAATTCGATTACAATACGAATTTGCTTGCGCTCAGTAATGTTAGCGGAAATGATTGCGCTGTTCATTTGTTTTACGAAAATTGAGCATCACTGCAATAGACGGACAATGGACATCAGTCACTTATTTCATTTGATGTTTTAGGGTTTCGCATATATTGCATGCTGCATTTCATGGTTTATCTTTTCTAGTTTTGTATGCACGTCATCTCCGTGCGAGGGATGAATATTTTTTCTTTCTCAATAAAGCATTCACAGTTTCAAATGAAGAAGAAATGTCATTTCGTGTTTGAACTTACTGTTTTTTTTTTGGGTTAGACACAAAATATAATTAGAAACGATAAGCACTTAGTTCTAAACATTATACAGGGTGGCAACGACCAGACGACATGAGTAACATACATGTACACATTGTACAATCTGCATCAAAATCTTTTTGTAAAACTACTACAGAACCACTTAAAAAAAACAACAAAGATCCACAAAAGAAGTACATAATGTTAACAAATAGTAACTGTTACGCAAGTCGAGCAAAGAAATATGAATAATTCAAGCACAATAACAGTTCACTAATTACTATGCAAACCCTCTTTATACGCAAAACTATGCAATCTATAGAACACGTCAATTTTAAAAATAACGACGAATATATTAAGAAATTTCCTTTTTCTCGTAACTGTTTCATAACTTTATTTTCTCCGTAATAAAATGAATAGTTATTCATATGCTGATTTTATATGAATAAATTTATTGAATAAATTGAATTCTGAAGACGCTTTTCCACTTGGAGGTTGACTGAGTTGGAATGGAACTGTATTTTATGTAGACATTCTGGTTTGAGCTTGATTGATGGCTAGAACTGGATGATGGGTAGACTTTGATTGAATTACTGAGTCACTCTGTGCACTTAAACCTATCTTTGTTTTGTAATGTATTTCCTGAATTAATTCTTGTACTAACAGGTACAGGTAACAGATAGAAATGGTAACGGTTAGAATTGTTGAAGGACTAAAACGTTACAGTGAAATGAAAAAGATATTATTATTATTTTTCAAACATCCAAAAAATAAACCATACAACCAACGTAACTGAGACTGCATAAAAAAAACTGCAGTAGTGATTTTATCTAGAACCTATTACTTTCTGTTCCTATTTATTGTTTTTTCAACATTTATTGCAGTTGCACTTTCTTCGGTCTCAGAAACATGCTTTCCCTTGCTCCAGGCTCTGCTAACAACACTTCTTCGAGATAAACTGACATTGACTATATTTTTCGGAATACTTGGAAAGATCAAATGTTAGCAGTACTTGAAGAAAAGTTGGTGAAACCGTGTAAAATATATTGGAACGACCTTTGTATACCTACTCATCAATTCATATCTGTCAGCGAATACTCGATAAATTATAATAAAATCTTTAAAGAGCTTATAATTATAGCACATGAAATACAAGCAAATAATGAAAAACAAAATAATAAGCGCTAGAAACTTTTTTTATGAAGTAAAAGTTTTTAATTGACATAAGCGTGCAAACAAGGATTGATCAATCTTATTCACAACAGGCTGAGATAACAGGATACTCTCTAAATGTAACTAAATTAATTAAATTGCATTTAAAACCTTGTTATTAATTTTGATCAGAAACTATTAGTACAGAGAAATGCATAAATTATTCATAAATATTAATTGCTGCAATTAATGCAATGACAACAAATTATACAGAATATTCTATGAAATAAATACGTATGTTCAATTTGAAAACTGGTCGATACTTTTAAATATACATAGATATAAGCAATAAAAATCAACTTCAACGCTACTGCAAATAACACGATCAATTATTGTTAACTTTCACATACAGAGATGTTTATCGCCAAATACAAAGTGTTTAATGATTGAAATGACCTCAATACTTTAAAATACAAATGATGTAACCTTATTGACACATTAAATAACTGAAGTTATATTTTATTTGCAAGTCACAGATTCATAGACTTTAAATTAACGGCATAATTAGTTCTGTTATTTGTAATGATTAATTACCATGTCGCTATTGCAATTGTTACATTAATTTACAGTCAGTTATAGTCCTTAATTTCTGTTTAAGAGCAAACTAATCTACCCGCGTGAGTGATGTAGAATCTAATAATGTCACTATATTCCATTTTATAAAATGAGTTCAGTCAAAATCAATTGTTTATGATAATTTATAATATGGACACGATAATTTGGTGAATCGTATGGTTACCATAACTTTTCCATTTTTTCTGACGTATGTTTAATAGTCGATGTTTGAGTTAATTAAACTGAATCCTGATTATTTTTGTCCTTTACATTTTAACTAACAAATATTCATCATTTCCGACACTTCTAGAAAAATATGTAAGAGCAAATATAACAGATAAAAAACAAGCTTTCACATCGATCTATACAAATCTTTTCTTTTTATGAAATTAATAAATATGATGATAACTTATAGCTGTAATTATGGATATGGTTAACTCTAATGCCTTATAATATAGAAGAAAATTATGAACGCGGCGCAGAATATTTTCTACTTGACCAGTAACTGACGAGTCAATAACCCGGCCATAAATCACTTTAAAATTACATTATATTGCATTACAGCATTAACAAGTTTTCGGTTTGTCTTGAACCCAAAAGGATACCCAATCCTCCTAACTTTATTATCACCATCAATTAATATTTCAGGCAAAAGTAAGCCGCAACTTTTGAAGATTAATTTATTTATCATCACAGTATGTTATAATTAATATTTTCCTCTTGTCATAAGCCATCTGAAGCTTCTTCCTACATGAAAGAAAGAAGAAAGTAAGCTTAATCAGCCCATAATGTTCCCATCCCACTGCTGGGACAGAAGCTTCTCTATGAGAGAAACTGCGCAATAAACCACAACGCGGTATATGTAGAGAAGGGTTACCCTATAACAAAATACAGTTAAATTCATCAACAACAAGTTAACCTACAAATGTGTTGAACCGCGGTTAACATCAGCAAATCTCTGTTATTGCATATTTGTATGTGAAGACATTGCAGCCGGTGCTTCTAACATTTTAATTACAGATACGATCTCTTCACAGTTATAACATTACTCGGCTGGCTGCTGTATGCACATTTACAACTACCACTCCAGTACCACTACAGTAACTCTTAGAAGACAGATTTAAGATCCACTGTTAGTGTTGGGAAAAGCTGTTAGTAATTAAGTATGGAAACGGAAGGAAATATGGGGTTTATGACTGAAACAATTGCGAAGAAAAGAAATCTATGAAGTCAGAAGCTTTTTTTTAAACTTTGTTATTTTTCCGTTTGAAACTATCTGTGTGTGTTGAAAGTTAATACCGCTGAAACGAAAACTCGCGAAAGCTTTTTCGCAAAACACAGAAAAGCGCCTTACCTCTATCCCGAAAAAGCATCCAAAAATAAAAACAGCTTATGAACACAATCACGTTACACACTTCCAAAATTCAAAACAATAATTAATCAAAATATTTGACATAAAATTTCCGCGCTACAGAAAGCGTCAAATCGTTTGTATTTAGAACGCGGCACGTGATTCGCCGACGTCGAACGGAACGCGACTGGTACTCTTCGGTTAGGCGAACTCCCGCGCAGCTCAACCAATATGTCTGATGTAACTTTTGAATGTCATATTAGCGCGATTTTTATGTAATGGATGAAAGGTGAGGATGAGCTAGGAATGTGTAGAGTTCGAATTCGCGAATGCGCTTTGTGTAAGGATTTTCAACTTTTAACGGCACCTTTGGAAATGGAACAGAATTGATGTTTTTGTTGGTCCAATGTTTAAAGTATTCGTAAGTTCACATTTAACGTCCTGAAAAAATGAAAACGTAACATAACGTGTGGAATTTCAATGATTAGAATAAATGTGAGATTCCTAGGAGGTTTCCTTTTCTGATGAGTTTTATTCCATAGCGGTTACTTAACTGCTAATCGTTCTTTACATGTATTTCTCAAAAATGCTGTGAAACCAAAACGAAAGTTTAAATAATCAATAAAGTTAGAGGTTCACTCTTTAATGTGATGTATGAGTTTCAGATACAAAATAAGAGCTTTGAAATATTTTTTAAATAAGAATAACTGAAAAAAAAATGTTACATATTAATGTTAATAATTATCACGAAACGTCTGAAAAATATTATCTAGAATATTAACAACTTTTAAGATTGATTTTCAATGTTGACAAAATCGTGGATACTAATGAATGGTGGGACTTTTAATTGTAGTGTATCTACAATGTTTTTGTTGTCAGCCGGTGACATTAAACTCCTAAAAGAAGCCAGGGTCAGGGTATATTTTCTACCTCCTGGATTTTATTTATTTATTTACAAAAAACATGCACAGCATTGCAACTAACGCACGCTGCATATAAACTCTCTTTTCCACAAAAACTTGTCATTCATGAACCCATGTAAATCTCACAAGTCATTAAGTTGTCATTTACTTTTAAACAAAATGAGACAGTTCACCTGTAGAGGCTGTGTTAACGAGTGCATATAACAATATGTGTACACTCTAGAGAGACTATTGTTCACAATCTATAACAATATAATTATTATAAATTAGAGTTGTTTTTATGGCTGTCTGTGTGAGCGTGTTGTTATTTTTAACTACGCAATGGATTTTTATACAGTTTTCACAATCATTTAGGGAATTTACTCTGCAGGGTGTACGTGTAACTACAGCATATCCATAATAAGCAAATAATAAAGACATCTTGAAGTTTTTATGTCGTAAAGATCGTGTGAAGCAGGGGAAGGTCACTAATGATGAAAAAAATCCTATAGTTTGGCTTTTGACTGCTTCGTGTTCGTTTGTGTCACAGGTCGTGAGTCCAAAATACGCGCGCCCGTAATATACTTATTTGGCCCAAAGATGGCTACTTAATGTGTTGTGATTTTTTTACGTAGGATTATTGCCCCATCTCGTTGGTCAAGAGGTCGCAGAAGCTACTACTGAGGATGAGGTCATTGATTTGATTGAATCCCGAGTCGTACAAAGTATTATTGAGTTTTTCCATCAGAAACTTGCCGGCACGGAACCTAGACATCTGCTCAGTTGATTGCAATAAGCTCGATACTGGCTATTTTTTACAGACTATTACTGGCTACTGGCTTCAACATTTCTGGAGAAATATGCTTGTACTATAGGATACACCTGTACCTAATCCTTCGAGGATTATTTGAGATTTTTTTTTCGGATGGGAAATCATCAAATAACTTCTCCCACTCTGGGTTGAACGGGAGGGAGTGTCAGACTTTTACTGACTAAAACCCAGCCATATAATATGTGTCATGTTATGTTTATGTTGATAACTAGTAGGTGGATTCTCATAGCTACTTCTGTGAGAATGCACCTGCGACAAATAAAAACAAAGGTTCTTTTGCTTCTTTCACTTTGAAACACAACTTAATGCGACACCTGTTAGACGAAAGGCCTCCAACTGCATAAACATTACAAACTAATTAAGCTCTTCATTAAAGCTGACTTTCTCTCACCCTTCGGTAATGTAAGGCTCGCTCATTAGAAAGCGGCCATGTTTGGCGTTTGCCCAACTTTGCGCAGTACAGTCACGATAATGCGTTTTATTACTATTAATGCGCGTGCGATACATGCGCGTGCGCCTGTGCGGTCGTGCGGTTTTTGAGGGATTTCACATTTTATGAGCTTAGTACTTACTCGTGTACACAAAAGACGAAATATGGGCATGAGAAACAAAAAAAAAACTGTTGCAAGTCCTCTCATATTACGTCACTTTTCTTTCATGTTTAGATTTTTTTAAGAGAGCTATAATAGTTACGTACTATTAAAAGCAGATATCCTCATTTAATTTTGTAACAAAAAAAATGTAGTCATAACTAATCAAATTGTGGTAGCTGATTGCAGCCTTTTAATTTTCCGCCTATCACTCTTTAGAGACCTAGATTAGAAATATACGAAAAGTTTATTCACCCTAAAATCTATCCACTTTTAACCGTATCATACCTAAAAAGTAATCAAGAGAATTAAAGCTTTCATTTAAATTCTGCAGTGAATGCAACTTATCCAATAACCAATTTTGTCATTGAATTTAAATGAGAGATAGTTTCAGCTTTTTTTACTAAATTATTTTAGAATATTTTATTTATTTAGCAATTTAAGTTTATTTGTAATCTGAATCCCTTTTGCAGCGAAACATTTAATAACTCAAGATATAATTGAATACTTTACAAATTCAGATTTTAAAAATTATACGTTAACACAAAAATTATATTTAAAATGCATACGTAGTGCTTATTTGCATGAAATGAGTGAAAATAAAAGACAGTCACGAACTCTTACATAAAATAAAAAATATGCATATCTGAAGTAAAAAGTTTGCAGTGCAATATGTTTATGCATTAGCTTGCTTAATATTTTATTATGTTTGTGTAAGTAACTGCTTCTGTAGCTAAAAATAAATAAAAGTCATTGTAAACTTTTTTTGCGACTGTCATATTTTTACTTTCATATCGAAGTAAGACAGATAATTTGTCAAATACATACCAATTACTAACAACTAAGTTCAATTTTATCCAATCTTTAGAGAAACCTATTCAAAACACAAAAGCCATTTCATGTTGTTCTAAGACTACTGAATAAAACTATTGAAGCTATCCACATTTATTCCAAAGTGAGCCAAAATAGTAAATAACAACATTTATTCAGTTCGCATAACAAGGTACAATGTTAAAAAACTAGTATGGAGGACAACAATCCTCAATCAGACAATGATCCTTATGCGCTAACTTGTACAATTTCCCTGGACTCCACACTAGGATACCATTGGTCGTGGGGTCCAGTCTCTTCCCAAGTACAGGTAACGTGTTAGCTTTATCTGTACGTATTACAGAGTAAATAGAAAAAAAAATTGGTTGTCTGTAAAGTCGGTTTACGGACGATAGATTTACGTGATAACGTCATAATCATTATTTTATGTAATACAAACAGGTGGAACGTTACTATGGAACGTTACTATTTTTCATGAGTGTTGCTGGTATTATCAATTTATAAGACGTTATCACGTCAAAAAATAAAAAAATAAATCCATATATCAGGGATTGTGTACATCATATTTCAAAACATATTGTTTTTATCTTGCAGAATTTTAATTGTAATATTCTGTTAACCTTTTCTAAAAAAAAAACAAAAAGAGTATGCTTTCCATACCCACACGATATGAAACAGTCAATAAATCTAGAAACAAAAGAACTAGAAACAATTAATAACACGTTACTTACTTACAGGTCACGCGACGGACTCCAAAACAATAAGGTTTCTCAACTGAGCAAAAACGCACAAATTAATCAAAGTATCGCCTACGAGTCGCCGAGCAAGTTCCAGTCACAGCTTGTTGAACGTTCAACCTAATGAACTGTAATTAACTCTTTCGGTTTGAACGAATAAATCAGGCAAGCGATATGTCAGTAAGACGTATGTTTTGGTTTTTGTAGGATTGGAATACATATACTACAAAAAAAAAAAAACAGAAATAAATGACTAAATGAAAAAGACAGTTTGCAAACTTTCTTCGGGCAGTCATAGATTCGATACAGTTAAGAATATATCCAATCAAGTGCATTACGCTGACTTGAGCTTCAGATCAATCGTAATCATAAAAACGTCCTGATCAGCCCATAGTTTTCCCTCATCTATGATGATTTGACGAACGACTTTGATGGTTTTTTCCAAACAAACCCCAAAAAAGTAAGAATACCTTGCATACCCTCTTTGTTATTATTTTTTTTTTTTTTTTATTATTTGAAGTTTGTCATAATGTTACTATACTTATTTTGTAAATATGTTTTTATTTGTTTTAAGTGAACTGCTTTATTTAATTGTATTTCTGGGTGCTGTGCTTTGTCTTTTGTGTGCACTAAATAAATGATTTATCTATCTATCTATCTATCTATCTACCTTGTACCGAAATCACGAGTGCGGCTGAGTCGTTCCACCTCTTTCAAGGAGATAAAATATTTCCAAATGGTAGTAGATGGCCAGCATTCAATAATTGGTGATATCTCTCCAAAAGAAAACCATCATCAGCATCCTAATAACCGGATGCAGCTAAATACCAGTATTTTTGCATGAAGCGACCACAACCCAGTTAGTACTTGGTAATACGATACTCCTTGGTAAGACTGGTTTTCAGACGTTTTGCGCCAAACTGCCAAAAGCTTAACGTGCTTTCCGAGACACAGAGGAAACTCGGTAAGTAATTGGTGATCACAGATCCAGAGACGAAAATATAAACGTCATCATTTTTTTCTCTGAATGTTTTGAGCTCTCGATAGGCACTCCTCCCATTGAATAAGCCCCACTTTCATCAACAGAAACACAAACACAACTAGTTATTTGTAGATTGAGTGAAAGACGAGGAAGCGGGCGGCGTAGTGTGTGCTGGACAATTTCATGGGCCGGCGACATCCTCGATGTAATGTTGTGTTGCTACATATTCTTAACGATACGGCTTTATTGTGTATACGGACAGGGAACCTTATAGAGCTGTGAATATAAACAAACGTACAATCATCGGATGAGATGCGAATTGTGTGTTTCTCATAACATTGGAAATACAACACAACATCAAAACCATTTACAAACAAACTGTTAAAATAACGATACCTCTCCAGCTAAAATCCATGGAGCCGTTCAGGCTGCAGAGCGTGCCAAATATTTGAATTTGGCGCCAAAAATCGGTCATTTTTTTTTGAGAGTCACTCTCTCAGTAAATACGAATCTGACCACATCTTTCAAGCTAAAATCCGTCGAGCCGTTCAGGCCAGGCCACAGGCCACAGAGCGTGCCAAACATTGTACATACATACATACTCTCGAAAAACGTAGCCCTCCTTCTGGCCCAGTCAGGTAATAATCGTCCGACCATCACTATCCTCAATTTCTTGTTGAAAAAATACAATGACGCAAAACCTTTTTTCTTCCATGTCATGGCAACATTTACGCCTTATTCTTCCATGAGAGCAATGGCTCACACAACCATCCATTTGAAACCCTTTGTGTGCCATGTTTTACAAAAATATTATTTTTGGCAATCACTTAGGTGAGAAGTTCAAAAAAAACGTCAAGTTTGTCTATTGTATTATTGCTGTCAAACCCAAAACCCACAATCATAATAGGCAGCTATTATCTGCACAGCAAATAAGCCTTAATCGCTTTCTTCAAACACACTCATTCATCAACCACAAAATAATGTGTACTTCAAATATTTGCTGTCAAATATTATCCTCTTGAACGAACACCTCTATACAAATACGCAAGACCGCAAACTCACGCGCACACCGCGCATGCGTAACACGCATAATATCCATCCAACAGAAAGTAAATATTTGAAGAAGGCCCACTACATACATCACGCTAATATTTGTATATTTTGAATAAAGAATGAAGATTATTTTTCGGTAATTGATCGTAATTGAGCATTCCAATTACGATCAATTGCCGAAAAATAATCTTTATTCTTTATTCAAAATATACAAAGATTATTTTTCGGCAATTGATCGTAATTGAGTATTCCAATTACGATCAATTGCCGAAAAATAATCTTTATTGGTTACTTAAATCTTTCAAATAATGGTCTTTAAACCTCCAGAATCTACGTTTTAGAAAACGTTGGTGGTGGACATGTACCAACCCGCACTGGTTTCGGGTAGCAGATACTCCCTCAAACTTGGAGGAGACCTATGTACCAGCACTTGAAACAGGTCACTTTAATGGTCTTTGTTTACTCTTTCTTCTAGTGAACTCGCGTTTCAAGTAACACTTCTATGCTTATATGTTTAGCGGTTACAAGAATGGCAAACTAGCATTATGCTCAATCGTATCTGCTTTTCCTATATTTGTACACTCGGAGTGCGTCCATTTTTCATAGTAACCATTGTAAGTCAATGATGTAAATGAGATAAGATGTCGTTGCATATTCTGCCACGCATTACTGTTTTAAATGTTATTACCAAATATATGCACAATTAATAATATTTCGTGTTTATTCGAACCTTTTTTAGCGATATAAGGTATATACAAAAATATTATATCAAAGCATATTAGTAGGTTTGCATACCACGCATTACCGCTTATTTTTGTCATTCACTGTCTCTAAGGTGATTTACGGTGACATTATAAAAATAATTTATCGCTAGACATTAACACAGAGCGCCATCTTGTGCCACACTAAGCAAGGCTTGTGTCGTGGTCACCAGACAGTTGATATTCTACATATATACTTTTTGTTTGTAAATACATACTTATTATACATATAAACATTGATGACTTGGAAACAAATTCCAATGCTTGTCACACAAACATTTGCTCCTACCGGGATTCGAGCCCAGGACCCTAAGAACGTAAGGCAACCTCACCACCACTACACCATTCGGGTCGTCAAATTAATTTGAAAGTTTTGTTCAAGAACCGATCTTCAGATTAAAACTCAAAATTCTACCTCACACACTGAACTAAAGCCTGTAACGCATGATGTAAAACAGTCTTCGTACAAAATCAGATAAAGTTGTTACCTAGCAAAAACTGTTATAAGCATCCTCGGTTGCAAAAATATACCCCCTCGTTGTTCAAAGAGGCGTAATAGCATAATTCACACTTTACACTTCGAGAGATAGCATCGGAGTAATAATATTGTATGGAAGATAGCGATGCGTTGAGTCAAGCTCACCACCTGTAATTTCTGATAGCCTGGTAGCACCATAAGATTAGCAATCTATACCGTGTAAGGTGTTAAATCGCGTTGTTCATTTTCAATGACATACATAGTCATTCTTATTTTGTAATGCCTGGAGGGATCTTTATATCAGTTTAGTGTTATCTCAATTTAATCTTAGATGTAGGAATATTTTGCAATTAACAGAAGGTAATAAAATGACTGTGTGTAACTGGTGGCCTTTGAAACACATCGATATTATGATGAATTTTGGGACCTCTTTATCATTGGCAACATTTTCACCGAAAGACGACCACTGCTGGACCAAGAATTTTCCAAGCGACGACGGAGTGACTAGTGAAAAATAAAAAAAATCATAGAGTGACCAATAAATATATTTAGACAATCGGCAATCGCTCTCAAAGCATTTCGTTTTTCTACGACTTTCAAGAAGATTGAGATAAACTTTTCGGTACTTCTAATACATTTAGACATTTCCACCGTATGTCGTGTTACTTCTCTCACCTCCTAAACATTTCTTCTTAGAACCTACCAAATCAACTACAGCAATTACTATTGCAATCAAGGAAAAGATATCAATTACAACAAAACGGCACCTCACACTAAGAAAATTGAAGTTTTCCCCACAAAATCAATGAAAACAAACGAAAATGTTCGAACAGTAAATCCCCCGTTGTTCTGTAAGATAAACCGCGGGATGCGACGCGCAACCACAAGCAACGCCGGGCGAAATTATTATATTACGTGCCCGCTATAGCTGCAGGGATTAACGGTTCTGATGCTGTGCTCTATCCGAGAGAAATTGTAGTGTTTAACGCCTGGATTCACTTGTAAATGTAACAAATATTACATGTTTGAAGTCATCTGACACTTTTAGGTCGATATCATCATCTGTCTAGCCCTTTCCCAACTATGTTTGGGTCAGCTTCCAATCTAAACGGATACCAGTATTGAACATGGAGCGACTGCCTAGCTGACCTCCACAACCCAATAGTACTGGGTAATACGATTAGTGCCACTTGGTAAAACGGGCTGTCAGACTTTCGGAACACTGACTACATGTAACGAAAAAATTAAAAGGTCTACAATTGACAGTCAAGACCAACGGTTTAACGTGCTTTTCGAGCCACGGAGGAGACTTGGTATGTAATGGGTGGTCACCGATCTACAGACCAGCCTGGGGCACCGCAGCTTACTGTGAAGATAAATTATTATTTTGCTAGGTTTCTTTATCAAAATTTAAAGGAAGAAGGAGGTTCCTCTTTCATTGAATTTTGATAAAGGAACAGATGTTTTTATCATCAGCTCATGAATCCACAAAAAGGTGAGTATGTATATACCCTTACTGACCAATAGATGATTCAAATTCTAGACTAATGTGATTATCATCATCATCATTGTCATCATTTTGCTAAACATGGGCTTCATGAAGCTTCGCTACATCGACAGTTACTGAAATATGTTGATGTCGTATTGGCAAACTCTTTAATGATGCTAATTATACCTTACCGTTCCATCATTTATATTAAAGCCCCTGTTTATTATTGTAAGGTTTTGAAACTTGCAATCCACATTCAATTTATTTCAATAAATACACGATCTAATCTTTATAGAAGTTACTTGCAATTTATTTTCATTAGTGTACGCCCACACATTGACTTCGTTGGTATTTATTTTTAGTTCTCAAATAGATCATTTTAATCAAGTCATTGCTTAACAGGCAATCAGTGCATGACCTCGTAGAAGAATGATAATCTCGATAAGTATTTAATTATTTTTAATTTTTAGACTATTATAGCCGTTCTGTGAAGCTAGAGTTAACAGTTTAAGTAAATGTAGGTAAGATGTTTTTAAACCACGAGTAATGAGTGCAAATTGTGGTCTATGAGCCATGTTGGCGCATGATTTTTAGTTTTAATTTAAAAGTTACTTCATTCACACTAAAGATTTCTTAAAACGTTTATAATACAGGGCTATGAAAGAGCAGATTTCGAAAGCTTGAAAGGTAAAAATAAGTTTTTGGAGTCTGCACACCTGATAGTTGAACTAAATTACTTACCTACTTACCCAGAAGTAATTACGTTTCAAGATAATTCTTAGTTTAGTCTGGATAACTGAAATGTTGAATATTTAGTATTTTGTCAGAAATTAAAATCATTTTTTTTTTCCAAATAACGTATAGAAGGTTGGTAAAATGTATGAAATTGTTCTCTTATTCTGCCTTTTATTTCGGCGTGCAAATAATATAAAAGTAAAAGTTACATAATATTTTTATTTTACACAAACTTGAAGATGACCACAGTGATTTTAAGATTCGGGATCCTCATCAGCCTCTTCGACCGTCAAATTTGTAACCTTCTCTCTTCTTTGTGTTTTATAAAATAATATAAAAGGTATCAAAATAAATTAGTTATGGCAACCCTAAAACTAATGCGATTCCAAATTTCTTTCCAAATAGTATCGCGTATTGCCTCAGGTCATCAAATTGGAGCGCATCTTTTGCAACTACTGTTCCGAGGACATTGCACAAGTCGTGTTGCATGGTGTCAGTAAATGTATACGTGCTAAACGATTTATGTCGGATTTGATGTATTAGTGTGTTTTATTGCAGTAGCTGGACTAGTGGCCACACCCGATTTGCACTGGGTTGATGAATTCGCGACACTGAAAAAGATTTGAAATTATGTTTTCAATGTCCGAGTAGTTAAGTAAGGTGGTTCTACTTTTTTATATTTTCAATTAGGAAATAGTTCATTGAGCCGTTACGCGTTAATAATTATAATAAATTTAAATTACCAAAATGGCTCTTCGAGAAGCACCATCAATATGCTCAAAAAAACTTAACAGTCTAATGAATAACTATTTTAACTCATAACAACATTAATTAATAAATTGTTTCTACACAGCGGTGTAAATAATCACTTCAATACTAAAAACATATTGAAAAAGTGTTAAGTGCTCAGAAATTGACAAACACAATAAATTCTGATATGCAACACTTTCTATCAAAAAGATCAGCAGGTTAAGTGCTAGAATAACATAATACCTAGGCTATCTATATGTTTGTGCATTATTTTGTTTCATCACCACTGCGTTTTAGCAGATATCACCTTTGCTCTTTATGATAATGTGCAAAATATTCGATTTGTAATTTAATCAGATCCAGATTACATGATGTTATGTGTAGTTGAGAAAATATTACAAAATACAGTATGGAATAATGCTGAAAATGAAAAAATAAATCGCTGTCTCACAAGAGACAGTTATGATATTACATACAGTGGCTGAAACCGCAAAATCATACATAAAGAGGGGTCAGTATTTAATGTATTGACTTATTACAAACAGCAGTTGACATTTTGTATATAACTTTGATATTTAAACATGCAATTCTATTAACATTTTGCCAACGACGACGATTAAATCAATCCCTTCAATTTCTAAAGTTTTATCGTAACTTGTAGCTTTCAAAACTATTTGGCATTTAGAAGTGGACTATGTTTCAGGTTGAATTATGATGACACCAAATAACATAATCAGCAAACACAGTCCACTGTTGAATATGGGCCTGTACGTCCCAATGCTGGGCAAAGGACTTCCCCAATTCCTTCCGTGTGCTCCTGTCCTATATCTCCTTGAACCATTTCATTATTTTAGAAACGTTTTATTTGCCGTTGAATTCCTTTCTTTACAATGAGAGTTGTAAAGAATGGAATTCAACGGCAAATAAAACGTTTGTGCCAGGTGCCTGCGAAGACCAATGGTTAAACCTATTCTGAAGGTGTTGTCATTGTCATGTTCTCATATTCTTTATTGCACACAAAATAATATAGAAAAATATACACAAAATTAAAACATATAGCTAATGTACAACGGCGACCACTTTTGAATATATCTATCTACTCCAACAGTCACCGCTTCTACGTCTAATATGGAACACATCAATTAACAAAACAATCAGAAGTAGGTGCAGTGCGATATTACTTCCCCGGACGATACCATACAAGGAGCGAATGCTAAGCATTATCATACAAAAACTGATACCAGTCAATTATTAACAGGTCGCTGGTTAACAGCCGTAACAGTCCATTTCCTTCAGATAATTGTTAGAACTTGTTAATGAGTCGTGCCGGTTCAATACGTTTGGCGTTATTGTTCACTATAAACCAGTAATTATGGTCAGAAAGACTTCAGCTCAAAGAGAGTTTATTTATAACCAATCAGTCAGCCTTAAAGCGAGAGTGAACGGACGTAGGCATCTTTGTCATCCAAGTTTGGTTACAATGAGGAAGCCTGTGTCTTTGGCTACTAGAGGTCCCAGAATTAGGAAGCACACGTCATAGTCATTATGAATTAATTCCTAATGCAATATTGCAACTTTTTGCATTGCATAAGTCTAAAACTAAACCTATGACAATCTTCGACGTCAGACAGACGATGGAAATCCATCTGCCTAATGTATTATTTATACATTCTGTATGCAAAAGTTTATGCGAAAATTATTCAATATCTCTTAGACCTCGGACGCTTGAAGAAAGTTGTAATTTGATGAAACTTGTTCAATCGGCTTCCATAGTTCATCGGCCTTTGATTGAAAGGAACTGATGTCATAGTTTTATCGTTAGTTTTAAGTAAACAATCATTTGAATGTTACTGAAATGAAAAACCAAGATTGGATAACCGATAGCTGTAAGGTGTATAAGGTAGCTGATAGCCGGATACCTCCTTCATCA
This sequence comes from Xestia c-nigrum, assembly GCA_916618015.1. Taxonomy (NCBI): domain Eukaryota; kingdom Metazoa; phylum Arthropoda; class Insecta; order Lepidoptera; family Noctuidae; genus Xestia; species Xestia c-nigrum. The sequence continues at coordinate 27,470,080 of OU745247.1, forward strand.
TTTAAAAGATAGGATTCTTTTCTTAGACGGTTGTTGGAGTTGATGGTTGCAGGACGGTTGTTCTACGGGATATATCCTGATCTCGTGAATAGCTCTGCTTGAGCGATACAGAATTTGCACGACGTCAATGCCTCGATTCTGCTATTACGATGGTGTCAGAATAGGCGATCTTTGAAGTCACGATGATCAAGTTCTGTCAAGGTTTGACAAATTTGGTAAAATAAATATAATGGCAATTGTCTTTTTTAAACTTTCACGATCAGCACACATTATAAAACTTAAGAAGACGGGTATTTATCGTGAATTTACCTTTTACCAAGAACCCCCGCAACCACGGCTGGTGCAATCCGGTCGAAACGTCGGGATTAAATTAAAGGTAAATTCGCGATAAATACCCGTCTTCTTAAGTTTTAAATATAATGGCGTCATTATGACTTCTCAATGAACAACCACTGACACTCCATTGAAAGAAATGTCATAGAATATTAATCTCGTACATGAAATCTGGCATGAATAAATGTTCGCATTTAGTAGTAGTTTCGAAAACCATTTGTACTAATGGTTTTATAACAATGGCAATACGAAAATGCTATTAAAACACCAATTTTATTTCGAAACCATCGACCGACCAATGATCGATCATTGTGAATTTAGGAGATTACGAACTTTAAGCAAAATGACAATGGGATGAGAATGGAATCGTGTTGGAGTGACGATTTTATTAAAATAGCTAGTAATAATGTGATATTATGATTCATCATTATCATCATCATCAGCCTATTAATGTTCCCACTGTTGGGACACAGGCCTCCTCTCTATGAGAAGGAATGGGCTATAAATCTACCACGCAAGCCCAGTGCGGATTGATAGATGTCATGTCTTCGAATTGTTTCTAGAACATGCCGGTTTCCTCACGATGTTTTTCTTCACCGTTTTGAGAGCAGTGATGATGAAATAAATTACACAAAGTAATGCGCCTGTCTAGGTTTGTACCGACTTACTGTTCGCAAGTCGCCACCACTAGGCCACCGCTGCTCATTTATGATTAGGTGGCCCAAACCATTTTCAAACATAATTCACCCATACCAGGATATTAGGCAACAACCATAATTGCAAGCTATAATTATCACTATTCAGCAATGATCAACTCCATTCACTGTTTACGCATATTAAGGTCCCATAGGCCTGTGGTGGGTTGCGCAACCATTAGTGATGCTTTCTACGGCACCCAGTGCGGCCCGCAACCCGCCACCGTGACTGATGCGTGCGGAACTCAGAAGCAACCCGCAACTTTAGCTTTGGTTTGCGTTTGACATGAACATCACTGTGATGCAATAAGATATGGGCCAGTATGTTAAGCCATTGGTTATATCACAAGCCTACAATAAGAATGTCCGTCTTCTGTTGTTTTATACTGTAAGTCTACTACTAACAAGTTTAAGACCATGGTTTTGTTTGAATCTAAATTTCTGACAACCGGTCAACCAAGGAGAATCGTGTGTTACCTAGCGTAGCGGGTCTGATAGGCGGTTGTTATTTGTAAAATCATCATCATCATCATCATCAGCCTTTAATGTTCCTACTGCTGGGACACGGCCTCCTCTCAATGAGAGGGAATGGGCTATAATCTACCACGCGGGCCCAGTGCGGATTGGTAGATGTCTCGAATTTTTGTTCTAGGACATGCCGGTTTCCTCACGATGTTTTCCTTCACCGTTTTGAGAGCAGTGGTGATGAAATTAATTACACAAAGTAATGTACCTGTCTGGATTTGAACCCACGATTTACTGTTCGTAAGTTGGGACCGCCACCACTGGGCCACCGCTGCTCAATATGTGTGTATTTGTAAAATACTGGTATTCAACTCCATCTGGTAAGACTGAAAGTCGTCCCCATAATAGTTGGTAAAAAGTGAACTATTTTGGTAGTTCCTAAATCAGGTTTTGGTGCTGGCTAATGCCATCTCGATTAGTTGTTTCTTAAAATGGCAATTAGGCAATGACTAATCTGTGGCAATGATCATAATTATATTTGAGTTCGTTAACTGTTACCGAACCTTTTTAAAATTTTATTCTAGCTTTGTTTCATAATATCTTCCAAGATTCTTAAACTACGAAAACGACGTTGTTTCTCATTACATGCAAATCATCTACTTCTTGTTTTTTTTTACAAGTACCCAAGTACCTACTAATTCTTTCTATTTAACAAGTTCTGTAATATTAATGGCTTATATAACAACTTAGTAATGCTTTCAAAAGTACTATTGTGACATGGAACAGTTTAGGAACGCAGAACTGATCACAAAGTTGGAGACCCTTGCATATTTGACAGATGTTTACGGTTCAATGTCCGCTTCGAATGAACACGAATATGGTGTAACAGTGAGTGACTTACACATAATAATATAAGTAATGCTTTCTTTTTCTCATGAATTATTTATCCTTTTTGTTTGTTTGAGCTCCTAGACATTCAGTCATTTATGTTAAAACAATTTCTCTTTCGGTGGCGCGATTAGATTAATATTCATGATTTTTCATTTCTGATGTATTTTAACACTATCATGTCATTTGGTATTTATCAAGATTGAAATGATAAATATGTTGATATTATTTCGATGGTCATTAGGTAAAATGGAGATCAAAGAGCAGGTAGAACAAAGTGTACACAAACATTACCGATGATAGAGACGATTCAAAGAATAAACATACTTTACTGAACCAATATGAATTAGGATATGTGTAGAAAGATGAAGAAATTTTACTTAATTCTACATGCAACTTGCACATAGATTTTTAAGGACTAAGGTCAGTATGCAATGCAAGAATGTGAAAGGGTGCCACAGTGTCCATACAAAACACCCAATTTGAATGATGAAAAGTGTGTTAGGGACCAATTAGTCAATCACGGTATTTTGCAAACATGAGAAGGGCTGCCTGCCTGACATTTAGTATTTGATACTTTCTGATTGCACAGAGCAGTTATAGCTCTTAAACTTAAATGGTCCATCAGCAAAAGCCATAACATTTCCTAGTATGCCAACTACGTCTAAAACTACATTATTAAGAGACGTATGTAACTAACTTACAGACGCCCCTAGGCCTTAGATTTTTTCTGCTGAAGCTATCTAGTAATCTCAGTCAAAGCACATATTATGATTTGCCATTTTCACTTGATAACAGTTTTTTCGATATTTTTGCATGATCAGTCATTAAGTTCAGACAGATTCTTTTGTTGTTTTCCTGTCGACTTACCCATCTCTTTTGTTCTTCCTGTGCGATATGTTCTGTCGTCCTGTCATGTGTTTCTTTCTTACCTTACCGTTCTTTAAAGTATAGTCTTTAACTTAGTAATCCAGTTTTGAGCTTGTTATTACGTAATGAAATGAATTCGGCGTCTTAACTTTTTTCTTGTCATACGATGGATGATACATTTTCCACGCCTAACGCACACCTATTGAGCAGTAGCGTCATGGTGCAATATTTAAATTATACACCGTATCGTCAATTATTATGTTAAAGCCGTGAATATTACGAATTATGCAACAATAGGATGATTTGTAACTACCGTTGTCCAATCTGGGCGGTATTAGTTTGTTGGTACCATCGTGATTACCCCGTAGATCATGTCTTAATAAATGAATGAGAAGCACAAAATTGATGAATGGCTTGGATTTTTTTGCCGCAATTATGGCAGGTTTAGGTTGTGTGGTGAATAAAGTTACTGGAGTAGTTGCTGTGAAATAAATTGATAAATGTTTTGTGACGCATAATTCAGGGTTTGCATAACACCTTTTTCGATCTAATGAGCATTCTTTGTCAAGCAACAGGTGCTAGATACTGATGAACTAGTTTCGACTGTAGCAATCGTCTGACATTATAGAAACACCTGCAAATGTTAACCAATTCGTAATCTTGCCAAAGACGACATTTCATTACTGCCAAGCCTATCCTTAGTGTCGGGCATATTTCCAATTTCACACTTTCATAAGACGACTCAATGTTGCCAGACAAAATGTACTTTCTGTTTAGACTTGCATGAGTCAAGTTATTTTTTTTTGAGTCCTTAGTAAATAACATAACAAAACGCCATCGCAAACCTACATTTCGACAAAAATGTTTCAGTTCCATGTGTAAATAATCTTTAATTCGGTTAACAACATCCATATGAGTTAGTAAAACACATAAATAAAACTTATACCTATATTAGTAAACTTGTATTATCTATTTGACAACAAGGCTGTTGTTCTAAATGCATCTTTGAACAACATCACCTAACAAAGAAGAATCGTACCTCCCCGCTATGGTCTTCAAGATAGACTTGGAGCTATTGCCATGCACATAGTAAATCAAACTCCAAAATCTTATTTTCAACTTACTCCCAATCCCCAAGTATTTCTATATTATAAAAAGGAGTCAGTTGGTCGTTCCGGGCGTGGTATCAGACGGTTTTCCCGGATATTCCGACATATTCATTTCCACCGTTTGCAAACCGACGATCACTTCCTGAGATACCTACAAGTGGCGCTGGACAGTGTAAATGTGGGTTCCGCAGTATTATTATTATTTAACGTGGTGGTTTGTGTGCACTAAATTAATTTACATTAAATATCAAGGATAACCATCGACACAATCATTGTTAAATAAAACAACGTTCCCGTTTTGTAACAGTAAATTTCAAAACGGGGATTTATAAGTGAAATTAATTGGGTCTCGATTCTGCTATTTCAGAGTAGTCGATCATTGATTTCGTAATGATCAAGTTCTGTAAAATTTTGACAAGTTTGTTAATTCTACTATCATAATAATAATTAGTAATAGTAATTAGTAGTAGTAGTAATAGTTAGTTAATTAATTAAATTTACTTTACAATGATCAACCACTTACACTTCATTGAAAGAAATGTCATAGAATGATAATCTCGTACATGAAATCTGGCATGAATAAATGTTTTCATTTAGTAGTAGATTTCGAAAACCATTTGTACCAAGCCATTAAAACACAATTTTATTGCGAGACCATTGACCGACCATTGTGAATTTAGCAGATTACGAACTTTAAGCCAAATGACAATGGGATGAGAATGAAATCGTGTTGGAGTGACGAATTTATTAAAATAGAAGAATTAGGCCCCTGTCTTGACTCCTGCTTTGAAAAGCAGCAACGTAAAAACTTGAAGAATATTCAATATCAGTAATGTCGTAAATATTCACTGTAATCACAATCAGAACTGTAAACAGAATCATTCGTCTGAAGAACCCCAAACCAGTTGAAGGTCAGGAAGCGTACCGGAGACTACAAGTCCGACAAGTAAATAGCAATTTGTTATAAATTGTACAGTTCAGATTATTGGTACACTCTAATGACATAATCAGTACCTACTTGTTACAAGGATATTGTGGCGCTGGTGTAGCTATCACACCTTGGATCACATAATCGAAGCTGAAATCCACCAATTTATTTTTCAACACTTTTTGTATAAATACGGCCCTGTTTTGTGTGCTCACAAGTGTTCAGTGCTAAACTGTTAGTTCCTCTTACAGACCTGTAATCACCAAACAGAGTTTCAATAAATTGATGTAGATTTCAGCTTTATCAAAGTTCAAATGTGGGTTGATTGCAGTAAATAGTATGTAATAGAATCTATTATCAATGCTGCAAGAAAATTCGATGAAATAAACAGTTACAAATAAAAAAAGTGTCAACAGAAAGATACAATTACTACACTATTAGCTATTATGAATACCTTATGAATGATCAATGATCACAATGTTACCAAAGAAAGATTATGTATCAGCTCCAACGTTACTAAGTGGTCAGATAACAGCGACCGCGACCGGTTCCGAGTTCATTTGCACGTGTTTGTATCTCACACAGTTTTACTTTCACTGCCAACAGATTAGAGCAGCTTTCGGAATGGATGTGGCAATCTTGTTAGGAAAGGTCAACCTTCGAAACCAAGAGAATTTTGTGCAATATCCTGTGCGGTTTTGTAAACTGACAAGAATTACAAGGATTTAAATGTATTGTTTGTATCGAAACACCTCCTCATGGTGATTAAAATTATGAGTGCTCAATATTTAGACACTATAATCATTAAATATTGGATGCTATTATTATTCTGACCAACTTTTTGGTCCATAGGTAAAATAATAATAAATAGAATATGTGAGGCCCAGTTTAGCTCGCAATAACGGTCATTGCCCTTTCCCTCATATCTCTTCGTATGGCCCAAAACAAACAAACCATATATTGTTTTTCATTGAAAATGATGTTGAAGATCACGACAGATGACAATTCAAGACTTAAACAGACTTATTTTTGGATTTGAAAGTTAAGAACTTTATTAAAGTAGGTGGGTCAATGACCGCAGTTTCGGTCTTAACTGGGGCTCTAAAATGGCCGCTTTAGTAGAATCGAATTAAAAATTCTTAAAATGTACTTTATAGTTATGGTTACAAAGACCATTTTAAGAATTTAAATTTTTTAACGTGATTCATTTACGATTCTGCTAAAGCGGCCATTTTAAACCCCCTGCAGGGCTAGCATGGGCAGGGGATAAAATTTTCTCCACCGGTTATTTCCACTGACTTGTCCCTTGTCAGTGGAAATAACCGGTGGAGAAAAGTCCTGCTGGCACTGACTATAGGTCATTACCGCTCTATTACTAAATTAACTCTCGTCAAATGTACTGAATAAAATTAAGTTAATGGAGCACAACAAGTGAACAAGCAAAAGTTTGTATGAATTCAAAAACGTATTTTTTCAAGTCAAAACCTCACCGCATTGGGTCTTATGGAAAAACTTGCCCAACATCCGAGCACTGAAACGCCGCATCCAATTTTGTTAGTCCATGATCATGTCCGCGAACGTCCGGCAAATATTCAAACTCGCCATTTATTATAATTCCGCCATTACCAATTCATATAAAATCACTTTCTCACATTGTTAGTGAGTAGTTATAACTTATGGAGTTCTCCAATATGGAAATGTGAATTTCTAAAATGTTAAATTTCTTTGGCCTTCGATGTTTTAGATCCTCATGAGTCAATATTTGTTATATAAGAGGAAGTTATGTGTCTAAGACGATTCCGTTTAAAAAAACAGACTTAAGAAATGTCTAATTTATTGATTAGCAACAAGTCGAGTCACAATGAGAATCACAACCTTTTATTACCAAATAGTTATTATGTATTTATATTAAAGGCAAATTAAATGTCTGTTTTCGATTTCAGTTTAAATGCAATACATTGAATGGTTGTATATTATTGGATTTTACCAGTAAGTACCTAATTACGTGAAGGTAAACGTTATTAGTGACGAGACTAAAGACGTAGCTCGGGACTTCCTTAGCGTAGAAATTTTGATTAAGTTATTTTTTTTTACAAAAAGTTTCAAAAATTACTATAATCTATCATTTTTCCAAATTGTATCTAGATCCCTTCAGCCGTTCTGACCGTTCCGGAGTTACAAACATCTATTCATCCAAATTCCAAACTTAGGTAACCATTTATAGTAGTAGTAAGATTGAATCTGTCTGTTTTCTTGTTCTTCAAGTTGCTTGTTACTATTCTACATTAATGCATTCATTTAGTTCATAATGGTAGGTTTAATTAAATAAGTATGAATTGTCTTATAAAAACCATTTTTTTTCCAATTATGTACCTACTAACACAGACTATTGTTTATGATGTGTATGTATCAACTGTTCAATAAATGATTTGATTTGATAAATACTGATGCCCAATAATCAAAATCCCAGACAGCGTGGTCCATACTCTTGTCATACACTGTAAGCCCATTTCATTGTATCGCGCCCATAATATATTTCGGAAAGGATTGCGCCATCTATAATTACTTCCGATAACTATAACAGAGTGTCTGGTCAAGTGAGAGACATTGTTTCAATTGTTCTACGTTGTCACGATAGATGGCGCTGACTTCAACATACCGTTATAGTTCACCACGTTGTGCCTAGATGTCACTGTACTGAAAGTGTTTAATCCTGAATCACGCTATCAACGTCTTCACTTCGATAGCGTAAATATCTTGCGTCCATTCAAATAACATTCATTCTAGCATGAACCGTTGACCTAAGAGGTTCATAATCATGTCCATGCAGAGATCTGTAATGAAAGAAATTGGTAAACTAATAGATGAACGCTCCAGAAGGTAGGTTATATAAAATTTCAACAATGAAATCATATTACAAGCTGCATCATCGACACAAAAGAAGAACTATTAAATAATAGATTACCTATTTTTATCTTAAATAGCACACAATACATTGGCTACGTGGAAAAAAATCTACGTACTTATATACCGAATAACACGAATTGTCCACTGCACTAAGCGAAACAATCACAGTTAGGGCGATTGTGCACTACAAGGAATTTTACTGTCCGGCAGTCCGATTTTTTACGGTCCGATATGGCACGCCATATAATATATATACTAGTTTGTGCACTATACGTAATTTTACCGTCCGACATTTTACTTTTCCCCATTCCGGAACGGAACTGCCGACGTTCCAAGAAACTCATCGTTCAGAGTAATTTCGCGTGCGTGGCGTGTAGTTTCAACGACAGAGCTACCCTAAACTGAGGCGTATCATCCGAGTAAAGACGGACAAGTGCTCAAGCCAATCATCCGTTTTTATCATGCCACTTCGGACCGTAAAAAGTCGGATGTTCGGACAGTAAAATTCCTTGTAGTGCACAATCGCCCTTACTAAAGATATTATTTTATGCTTTGCAGAATAAAAACCATTAATACTGACAAGAAAGCCCCGGACGACACTATTTCTACAAATATTACGATGACGTCTGATGACCCTCTGTTGGAGGAACAGCCCAGACGAAGCAGAAAGTTTAAAACTTTAGAACTATTTGATGTCAAATATAATAATGCTGTTATAGATTTAACAAAAGACTGAATTACAGTTTCAAGTGATAACTATGTCAATGGCATGCTATGGCATGTCCAATCAAAACTTAAATGAATTTGACTTTGCTACGACTATTCTGAAATATTGTAATAAAATATGTATACGTACCCCTATTGTATTTCTTTTAAAAATGCAGTCGTTACTGTAGCTAGAATTCTAGACGACTCGTATTTAATTTTAATTGATTGCCTTACTGGTCGAGTGGTCACCAGCTCGAACACTGAGTATGAGGTCCTGGGTTAATTTCCCGTTTCGGGAAAAGTGTGGGTTTTTACATTAAGAATTTCTCAGTAACAGCCATGGAGCTTGGATGTAGTCCCGGTTGATAGCGATAAGTTTATTCCCTATTAAATGGGATATACCTTAATTCCTCTGCCTAACCCTTTAGGGACTATACGCGTGATGTTATAGTATCAAATTCGAGGATAAAGATACAAACAAAACACATAGGTACATAATACCTATTTATATTTCTGAGGAAAAAGGAATCCTCAAAGTTATCTCAGAAACGATTAGCGTGAATATGAACTTTTTCAAAGAAAGAAAAGTCTGTCTCAAAACTTCTTAGCCAGTTCTGTATCACTACAGAGCAAAGATTTAAAAAAATAAGTGCACTATAATAGAGTTAGAAGTTAAATTACAAGCTATAAAAATTCTGATGTCTAAAAAAACGATTTCATCCCGAAACCGCAAACAGTCAAAATCTAAACCATGTGAACGAGAAAAATAAGAATAAAAAGTGAATATATCTAAGCCATCAATCTTAGTCAAGTGATTAATGATAATGACGCAGCTCAAGAAGGTCTGAATGACAAGTGTACATGCGACGAGCCTGCCAGGTGTCGTGGCGGAGAAGATATTATCGTTATCCGTGTCATAGATCATGCTGGGGGCAAGGGCCGCGGTGATGCTACAATAGATGAATTTAGGACTAATCTGTTTAGTATTTCGTGTTTTCGGTAGCAACTCTTCCAAAAAAACATGTGTACTGATGATCCTTATGATATTTACAATTTGACAGTAAATCCACTGAACGCTGTTTTAAAATATATATGTCACCGTAAAATTGTTAAACACGTTATATTACAATATAACGTGTTTTTTCTCGCGATATTGTAATGTCTCGAATTATTGTCAACTGAACATACGGAAGTATCTCTGCCCTCATAATCGGGACTTGGGGCAACCCCCGTTAGGTTAGTTAGGTTTCTTTAAACCCTGCACTCGGAAATAGGGGCCCCGCGAAGCGGGGCTCCGTCGACTACGCTTTTTAGGGGGAATATAAAGTGTTTAAAGGTTATGTTATATTAATCGGTATTTCTCAGGAATGGTGCATTATCTTTTCATGAGAGTTGTGCCACTGGGCAAGGGGGACCCCTCCTTCCCTCCACACCGCGTAAGTTGACTACCATCGCATGCATTTCACGAAAAATAATGCGTTTTGTCGTAAGCAGTATGTTCATTTGACAATAATTCGAGACATTACAATATCGCTAGAGATATTACAATATAACGTATTTGACAATTTTACGGTGACATATATATCAAATGCCATTAACTCGCAATATTGTAACAATTTTTATCGCTACCCGTACCCGTACGTACGTGTATAAGGGCCGGAGTCCACAAAGCTATACGATTATCTCAATTCAGAAGTGATAATAATTTATTGCAAAAATATCTACTAGTATTACATAATAATAAATGGCATAATAAGAACAGCTTTAAAAATATGGCTATAGCAAGACCAATTATGAAATACCTACATTTAATTAAGTACACTCAATACAATAAGTATGAGAAAATCACAGGTGTATTATTGTTGGTGCTTGTGAGTGCACGTAAGCATCCTAGTTATAAGAAACAATTCTATAACAATATAAAACAGCCTTATTAATACTCATACATTTTCCCGAACGCTACACAGTCATTACTAACTGTAACTCCAACAATGCCATAAAAGACGAACAACTTCAAAAGCCCAATTCTCCAAGTTTCACACTTAAAACAGGTACTAATAACTTGTTCAAATTAAGAGATTTCACTTAGATCTGTTGAACGCATAATTGAAGTCTGCAAGAGAGTTTTAACGGTCTGTAATTAGATAAATTTGTGTATCCTCACGCCCTCTGTCGACGACCGCAGCTTACAAAAATTTACGAAGCGTTCCGCATTTTATCTGCATGTTAATTGGTCTGGACGGTTTTGGGTATTACAGTGCTTTCTGAAGAGTTATAAAGCGAAGTGAACCTTAGTTAAAGGCCACAGTAGCAATGATCTCCTATGTGAATGCATCTAGCAGTATTTGGATATTTACAATCATCGCACTCTAAATCAGTAGGAAAGAGTTTTCTATTCAATTTCCCAGGTTTTACATACAGTTCGCCAATGAAACTAGTGCCTGAGTGTTCATAATAATAGTACTTATTTTTATCACAATTATTATTTCAGCAAGACCAATACACATTTTAAATATTCTTTATAACTCCACGTAAAAGCTTACACAGTGCAGATTGTACAAGATACATCAAATACAGGTGTTGGCTCGCACAAACAGCGGCACTGAGTCTCACACGCCTAAGCAATATTTTCAAAAATTTGCATTAACATGAGCCTACTTAAACGAAAATAACGCTAACCGTTTTATCATTAAGAAAGTAAAAAACCCTTTAGAGTTAATAAAGTAAAATAAACAGAAAGACAATGTAAACGTAGGTGCGATTGCGGTTTGCGCTTGAAAGCAATTCCTTGTCTTACTGAGTGGCGCAAAGAAGCAATTAAGATGAGAAAACGCTTGTACACGCCCCGCGCTGTGTTCGCCTTAAGCTGCGGGCATGGTGACGGTCTTGGGAATGCATGTGCTTTTATAAATATTTTCTTTTACAAACGTTAGAGGAAGATTGAACATTCTTTGTTGACCCTTGTTACCTTTGGCTGAAGACAAAATACACACAACAGACAGAAACTGAACACGTTCTTTATAATTCACTGTCTTTTGCCAGCGGCTTTGCGGGCGTTAGGTTTGGAAATAGTTATTGTCGTTTTAAAAAGTTAGGGCACTCCTTACAAATTTTACCTCTATTAGCGTAGGCAACATATCGTCGTTTTGTTTGTCTGGTCCTTTGGTGTAATTAGCTAAATCCAAAGATCTCTAAATCCAATAGGATATTATAATAGGGAGAATTTGATGGACTAGCTATCAAATCATTTTAAACTCAAATAATATTCTTCAAAAGACTCGTTACACATCTCTTCTTTGTTTGGGACTACGAGGAGCCTATTGTATTAAATCTTGCTCATTTGTTTTATTTTACAAACAGATTGAAAGGATAATTTAACACTCCTTGTAGGGACTAATCGCAACTAATGAGAACTGTTCCTTACATTCCAAAACTCGCGACAATGGCCCATAAACTCCTGACTTTCACATGTAACACAGCTTTACGTAAATGCGTGCATCTACTATGCTGCATGAGATGTCATACCTTCGCGAGAGCTGGCTGCGACCACTCGTCCAAAGTGGTGACATGCTGGGGAGCCGGGCCCTCGTCTTACTTACTGTGAGTCGCTTTTTTATTGTTCTCAAAGTGTTTTCTTTTGTGGAAAGCTTTAGTTCCGTTTGGAACAGTTTCAAGGTGTTGCAAGATTTACTTGTGTTTGATTACAAGGAGCCATTTTGTATTAATGATTCAAAATACTGACTAGCGTTACATTCTTTTTTTCACGTAAGTGCACGTCATTTAGTTGCAAATGGAGTTTGATTTGATTTAAATAATACAATGTACGGTCGAATAAGCTACTTGGTTGACAGTTTGACCCATACATTATTATTATTTTCAGGTATTCAATTTCGTTTATCAAAAATCTACAGAACAAATAATAAATGCCAATGGTTGGAAACCAATGTCTCACAATGATGTTTATAATCAAATAAGAAGAACTACACACAATACCATCAAATCAACTGAATATCCTGTTTACTTTGCGATAAAGCCTCCTGTGGAATATGACAATAATTTAGTACAGAGAAAATTAAATTTCAAAAAAGATCTTAGAGATTTCAAGGAAAGTTTTGAGGTGTTCATTGACAAGTCTATTGACACTGTCACAGTAGCAAATAAAGCAGACATCAGTGACCAAACAACAGTGAACAGTAAGGAAAACACAAGGAAAGCTAAAAAAGTATGGACAAATAATGTTGATGATATCCTCGATAAAACTCTAAAGATACCTGAAATTGTTTCTAAAACCGGTGTGATAAATGAAGAAAAAGCTAGCAATAATATCATAACAGCTGTAGCTACATCAAAAGCATATGAAGTGACTGAAGATAGTGATAAATCAACAGCAACAGAAGATATTTACACAACAGAAAATGTGGGATATCAATATAACCCACCCACTGACGAAAACCAAAATCTAACATCAACATTCCACAAAATCCTGTCCAAATACAATATCAAGTCAGAAGATAATCTACAAAACTATGACTTGTCACTACAACGTAAAGTTGAAAATCCATCGTCAAGTGCTTACCGCGTTCTGTTGCCTTTCGGATATAACAATTTGAATCATTTGCCTGTGGACCCATTGCTCGCTGTTTTCCTATCAAACTATGGGTTCTATTTGCCAAGTTTATACGGGATCAAGGCTAATTACAATAATTTGTACGGATATCTTGCCTCTAATAACATCCACAACAACAAACCCTTTGGCCTGTACAAAGTTTTCTCTGATACTAATTCATGAAATTAGGGGTACATACTGTATGTTTTTCTTCGGAATAAATATTATCAGTTCCGTTATTGTTAAAATTAGTTTTGATGTTTGTGTGGTTTTAATAACAAATTAGGTATAATATTATTTCATGGTGTTTCACTAATGTAAAGTGTGTTATTTTTCTTTATAGTTTGGCGTTTAGAATAAAATTTTAATTTGCATAGTGCTACGGATGTGATTAGTTAAAGAATTCTTAAATTAAGAGGTATTAATGTATAATTTTACATATCATTATAATTGTAAAAGCTTCAAAGGCTGAACAACTTTTAATTACCAAAGACTAACCTAACACTAAGCCTTTAAAACCCTTCACCATTTAAGAAGAACAAAAAATTGGCAAAGGACATTTTTAAAAAGCAAACGAAGTACTGCATCAACTGCATAAAGCACGTCCAGCCAACAATGAACGTTATGTGCAAAATCTTAAGATTGTAATTAGATTGGGGGTTGGTTAAACAGAGGCTTGGAGCTTGGAGTTGTTCCAACGGCCACCGCGTGACAGTTTCATAGCGCGTTGTGAAAAGTTGCCTTTGTATAGGAGCCAGTTTGCACCACTTTTTATAATGCTTTTTCCTCGTTAAACGTCCCGGATTTTGTTTCTGAGACTTTAAATCTTGTTAATTTTGGATTGTTTGTAAACTTTATACCGGGCACATTAAAGTTTACTTAAGTTATGGCGTAATTTTCGTTGGCTACTGCAGCTATTGTGTGTTTATTGTTGTTCTCGTAGATACTTGAGTTGGAATTGTCTTCTTTGTCATGTAAATGGACAATTCCACACAAATTGTAAAATAACAATGAAAGCTATTTCATTTTAAGACAAGCTTCAAATTTAATATGACCTTTTAAAGTCTTTGCGTTTGTTTTTAAAGGAACATTATTTGTATTTCATTACTCACAGAAAATCTTACCTTCCTTTGCCAAAACAATTTGAACAAAGAAACGTTTCATCAAGCCACATAGCTTAACTTCCACATCAACTCCTTATGAGGAAAACGGAACAAGACTTCATCAGCTCCCGTCGATAGCTCGTCGCAATCAGTCCTCATACAGTCCTATAAACATACATATTTTTCACATGGACGGAAGCCTCGAATTGAGTTTCAATAAATTGTACGAAAAATATCATGGATGTAGGTACTACAACATTGTAGATATTTTCTTTTTGTCATTAACACAGTGTCGGATTTTTATTTTTGATATAATCATAACTTCACACCTGTTTTACCGAAATTGTTAGGCAGATTTGACCTGTAATATATTATGTAGTATAAAGGGTGTAAAACACCTCTTCACGAAGCCGAAAAGCACTTGTTCTCCCCATCATTGCGATCATTTTTTTGTTCTACACCATACCTGGGAACCTTCTAGTTACGGAGATATGGGGGGTCAAATTTACAACTTTTTGACAAGTTTTTTTTTAAATACAAGTTTTTTTGGTAAGACTTTTACGTTTACCACCTCCACGACCCCCGTACTATTCAATCCATCCATCAGCACAATGTTTTAAGTGCGTTACATTGAATTCTACCACAAAACATGATTTATAACCTCAAAAAAAAAAGTTGTTTCCCAGCAATAATTTTTGCGTAAAGTTACTTAGTTTGATGTACAGAATGCTTAGTTAGCGGCTTTGTGATGAGGTGGTTTACACCCTGTATATGTTACTACATATATACTACATATCAACTATCACACAAACATTTGCTCCTACCGAAATTCCAATCCAGGACCCTATGAACGTAATGTTAAGTTAACGTTATGTTAAGTCTCATGTAATGT
The DNA here is from genome assembly GCA_916618015.1 of Xestia c-nigrum. NCBI lineage: Eukaryota > Metazoa > Arthropoda > Insecta > Lepidoptera > Noctuidae > Xestia > Xestia c-nigrum. The sequence continues at coordinate 27,485,584 of OU745247.1, forward strand.
TTCATTACCTATTGGATAAATCAAACTATTTATCTACTACTTATATTGTGTAGGTATAGAAGTGTGGATTCCACAAATGTTAACCAATTTTCGAATATATAAGTTATGTTTGAAACCAGTATTGTTCATATTTGGATATTGGACACAGCAGGTTGTGACTGCGTTTCGTTAAATTTTACATGAAATATATCGAATGCATTGAAATGGGTTTGCAACGCAAATACCTACAGTTCGTTTTTGGTCTCTATTCTGGTCCTCGCTTTTCTTTAGTTTTGTTACAATGAGCAGTATCTTTGTGCACGTATTTTAAATATTAAAGAGTTTCGTCCAATTTAATTCCAGTCTTTGGTTTACAGGGTTATTTGTAAAACACCAACAACCTCGCAGGAGTAGATTATTAACATCATAAACAACAACATTTAGTTCTACGACTTTTTCAAAAACAGACAAAACAAATCAACTCTCCTTATAAGTCTACTTACTAATATTCGCTTGCATGGAGTAAGCAGGTACGGTCAATCGACGACCGTGGTATCAAGCCTGACAAGTTGACTGAATGTCAGCAATAGTAAGCCAGATTTTCATAGTTCAAATACCACAGAATATGGTGATAGACTGTACGCAAACGGTGTTGGAATCACTCCAAGCCAATAAAATGGCGTATGGCTCGATTTGTTACTTCATACGAGCACTGCTGCGCACTTTTAATATAGCTCGTATACGTCGCTTGGTATTCTTTGTTAGCAAGTTTATGTGAGATACCAGTAATGGCTTTGTTACAAACAATGTTATTTTGTTTTCAGTAGCTATGCACTTGTTTCATACTTAGCTACATCTAAATAAATAACATAAAACTAACTTATATATAAAAAAGAAGACATGAAATCGACAACCAATGTTGCCAATGGCAAAATGAGAACATGTTAAGAAAAAAAAATTGGTTTGCCATTATTTCTAGGGGAGTAAAGTAATGAACCTTTGAAAATGTATGGTAAAACTGAAGATTATAGTGGATTTCTCCACGTTAATGAATTCGGCCTCTCACCAGAAACTATATGCAATACAATAAATGACGTAGGTGCTGAAAACTTAATAATATTATTACAATATAAAATCTTATTCTTATAAAAGCCAAATAAACATGATGAGGAAAACTAAACCTCGCAAGTCGACCAGTTTGTGTTAAACTAGTTGACCACAAAGCAGCACGTAGTTATAGTGCGTAGTGACCGGAAAAGTGCGAGATTTTCCGCGTGTCCGGCCGTCCGCCCGCCCCGGACAACGCTACGAATGTGTTCCATTTCCGAGATACTGTTCACTACATGTTGCTGTTTGTTACATTGTTGATAGTTCTATTTATTAAAGTCGGCTATGATTGTTAAGAAACCAATTAAAACGAAATAAAGCTGTGATAATAATAGACGAAAACCGCGCATAGGCGAGAGTGGCACGGTATCTCCAAACAAAGTCGGCCAAAAACAATTAAGTACATTTTCAAATACAACATATTGGTTTCAATACACTTCCTCGAAAACTGGTTCTATTCGCACTACGATTAGGTTCAAAATCCAGTGTATTACAATCGCTTGCATTTTTCATTTTATTTCTTCACATGTGCAGAAAAAACATGAAAAATGCACTACACTTAGTCCAAATTGGTTCATTGCGTAATTTAAAAAAATACATTCACCTCTGGCTATAGAGGTGAATGTTTTTTTTTTTTTGTAAAAGTGATCTACGTCTTTCTTTATTACATTTTTTGAATATTCAAATAGTGTTTATAAATTCAATATCGTAGATAAACATGATTATTTATAACTAATATTTACTTTTATAAACAAATCAACATTTATTTGTGTTCTAAATAAAAAAAAATAACAATTTTTTTTTTTATTTTAGACTGTATAACGGCTTCATACCTTTGCCTTCAAAGCGCGGAAAAAAATAAAATTTAATTCATAGTCTCGTGACACAAATATTTTACATTATTTTATTTTATTTCTTCAAAAGTGTATTGAAAAACGTCGTTTGATACACGTGGACATTTGTTATTGCAGGTCTCGGCTCAAAAATACCCTCGCCTTACGGCTCGTGTGTTAATACCGCCTTGAACTACAATAACAAACTTTCTCCACTTGTATCAAAGTGTACTATTTCTACCTTGTGCATTCCATTTTTGTCCAATACATACATGAAATAGATGTAACCTATGTTTCAAAAACAAATATAACGCAAAAGGCTGAATCTAAGTTTGTCTGTTACGCTTTCACGCGAAAGCTACTCAACCGATCATCATGAAACATTGTACACATATTCTTGGAGGTATTAGAAGTAACGTAGGATACTTTTTATAAAAAAAAATAACCCTCACTCGCAGACGAAGTTGCGCGGGTCAGCTAGTACCTAATATTATAAATATGACTGTTCGTTTGTTTGTTACGCTTTCACGCGAAAACGATAGCGACGCGATACGACGAAGGATTTGGATGAAATATTGCACACAGATAGCTTATAACCTGGATTAAAACCTACTTTTTATCCCGGTAGTAAGATCTCATGGGACAATAATCAAACTTCACGCAAGCCGCTGGCAGAAGCTAGTACAACATAAATGTAACCAATCGTACTATAGAACTATCTTCAGTAACAAACACCTACAATCCTACATACACACATAAACTCCACGTTGTACTTGTCTGCGCCTCCATACAACTTGTAACTGTATTGTGTGCGGCCCGCGTAACTCCAAGAAGAAATGTTTGTCTCCAATACGTAGTGGTTTATTCATTAGAGCCTGCTTCGTTGGAAACGCGCCCAATAAACTGCTGATAAAACTCCAACTGGACCAACCACACTTTGTTTCAAGGAAACCGGAGCTGGTGGAAGTTATACACTCGACGACTACAACTTATAAATAATTAAGTTTTTATAAGAAAATCCAATGTGACCGTTCTAACAAGTGTATTTCTAAAACTACACAACTACACAACAAAACTAAACTATGAAAATCCAAGTCAAAGTTGAATTATTTCAAAACCATTGACTTTTTGGGCATACACTTGACATCTGGAAATGGAAATGTACTGTGTTGAGCAATACATTTATTTGAATTAAAATTTAAAAATATATAAAAAAAATGCCCCTTGCATAAAGTATTTTTAAAGGCAAAAATAAATATCGCTAGACATTACACACAGCGCCATCTAGTGCCACACTAAGTAAAGAAACTTGTGTCGTGGACACCAGATAAATAATTAAAAACGAAGAAGAAGCGAGACAAAATTTATAAGATAGCTTAGAAACCAATCTTAGTATTTAAATCGCTAGTACCTTGTAACTTGAACCGCTATAACAAACTTATTGCTTCTCCCGATGTGAAAACTTCAGATTTACTTCTTTTTATTTTGCGGCCAACTTGGTTTACCGACTTTAATGAGCCTGATGAATCGTTTATACTTAGTATTACTTAGTGAAACTACTCAACTAAATCAGTACTCGTTTGCACGGCGCCCGTTTTCAAGAGTTTTCTGATATCAGATAAATTATGAGTAAGTCATCTATGTATTTTAAATATTATTTGAGGAGATGGGTGGGGTTCATTTTCTTTTCAGTTTTCCATGGTCTAAAAGATATATTTTCATTAGTTGCACACAATATATTTTTTTATTTAGGTTATAGTGACTAGGTATTTTTTGTTGCCTACATTGTATCCCACTGCTGGGCAAAAGACCTAGGACTGGGTATTATTTCAAGGAAATTTTCATTGATTTGGTGGTATCCGGCTTTATCGCCGTGTCTGCCAATGTTGATCAAATTCTTCTACAGTACGATCACGTTCGATAAAGTTAAGCATACGGTATCATATTAAAAGTTATATCCAAGTTTATTCAAAGAACAAAAAGACAAAAGACAATAAATAGTCTAGCAACAGTGCGTCATAATCTCGTGAACGTTAGATATTATAATGTTGTATGCAGACCACGTAGCTTACATTCAGCAAGTCCTACCATTTGTCAAGCGTAATGTTGGCATTTAGGGAGCATATCATATACTGTGCAAGTTTAACTTAAGTACGTATCAGGCGCAGGCTGGTGGCCTGGCGTGTTTTGTTACGTTTTGAATTCATGGCTGTAAGAAAGAAAGATAAGTATTAGTACTTGGGTGGAAATGTGATTCGCTGAATGAACGCGTGAAGATTATGTATACTATACCTACCTAGTCCTTTCCGTATTCTTAAAAAACTGTTAAAGTGGAAAACAAAAGAAAATTTACATGTATGTCACCGTAAAATTGTCAAAAAAAGTTACATTGTAACATCTCTAGCGATATTGTAATTTCTCGAAATATTGTCAAACGAACATGCAGCTTACAATAAAACGCATTATTTTACGTGAAATGCATGCGATGGTAGTCAACTCACGTGGTGTGGAGGGAAGTAGGGGTCCCACTTGCCCAGTGGTACCACTCTCATGAAAAGATAATGTACAGTGCCGACCAAAAGTCGATAGGCAATCTCACAAAGCAATAGCTTGACGTTTAGTTTGACTTACGACCTTCTACTTTCAACAAAATAGATATTGTCGTCAGCAACTAGTTGTAGTTCATAATTTCAATGCCAATATCTAAGACATGATGGCCTAGCGGTTGGGCCCGTCCAGAATAAACAGTGAATCAGTAAGCCGTGAGTTCAAATCCCGCACAGTTACTTTTAGACTTTTTGTAAGTTTTTACTCTACAGAAATATTATATTCTTTAACTTGTTTGCTTTGTTCACACATTTCGTAAAGTTAGGGAGGTAGATAGAAAAATAAGTCAAGAATTTTGTTAGATTTCTGTGAGGTAGACATGAATTTTATGAATATTTTAACTTGATCGGAATGAACTTTGTCGTTTGGTTGTAGTCATACAAAATACACAATATAATGTGGTAGTTGATGGTCAGTGACGTGTGGTTTAATAGATAGCGATATTGTTGTTGGTGTGATTCTTAAAATGCGGGCAAATATTAATATTAAGGCGAGGGCGACTATTATCGCGAATTATCCGCGCTTCATAAAAGTGGCCTTAATAGAACTGAATGTGAGTATTATAATTATTTATGAATTGTAACTTAAACATTGAAAATTAAAAACGAATGGGTATTATAAATTGTTCATTTATTTGGTGACCTGTGGTTTACTTAATTCGTTGTTTTTTTTTCAAACTATCATGCAAGATAAATAATTAGTGTTTATTATTGGATTTATAAATGCAGAGTGAATGAAGTCACTTTAGTATTTATTACAGCTGCCTAACATCATTTTTTTTTGTTTAGAGAAATGCAGTAAGTCTCTGGATCAAAAGGTATGAGGAAGAAGGGAGCCTTGCAAGTAGACAGCGAAGTGGAAGGTCGTCGCTTATTAGCGAAGCGCAGCGACAACATATCGTGGGCGAGTATGAAACCAATGGTTTCACACCTACGACACACTCGGAGTCACCGCAAACTGTTCGCCGTGCCGTCCACGCTGAAGGCTTGCATCACAGAAGATCAGCTAAAATGCCCTTCTTGACAGAAAGACATAAAGAAGAACGATTACGTTTCGCACGGGAATATTTAGACTTTGACTGGATTACTTCCATTTTGTTCCGGTTCGCGGTCGCCACTCCAGAACATTTCGACCCCATCGGCCATCCGTTCTGCGAGCAATGTGCCTTGCCCACTGCCACTTAAGCTTAGCAATTCTTCGGGCTACGTCGGTGACCTTGGTTCTCTTGTGGATGTCTTCATTTCTGATGCGATCACGCAAGTAAACTTCGAGCATAGCCCTCTCCATTGCCCTTTGGGTGACTTTAAGCCGCATACGTCTACTTGACTGCATTGAAAATAATGGGGGTTATACAAAATATTAATCCCTAATGTTCTAGTTTTAATTAGACGTGTTACAAAATGTTTAGCGATATTAATAATTCCTAAATTGAGGTTTAGTTTCAATCTTCTTTTCTTCAGGAAAATGAACACTTAAACTATAACCTCAATATGAGTTACATTTATTGTGACGTCACATAAAAAACATATTCACGAAGTATAAATTATGTATTAGTTTTCAGTAAGCAAGCTCTGTTGAATACCGATAGATAGAAGTGGGTATCAACAATTATATTTGTGTGATTAGAATATCCTTGTTATGTTAATAAAAAATTACTTCAACAAAAACTTCTTATATCTAGGTAGGAATGTGACGTTACAAATCTTATTAAAGTTGTTAATTATATGAATAAATGAAACGAATAAAACAATTTTTGTTATCTGTCAGCACGACTTTTTTTTCCACCTTCCAACACCGAAAAAATATTACACAATCACATAAATAGTTATGATGGGTTATTAACTTATATTTAAATCTTTATAAAAATAAATAATGAACATGAACCCATTTCAAAATAAATACCTAAGTAAATAGTTTTTGCATAAAATACAAATATTAATAAAAGTGGTTACAAAAAAAAAACCCATATTAACAAACAGGATTTGAACTCAAGACACGTTGATCGTGAACCCACTGCTTAACCTAAACAGCTATCAACACCTGGTAGATATGGTCGAATTTTAGCTATCCAATGCAAATACGATCATGCGTTTGCTGCGTGTATAACAAAAGAGACGGTAATATATATCTTTTTGTTTCGTGGAGAGCGACGCGACAGCTTGCGACAGTAGGCGACTCTGTAGCTGTGGTGTGCGTAGGTACTGTATTGAGACAGCTTACACATACAGCTGCACGGACGCGCGCCCGTGCGTTCACAGCAATATGATCCTTCGCGTGCCTGTGAACTTATGAACGCTTACTGTACCAAAAACCAAAAACGGAATTACGGAAGCGAACAGTACGGACGTGTCGACAATATTTTAATAAAATAAATAACAATCTGCAAATAAAAGTGAAACTAAGTACTATACACCTAAGTGCGCAATTAGCAATAACTCATTTGCAAAACTTCCGTCGTGTTGGTTCTCATTAACATCCAAGCGAGCGGTGAGTGGCAAGTGTACTCCCCTCGGACCCTACCGGTGAAAAGAGACGGGCTACGAATATTCATCTCGCTCTCGTCGTGGTGCTGCGTGGACGCGCTCCAAACATCCCAAGTAAATATCTTTGCATATCTATCAAAACAATAACACACGATGAATGTCGCTCGATCGCCACCGCAGTCGCCTAATACGTGTGACAAAGGCAATAGAGATCCTATAGCAATAGCAAGTGGTATTGGAAGATCTGAAACGGCTGGTGGTTCTCAACCAGATCTGCGTAAGATTGCCTTATCTGACTCCATCAACCAGGTAACCTTTCGCGGCAAACGAAAACAACCACATGACGACTTTGGTATACAATTCGAAAGATTCCAAGACAAAATAGAATCGCTGATAAAGGATATGGCTAAAACCCAGGCTGAAAATCTTTACAAAATATCCCAAGATGTTTCGGCTATAAAAGAAGAAATAAGTCAGATAAAGATAACAACTGATCTCCTGTCCTCAGAACAGGTCAACATAAAATCCGAGTTAGCTAATATCTCAGGCTTCCGGGCTAACATTGAGAAAAAAGTGGACAATATTGAAAATGAAATAGCTTCACTTAAATCTGGGTCCACTTCCACGATTACCACGCCTCTGCTTAACTACGAAGACATTATATCGGAGACTTTTGACCGATCTCAGAGGGAAAAAAAATGTCATCATACGAGGGATAAAAGAGGTAAGGTCCTCGAACTCTGAAGAGAGACAAACTCATGACTGTCAGGAGGTAATGAAGGTTATAAAAATGGCTGTTTCAGACTGCACGGAACCAACAAAAACCATACGACTAGGAAAATATAATCCTGATGCATCTAGACCTATAAAGGTCATATTCTCGACACCTGAACCAGCGAAAACCATCCTACGTCATAAAACAAGCATACAATGTGAAAATATCAAGATCTATTCTGATGAGACCCCTTACCAACAAAAATATCGGAAAAATTTAAGAGATGAACTGAAACGGAGATTAGACGGAGGCGAAACGGATATAACCATAAAATATGTCAAGGGAACACCTACAATTACGAAAACTCAGCCAAAAAACTAACGATACAATATTCAGATGATGGAACTCTAAACACAACATACGACATAACGGATTCTTACAACAACCTGATAAAGAACACTAAAGCATTAAAATTTCTTTATGCTAACGCACGTAGCATAGTGAAGCCAGGAAAGCTAGACGAGTTAAATTGCATAATACAACACAACATAACCAGTCCTGTGCATGTAATTATACTATCGGAAACTTGGATCAAGTCCGAATCTGAAGCCAAGACTTTAAAACTGCCAAACTACTCGCATTATTATAATATTAGAGAAAACGCAAGAGGTGGTGGAGTATCCATATTTGTTCATGACTGCTTAAAACACAATTACATTGAGGATCTCTGTAAAGAGGACAATCACTATTTATGGGTCCATTTAGATAAATACTCATTGGATATAGGCGCCGTATATAAAACACCAAAGTCAAACAATCATGATTTTCTGGAGGAATATTCACAGCAGCTGACAAGGAGGAAAAGAGCTTTAGTTTTCGGTGATTTCAACTACGACCTGCTTAATCGGAACCGATCGATTAATAATTACACGAAAATGCTATTAGAAAATGGACACCTAATCCTAAACAATATTGATGAAAAATTTAGTACTCGTGACACTGCTACAAAAAAGTCGATCCTTGACCACGTCTCATCCAACCTAAAGAATCATAAATTTCATGTAACTATAGTGGAGTCTCCAATGTCGGATCACAAGCAAATCTATCTCGAAGTCGGCAAATATGCACCTGAAATGAAAAAGAAAGTTAAGTATCATACCTTAGATTACACAGCGGTTTACCAAACAGTTGAAAGTAAAATTGTTAATGTCTCTGAGGGTGACTACGAAAGCTTAGAACAGACCATAAAGGAAGCAGTAGTTAAAAATAGAATACCGAAATTCAAAATTCAAAATACTTTGAAATCAGACTGGATCAATAAAGACATAATTGGAATGCTAACTAAAAGAAATCAGCTATGGTCTGCTCATAAGGAGAATCCCAATGACGACTTAATAAGAAACAATTTTTTAAAAATACGAAACACCGTGTCGGAACTAATTCAAAATACCAAAAGCTGTTACTATTACAAAATTTTCAAAAACTGTGAAAGAAAACCTTTAAAGATGTGGAAGCTAATCGGGAACTTAGCTGGAAACAAACCTAAAGTATGCTCCGCTCCTTCAAAGCTAGATACGGTAACTGGTCAAATCACAAAGACTAACGAAATATGTGATTATTTTAACACATTCTTTGCTACTATAGGATCTGTTTTAGCTACTAAAATTACAAAACCTAGGGACCAAATTCATACTCAGCCAACAACACAATCCACAATATATAGTTCTAGTGAACTACTAAACTTAACCCCAACTACTGAAGCAGAAGTCAGCAAAATCATAGATAATCTCAATTCAAACACTAGTGCGGGCTTAGATGGGATTAGTTGCAAGACCATAAAAAGCATTAAAAATCTAATATTAAATAAACTCACGATGAGCATCAACTATTGTTTACAAAACGGCATCTTCCCGGATTCTTTGAAAATAGCGAAAGTTAGTCCTATCTTTAAGTCAGGGAAAAAGACTGACCCAGGCAATTATCGCCCTATCTCTGTCCTCCCGATAATTTCTAAAATATTTGAAAAAATATTATATAAACGCTTAGATTATTACCTCAAAACTATAAACTTCTTCTCTAAAAAACAATATGGCTTCCGTGCAAAATCGAATACGCTAACTGCAACAATTGACCTTGTAACCAATCTAAAAAACAATATCGATGAAAAACGTGCAGCACTCGGTATATTTATTGACCTGAAAAAAGCATTTGATACAATTAGCCATAGTCTCCTTCTCCAAAAACTGCATGAAATCGGCATCAGAGATACTGCCCACGACATGTTCCGGTCTTATCTCTCAAATAGACAGCAAATTGTTCGGATTGGTGATGTACAGAGCAATTGCGAAACTTTAACTTACGGCGTACCGCAGGGATCCATTCTTGGTCCCCTGCTGTTCATTATATACGTGAATGACATAAATAATCTAAATCTGACAGGTGACATAATACTTTATGCTGATGACACAAGCCTATTTTTATTTGGAAACAATATCGATGAGGTAATCGAACAGGCGCAACATGACTTAGACACTCTCTCTAGATGGTTCCAAGACAATTTGCTGACTGTTAATACCTCTAAAACAAACTATATTATTTTTAGTGCTAGGAACAAAAATGTCGCAAACAACTCAAATCTAAACATAAATAACGAACCTATAACCCAAGTTTCTTCAGAGAAGTATCTTGGTCTCCATCTAGATAAACATCTGACGTGGCAAACACATCTAGATAAATTAAGATCTAAACTATCGTCTGTCATGGGTGCGCTTCGAGGCATCGTCCGCTGTTTGCCGACATCTGTTAGGTATATCATTTACAACTCAATGGTAAAACCTCACCTAGAATATCTAATAGAGGTGTGGGGCACTGCGGCTAAAACACATTTAAAGCAAATCGAAACCTGCCAAAACAAAATAATAAAACTCTTATTCCATTACCACTACCTAACACCGACAGAAAAAATTTACAAAGAAACTAAATTGATGACACTGTCACAGATATATAAATATAATACATGCATATTGGTACATAAGATTTTAAATAAAAATATACACTCTAAAATAACATTTACAAAAAAAGGCCGTAGTACTAGACGAAGAAACAACATTTCCTTAAGACCACCTCGAACTAATTACGGAAGGAAAAATATACTATATGAAGGAGCAGAGTTGTATAATAAATTGCCTAATGACATTAAAGAGATACAGTCCTTTACTTTATACAAAAAAACCATAAAGCATCACATCTTAAAAGATTTCTCTAGGTTTTAAATTTAAATTTAATCTACTATACCAATCTAATATATTATATCTACATCAATTGTCATTATTTACTAATTTGCTAAATATAAAATTAACTAGGATATTTAATATGTATTTCCGAAACATTACAGCTAATATAAATAGTTTAATATGTAATTGCTATTGACTTGCCTTCAAGAATCTATATGTAATAGTAACTTACTTTTTTCTTTTACCCACAACAAAGTAAAATTGTGTGACCAGTGTCTACTACTCAACTTATCTATTTACGAGTACCTACCTACGTTCTTTTTTATAAGTAATTCTTTTATTTAGTTTTAAGATTACCTTGTATTTCTCATATAAAGTGAATTGTATTCTTTTTGAGAAATAAATGTCTTAAACCGTACTTCCGTATGTTCAGTTGACAATATTTCGAGAGTTTACAATATCTCTAGAGAGATTACAATATAACGTGTTTGTCAATTTTACGGTGACATATACATAAATAAACTCATGCCTATTTCTCATGAGGGGAGTGCTAAAGAACGCCACCGGCTACGATCTTAAAATCAATATGGTCCAGTGTTTTGTCTTCACTGTCTCTTTTTCTAATAATGTTGATGTTTTTAAATAAAGTACCTTGAATGAAGACACCTTGGACCATTCAATATTCAAATGGTAGACGTTATAGCGTGAGATTCTTCAAGACAATGATATTATAGTATTATTATTTATAATGTGATATGATCTTCAAGGAGTATCTTTTTTGAACCAATTTAAATCTAAGCTAATATTTAATGCTAGACAGAATGTAACCCACACACATTATGTAGTACAGCGCAGCAACGTGAACCGCGTGTCCCGAGCGCGGCGGTCCGGAAAATGTAGTTTGCGCTCCGCTTTTTTTGCTCCCGAGCTAGCACAACTAGCGATGGTTTGGAGTGATGCCATGTACGATAAAAATCACCATTTTTGTGTAAAATGGATGACCATTTGCTATCCGAGTGTTCATTTGCTTAGCCATGATGTTAAACCATTGTTAATTGAGACAATTTACTCACACAAACAACTCTAATACTACTAGTAGGTAATTTTGATTAGTTATCTAAGGATATGACTATGTTCTAGCTCTCGTCATTTACATTGTTATTTAAACAATTAAGTTAATTATTTAACAATCTGTTCCAAAATACTAATTTATAGAAATGCCTTACAAGAACCTAAATGACATTTTTTAAAATGCCTACCTAAAACTGCACCCCATTTTTAAATCTTCAAAGCTTACATTTAGAATTACTTTTTTATTCAAAGCTGGCATTTTCTATTTCTTGCAAACCTTAATCTCTTGTACCTTTGTGTTCTACATCTACTAACTTTAATATTTCCCTAATAAATATTCAATGGGGATTTTTCATTAAGATTTTTTTGTATCATTAGCCAGGTTTATTATTTAGAGAGGAGGGTCGAGAGACCTCTCTCAGAGGGTCGGCTAAGTTCACTCATAAAATTTAAATTTAACGCTAATACTTTTCTTATTTGGACTTTTTTCTCATCGTAAACATTGGGCAATGCATAATTTAGGACTTCCGGACGGTTCTTGTAATTTTTATTTCACTCTCATTTCTTTTTTATTTCACGGGTTTTATTATCATGGCTTAGTATTCTTCTGTTAAGATAATTTCGAAGATATTCTTAGGACAAGTGTTTCTTTCTACTACTAAATGACGACGACGAAAATATTTTAACACCATGCTCAAGTAGTAGATGAAAAGTCAGAATTTCATTTGAATAAGAAAACAAGGCTTCAAGAGCAAAGGCTTTGTTTCATTACTAAGCAATCAAAAAGCTCAGGAAAAGAAAGAAAATTAGCCTGGTCGCTGTCACTGGATACTGTGAATAAGTTTATGAGAATTCACAAAACAAACAATTCAAAACAACTCAAGCTCATTCAAAAGCAGATTTAAACAAGAAAGCGAAAAAGTTAAGAAGAAGTACCAAAACAAAAGGCTTTCAGGCACTATAACAATAATGGTTGAGTATTCACCGGTTACTTTATTACTCCACAGACCTCTCCCTCAAGTGACATCCATTTGTGAGAGTGCCGCGGATTATGCGCGACTACCCTCCGCGGTTCCTAACGATCAAACTCTAAACAGATTTACTTTATACACTAAATAAAGTGCGCTCTTCACTTTTTTATAGCTTTCTGTGAAGTTGTTGAGGTTATTTATAAGGATTTGTGAAGGACGGCATTGTTTGAGAATTGCTTGAGGGATAATACTTATATATAATTGAAGAATGAGGTCTGCGTTCTTAGGGCCTGAACAGGATTTCTACGGATGAAAATTTTCAGCTATGTTAAATGTTGGGTTAATGGAATCCATATTGATACTTTTTAAGAAACCTACCAACTTTATGCTCCTTCTCAAGCTAAAATTGACTATTCTCAATTAAAACACTTAATTCGATTAACATAACCAACTGCTAGCTAAATTAATTAAAAATTCACAAAGAGCCGACAACGAAACTGAACTATTATCCGAAGTTACAGTTTAATTCACTTACCCCCAACTTTCCTCCACTACAGACTCCTAATATACTTATTGACTTAATAAAGCAGAAGTACAGTCTAAGTAAGTTAAGATAATGTCATCTTATGCCGAGATGCCATTACCGAGCCGGCTGGTTCGCACTCAATCGACTAATTAGTGAATTAATTACTAAGGCGACAGATATTAGCTGGTAACGGCAGCTTCTAAATGAGATCCATTTGGTAAAGTGCTTCGGATTACTCTGAGGTGACTCTTGGATGCTCCTGATATCTCTCTGGAAGATGTAAGATGTCTCAAAGGCTTCTGGTGGCTGTTAAAACTATTACGGTTATTTCCTTGGTTAGTTTTAGTAGCGTTTAACTAAGCACTAAGAATAGTGCTTTTAGTTTGGTTCTCTAATAAAAGGGGGATTATACGTGTACGTGAAGCACTATAAAAGCGTAGTTTAAAATAAGGATAGATATTGTAAAACCGAATTATTAATAATGCCTTATTAAAAAGGCCCGGAGTTTAGAAGTTGGCTGAGCTTAGAATTACTTACTAAAACAAAATTATTTAGTAGACATTTATACAGAAAATATTATTCTGATTCGTGAAAATATGTAGCTGATATAATCAGTTCGTTGTGTGTACATACTTAAGGTCCATGTTCACCAAAATGATGACAGTATGATTATCTAAAACAGCTGTTTAAAACTCATTTTTGTATGGTAATATATCACAGTGACAGCTGTTTTTAGATAATCAGACTGTTATCTTTTCGGTGAACATGGACCTAACTAGTCCACATCCATCAGTTAATATTTGACAGTTATCTGAAATACACAAACATTTATTTAGGTGACTTAGTTGCTTGTTCCCTTTTTATATACTATCTACTTACTAGATGAGCAGAAAATTTAAATAGCTATTCCAAGTGTATTTATAAAACAACGTTTCACTTCACTGCACATTGCTGTAGATTTAACAAGCGTCAAAGAGAATTAATTATGCCTTTGAAGATTTCTAGAAAATGTAGATACAATCATAGCGCATAGTTGAAACAATTTCAGTAAAAAGAGAAGATAACATTCTTTGGACGTCATCTTTTACAAGAATCAACATTCATTATTATTCTATCAGCATATCTTTTTCTTACTGCTCTTCTTTCGTCATTTTAGCTGTCACCTCCTTTCTAAAACAATAACCCTTACCTCATCCACTATATACTATCACTCACCAAATAAGATAGAAAGGTTGAAAAAAAATACATCATTCTCTCCCATGTTCACCGAAGGATCGAATCAATAGTATTTTCTGTGTATGAAGTTTCACTACTTTCAGACTGCTACTGCTACTTAGTGGCAGTTACATTTGCTACTTCAGCAGAGCTATAATTCGCAAAATACGCGCTTTGACGTGGAGTTGCGGGCACTAGCGCCCGTTGTACCATACAATAAAGATATTTTATAAGGATAAATATATCCCAATCTCATTGTATCTTAGACAAAATGCTATTGTCCAATCCATCTCCTCCTACGAAGCCAAGTTTGCTCGCAATACTGGAATAAGTACTATCAATAAATCTCTAGTTAAAATCACATTTAAATTTAATTATACGCCGTGGTCTACCATTAGGGAAAATAGATTGATACAATTTCTCAATAAATCAATCAAATGATTGAGACATTACTTCTAAAGGCAATTATATTGACAGTGTAGTCTAGTTTCCTTCATTTATCTGTTCTAATTGCAAGGGAAGCACTTAAAGCTTTGGCAGATTCTGACGTCACAATAAATCTGTGCAATGAAGCATTGTAATGTTGGCGGCATTTGAATATGCTACCGAATTGATAAAACTCATTCGTTCTTGAGATTTATTAAGAGAGAAACAAAGGCATAGTAAGTAAGTTCATAGCTGATAGGAATTTAATCTTGAGAATACACAGAAATTACAGGAAGCTGCAGTTAGTGGTCGAGTGCTTGACAAAATAGATGCTCTTCGGGTGTCCTCCATTCCTTTCTTTCTGGCATTACCATACATGGACAGGGGTAGTTTAACCACTGGAAACTGAAAATGAAATGTGTAAGTAAGTTTAAGTTTTTTTTTGCTGTTGTATTCAATGAAAGTTATGTATTTAGAAAAAAAATATAATAAATAAAAACTTTGCGACATAGGTAAGCAAACACGAACACATATCTTTTTTTTTTATTTTTTTTTATTCTTTATTTATTTGGACTTTTATACTACATGTCAGTCCGATTTTTCTTATTCTATATGTACAAAATATGTTTAACTTAAGGCGATAAAATCCTGAACAAAAGACAAGCTCCTTCACTGTTAGGACTTGAGAGTATTTCATTCATAATCCCGACCTGAAATTTATCCAGACCCAATGTGTCGAACAACTCTTCTCTCTCTGAATGAAATTGAACACATTCCATCAACAAATGATATACATCATCAATTACTCCGCAGGAGTCACATTTAGGGGATGTAGTCTTTCCCATCATAAAGGTAAATTTATTTGATGGAATATGTCCAGTCCTAATTCTGTGTGCTATAATAATAAGTTTTCTACTCATCTGACTATATGTACACCAAGGTATACGAGGAGGTTGAGATTGGATAGTTTTATACCATATCCCTTTTTCCAATGATCTCTGATTAAAGTATTCCTTCCACAAATCATAACATTTTGCTTTATATATTGTTAATATTTCTGAATAATATGGTCTCTCATAAATTTCTTGTCCTTCAGCACTTCCAATTTTTGCCAATCTATCCGCCTCCTCATTACCACGTATCCCTATGTGCGATGGAACCCACTGCAACCTCAGATCTACTCCTTTTTTAGATAATTCCTCTATTTTAGAGAGTATCTCATATGCTATCGGTGTACCTCTGCGTCCAGAGGCGCATCGAGCGATATGATATAAGGCACTCTTACTGTCAGAACATATAACAACTTTAGTGTCGTCAATTGTATTAATATATGATAGTGCTTCTGAGATCGCAATAAGTTCCAAAGACATGACACATACATTTCCAATTATTTTAAAACATCCACTAGTGTTTTCTTGTGATCGAACATAAAATGAAGCTCCCCTACCCTTCTTGCTCATAGACCCATCTGTGTAAACTACTACATAATCAACATATTTCTCTATTAATTCCTTCATTACATCGTGTTTCAAAAGATTTACTTCATGAGAATCTTTAGCTTGATTCATGCTGTCAAAAGTAGTCGAAATTATGTTACTCGCATTAATGTAAGAGACCCATGTCTTTAAGGTAAACATCTCCATTGGAGAAGACGAAGCAACCTCAATATCTTCAATTTCATTTATAACAGTTCCCAGTAATGGGATCTTTTTGCGTCTCCAATAACTGTTAGCAGTAAACGTATTTAGTTCTTTTAGTAACGTAATTGTAACATTGTTTGTCCACGATAAGGATTTTAAGCCATACTTGTAAGCTAGGTATTTCCTTCTTATGTGCAATGGTGGGAGACATATCTCACTCTCCATGGCGTGAATCGGTGTGGACTTAATAAAACCACCTATAATCCTCAGTGCTTTCTGCAATTTATATAAATGTGAATTCGCACTGTTGTCATATATAAAACAACTGTAATCTACCCGGCTTCTGATTATCGCTATGTATATTCTGCGTAAATGTTTGGGGTGTATACCCCAAGAAGTACCTGCCAGAACTTTGAGTATATTTAAGTATTTCTGTGACTTACTGACTACTTCACTAATATGACGTCCCCATCGTAGCGATCTGTCTAGCCATAATCCCAAATATTTATAACTATTCACTAATTCTAAGGCCTCATTATTTATTTTCAATACAATATTTTGTCTCCTGAATCCCCTGCTAAAAATACAAAGTTTTGACTTACTATTTGACAGACACAATCCTAATTCACTTAGATAAGACGAAAAATTATCTAACGCCTCTTGTAATTTAATTGTACTATCTGAAATATTTTTATCTGTACTATACAAGACAAAATCATCAGCGTACTGACATAAATGTACATTGTTAATTTTTGAGAATAGTTTAAATGTAAAAATGTTAAATAATATTGGTGAGATAGGGTCACCCTGTGCCAATCCTAAACTAGTATATCTAACAATAGTATCACTTTCTTGAAATTCATCAATGATTTTAAGATGTCTTTCATTTAAAAAAGTCCATAAATATGAACATAATTTGCTGCCTATCCCTATTTCATTTAATATCGACAACATTTTATCAACTAATACGTTATTATAGGCACTTTCGACATCTACAAAACACGCAACAGTTGCATAACTTTTTGAAAACCCTAATTGAATTTGTGTGGTCAGTCTCGTTAAGCAGTCCTGACATGATTGGCCTCTTCTAAAACCTGACGTATATGGAGACAGAATGTTGTTTTTCTCTATAAACCATTCAATGCGTTTCGTCAGTATGGAATGAAAGATCTTACACAAGCATGATATTAAGCAGATAGGCCTTAACTTTGGATTGCAATCTGAAGGTGTAGTTGGTTTAGGAATAGGCATCAATACTATGTCACGCCATTGCACCGGAACTACGCTAGTATTTAAAATAGCATTATATAAATTTACTAAAAATATTTTTCCACTGCTTGGTAAATTAAATATCATTGAATAGGAGACTCCGTCCTCTCCGGGAGCTGTGTCCTTAGTTTTTAGTGAGTTACATAGTTCTTGTAATGTCACCGGGATTTCCAACTGTGCATTCGATGAATTAAATGTTGGTTTCTCATAGCATACATAATCAGGAGCTAAACCACAGATTATGTCAATTTTCTGATCCCTTGATGGATATGATCTAGTTGTACTACACCCCTTTAGCCATCGCATTCGCTTCCACATTTCAGATATTGTTGTTGATTCGTCAATACTAGTATAGAATTTACGGCGTTCATTTCTTCTGGCTTTACTGATAGCTTTTTTAGCGATTAACGTCTTTTCTTCTAAAATATTTAAGTTAGAGGGGGTGGGATTTGATCTAAAATTACTTAGTGCCAGCCTTCTTTCAGCTACTACTTTAGAGAGCGTTTCATTCCAGTAAGAATTTGGTTGGAATCCTGGTTTAGGGTATGAACACTGTTTTGTGTATGGTACATATTTGTCAGCAGTGCTGTTTATAATATTCAAGAAATAGTCATAATTACGTTGAGCATTACTTTCCTCACAATACGGCAACATAATTTCTTCTAAAGTTTTGGTATATTTTTCCCAGTTGGCCGATTTATATTTACGTCTTTTAGTTATATATGTAGTTTCTTTATAATTACTTTTAATTTTAATACACATATGATCACTGCCCAGATTTTCACTCAATATATGCCACTCTAATTTACAAGCTAAGTCTGTGGAAACAAATGTAATGTCAGGGGAAGTTTTTTGTAAATGACCATTAACCATTTTAACTCTCGTGTGTTCACCTGCTCCTTTGTTAAGCGAGATGTATCCTGCATCCAAAGCAGCGTCAAAAACCATCATACCTCTTGTATCTGATTTACATGACCAATTGTAGTGGTGTGCGTTGAAGTCACCAGCAATTAAACATTTATTGTTAAATTTTGTGAAAATTAAATCCCAGTCAGATTGGGTAGTATGCACTGATGAAGGGCAATATATCAAAATAATATTCTGAATCTCTTTACAATTTAAAAGTTTAACGCATCTTATTTCAATTCCTGAATTACTAGTATTTAAAGGCTCCAACTGTACTCTAATTGACTTATGTATTATAATAGCGACTCCCCCATATGAGTCACATCTGTCATTCCTAAATATATTGTACCTACTTATATTTAATGATGAGTCGGGTTCCAACCAAGTCTCTGAAATTAAAGCGATATAGATTTTCTCCTGACATAACAAAGCTTGAAACTCTCCAATTTTCGGTCTTAAACTCTGAGCATTCCACTGCAATATGTTGATAAAATGAGCACTGTTATTATTATTATCCATTATTAGAGAACAAACTTATCTGACTTAAAATATCTTTACAATTTATCATTTTTAAACATAGTGCAATGCAATCCTGAACCACTATTTTGATAATTAAACCTAACTTATTAGAAAAGTTATCTCTCGACATACATACATCTTTAATTTTTTTGTATAGTTCATACAAGAAATCTTTGCGATCAACAGGTTCAGTTGGTTTATCGTCTTTATTATTAGTGTTTTCTACCTCACTAATTATACTTTCTTGTAAATGTTCTCGTCCATGTGACCTTCCTTTTCTGTTATTTTTTCGTGATTTCTTATTTTTTGATTTATCAGACTCTGTATTAGATTTATTGTCTGAATTCTCACCGTCTTCTGTTTCCAGTTCCTCAGATACAATCATTTCTTCATGTATAACTGCTTCCGTAGTAACCACTTCTCTATATGATCTTCTTATTCCTATGTCCTGAGTGCTCTCTGTTTGGGGAAGCTGTTTGCTGGTCTCATTATTAATAATCGTATCCACATTATGTGCTGTATAAACTTCTTGCTCTTTTCTTTTGACTTTATACATTTCTAATCCTTCCCGATAATTGCAGTTCATTTCAGACATTATTTTTCTAATTTCTTTTTCTTTCAAAAATATGGGACATTTTTTATTCATTGCCATATGTGGACCTTTGCAGTTTATACATTTAAACACAGTTATTTCACAGTTAGCGTGATTATTTCCGCACTTAGGACATATGATTTTTTTCAAAGGACATGTCCTTGATAAGTGTCCATATCGCCAACATCCTGAACATTGGGACACAGGAAAAATGTAGGGCTCTACTTGGAATCTACACCCAAAACCGTACACATAAGAGGGTAAGTTGTAATTTTTAAAACATAATCGGATTGTTTCTGAGTTTACCCATTTGCCATCACTATCCTGTCTTTTCAGTCGCTTTGCCGCTAAAATCTCGAAATCACATTTAAGATTTTCTAACATTTCTTTTTCTTCCGTTTCTAAGTCCACCTGCCGAAGTATACCGTAGCAAATTGATGATTCACCTACTAAATTGACATTACACTCCAAGTTGCCCAATATTTTCTCGCAATGTGACATCTTTAGTGCATTTTCTTTGTTGTCAAAATAGATTAAAGCCCTATATGGGTTTTTGTAAACAACTTTTATAATATTTCCTATATTATGAGTTCTCAAAAGTTTTGCCATCCCAAATTGCCTCGGCAATGTTTCTTTGGCCGTAATACACACAACATATTCTTTGGGCTTTAAATTATTACTCGAAATATTCAATTGTAATTCCTCATAGTTTCTTGAATTTCTTCGTGCTGGGCGTTTACTCCCACGCCTTATGGTTATGAATCCATCATCACCTTCAATTATTTCTTCATCATCCTCCTGCCTGCTTCTCTTTTCTGGTAACACTTGTTGCTCTCTATTTAAATTATTTCTCTCCGCATTTTTCTCCCCCTCCATCCTTAAATTGACTTGTTGCTCGCTATCTACCTCAAGTTCTCTTCCACCATCTCACTTCCACTTGATACAAAAAAGTCTACATTTTCACTCATCCAGTAGCATTTATAAAATGAGGGTAAACGCAAAATAAAGTTACGATCGCGTAGTCGTCAACAGCTAACTCGACCGCTCGCTAAGACTGCGCGCGCGCGACTGAACACATATCTTAATATCAGAAACGTTAAAAAACAACCGTTTTGATTTAAAACCATAAAACCTTATTATCAAGGCATGAAATACCTTCATCGTCACAGTAGATGCCATAGATAGCAGATACCACCTTTATAAACACCATACTCCACCTACACTTAGGTAGGTCACAGTACCTCAGTACCCTAGTCAATTAGCAGCTAGTCCATGCCCACAATAACTCACAATTGCACTAGATTAATGCCAGCACTCCGGCTGTCGTTACAGGAATTACAAGCGCCATTAACATGCCATAAATTCATATTAAAACAACGTACATTTTGATTTACATGTAGTTTTGCAACGACCGAAATTCGCGTGGGTGGAACTCGGATAAGATTCTGATGTAAACATTGTGGAACTCGTTATTTTGAGTTGGTTTCTTGATACGGTTATTAGCATCGGTATAATACGAATCATTAATGTTATGAAACTAGTTTGATTCTACAACGAAAATAGAAAATGATCGATTGTCCTGGTAACACAGTAAGAAAGTACACAGAAGCTTACACGACATAAGTAGCTTTATACTTAACCCACAACAAAATACTACTATTAAAGTATTAATTTGCCAGCGAGTCCCAAAATATACAGTTTTAAATTACAATCAAATGCTATTCAAGAGAACTTGTAAGCCACTTGCTTGAAGCAACTTGAAGTTCTGTAAGTATATTGGTACCTACTCTTCGCTTTTGGAAGCATTCCAATAGCTTTGGGCTACTTTTTCATAAAATATTTCAACAAAAAAAATTGAGAGCAATTCCAAATCTAAACATAGAACCCACCTGCATGATTCTTTAGCAAAACTCTCTGAAATCCAAATCAACCTTGCCCAACAAATGCTATCAAACTTTTGACTATATTCAAATCAAAAACACACATTTTACCCCAACGTACAATCTCCACACGTATTCCTGCCCCATCCGTACACTTACCAATCACAAATATCCACAGTGCTAGGTACAGGTGTCCGTCGTGTTCACCAGACCATCTAATGCCGATTAACCGTGATCCGTTTTTTCTCGTTTTAAATCGCATCGGTCCGAGCTCGCTCTCTGGCGTTTGTTACTCATTATCCTTGTCTCCCGTCCCGGCCCCCAAAAGTAGTTAATTGAATTTTTGAATGAAGCTTGTTAGATTCTGTGCCTTTTTGGCCTCTACGTGTTTGCAATGTTTTTGGTCTGATTTTCTAAATGCTTTGGTTGATAAATTTTACTTTAAAATGTTGTTTTTCTTAAACCATGTAAATTAATTCTAGGATTTGTTTGTATTGCTTGATCGGATTTAATCACTATAATAAGCTATGTTATGTTTGGCTTCCAGTATAACCAGATGCAGCTGAATACCATTATTTTATAGGAACGGCTGCCTATGTAACCTCCACAAACCAAACTTTCGTCAAATTTCATCAATCTTTTCCAATAGCTCAGTGTCTTGACTATCGGTAGCCATAATATAGATTTCCCTTTTTTAAAAGCAATGTCATTAATGATTAAAAAGCAATATTATCATAATGAGACTACTATTGAAATAAATGATAATATTACGATTCCATAATTTGAAACAAGAGTGCAATTTAGTAGAGTAATGTATCTTTTATGCCATAAAAACGTCTGGAGAATAATAAAGATTAACCGAAAGAGCAGTTTTAATTAAACATGAGAAGGAAATTATCATACTGTTTATGATAAGTATGCAGAAAATTATGTGGCTATCAAAATCATAAAACTTACAAGCAAGAACCTCATTTTCATTTAGCTGGTTCCCGTTTAATTGTCAATGAAGTAACAATCTCTTCTCATAACGAACTTCAAGACTTGCGCAGTTAAACTTAACTCTTTAACTTTAAGATTTGCGGAATCCCCGGTCAACCACCTCTTTGAGGTGCTGCCCCTTCGTTAACACCATACTTAATTATAAACATAAACCTTCGGAGATGTTTGGGAAATTAAACAAGTGTGTAATAAAATCTTGTTTCCCGCCGCGTCCCAGGTAACCCATAAATTACATGTACACCTCACGCTTTGTCAACGCAGGTGATTTTTAATTTCAACTACATCGCCTAGTTCAGCATCCAATGCTGTTTTAACATGGATAGTGTGCTTATTATCAGATACAAACAAGCATTGGATTCGGTCATTCAAGGACAAGTCGTTTCAACTACATTTTCAGCGGAGATGTCTGCCTCTAAACAAGGGTGACCCCACTGCGTATAAAACGGGGAAGGAATTTTAATTTACCCTTGTTAGAGGCATGTTTGGAGACACCGTGCACTGCGTGTCGCGTTACTACCGGTGTAATGTGCTACAATAATGTCTGGATAGCTGACGGCCCCAATGTTAGTGGATCCGAGGAATTCTTTAACTTTGTTTTGTTTTAAATGTCGACTGCTTTTAAATGCGCTTTTTAAGTAATGGATTGCGGAGGGACAGAAGAATGTAAAGAATGGTTGCGTGCCTAGCTTACAAATCTGAAATGTTTAATGAAATAACATTCAATCTCAGTCACCGCTAAGACAGTACCCGCACAGGAAAAAAAGCATTACTATTATAACGAGACGGAATAAATATCAAAGTAATATTCGTTGACGCACCTTAGTCACTGCCATAAAAACGCACCATCAATATCAGTCGATACCCCAAAATCGCGTCCATCTCAACAACGTTTTATCATCTCCATCCATATTTCACACCCAAATCCACAATCCAAGATTGGACGATCCTAAACGCACAGAGATTCACCTGTCGCCGTGCCATTTATCACTTGCAAACACTATCAGGACAGAAAGGGGGTCCTTACACCGTCTTCTAGATTTGGAAGATTTATTTATCTCAGCAGGGGAGATGAAACATTCCTACTCCACTGACAGTTGGTACAGCTAATACGGCGCGTAGGCTAACTTGAACATTTACATTTTTATCGGGCTCACCCCGGGACATTGGCCGTGTAAAACATGGCCAAGAAATACCCTTAATTGCTGGTGACGCGATTGAAGAACAATTTATATGCAATATATATGCAAATCGTTTAGTTACTGCTTATTGTCATGGTAATGGAGCCGAAGATTTCTGATTTTATATGACATTAATGTTTATGCGATCATAAAGGGTGGCTGGGTGTGGTTTGTTTAGCACTAAAAATATTACGACGGCCGCGAACCTTGAACTCGAGTGCGGCATTACTGGTTATGTATAAAGAACGTTTTCCGATATGGTGGTCAGAATTTATTTGTTTGTTTGTTTCTCTAGTTGTGATCTGTATTTTTTTCTGCGTAATGTAAAAGTCACATCCAAGTTTCCAAGGAAGTAGGCAGAAACTGCAGATCGCCTATAATACTTTTCTACCTTCGACCATGTTCATAAATCAGGCTGGTTTTACAATAAAAGATTTGAATACAACTCTTTTATATACATTTTATATAGGTTCCTTTCCGATTACACTCTTCATTGATATCCCAAACAAACGCAGTATGCCTTATTGCTACATGCAGCGCTTAATCCAACGAGTAACACACCCATAAATAATTGAACAGATCAGATCAACAATCTCAAACCTCAGCATCCGGAACACACAATGTAACACGTCCATCAAAGTTTGGTAGTTGGTACTGTTAGGGTACTCGAGCGGTAATCGACACAACTAGAAGGGCAGTTAACGATGGACGGGCCACTTCCTTTCCCGCGGGAGCGCGGAGAGGCCCCAGTGCCTACCCATCGGCCCGCCGAGCAACCGACCACACGAGCCAATTGATCCACACTCGTCCGACCTCACGGCCATACCGGTCTTGACAATGATCCTTAGCCATCATTAATCATTCATCCAAAAATGGCTAATCCAAATTTCAGACAGGACGGTGACAAAAATGTCCTGAACATTGTAGTGCTGTGGTGTTGTTGTTTATTCTTTTTTATCGTTTGTGGCTACGGGCTGTACAGGCAGCATACCCTGGAGCAGCGTGTGCTAGTGTTGGAGAAGCAGTTTGAAGATATCCGGCGAGGAGCCGGGAAGGTGGAGGAGCCGGTTCTGACTGCAGGACCGGAGCTGTCCCGAAAGGAGCGCGATGTAGGAGACTGCATCTGTCCACCAGGTTAGTGGCTTTATAATATTCAGTGTTTAAGGCGGTTACCTACTCGAATATTGAAGTCGTTTGTGTTGTACATAGCCAAAGGAATGTTTCATTTCATACCCAGCGGTAAAATTTAACACAACGGAGGAACTCTTGAGTTATATTGTGCTCTCGGTTTACTGCTTACTTGCTTGCTTAATTTTGAGGAAATTTAATTACGCCTCAATCGCTTTCAACGTAATACCATAAGCTGTAGAGTGTACCCATCAAATTAATTTTAGTATAGTCCCAAACACAATCGGGACCCGCAAGCGTGCCGCAGGCCCGTCAATGCCTACCGACACATTGTGTCGCCTAACTACGACCATTTTACAATATCCGGTGATAAACTCAATTGGGACATCTCCCGCATCCACCCGAAAAACAACCTTCACTTGGTAACGATAAGATCTACATTGTCTTCCGACATCAATCCTCCTCTTGTGCTCCTTTGGCACCCGAGCGAGCTCGACGAGACAAATTTGTAATGCTCTATTGTCACAGCCATTAGACATAATGGTTCAATAAGGAGTATTGAAAACGTTCTTTCAGGCCTACAAATCAACCTTTATTCAATTGAATATGATACATAGAGCAGCGGGCACCGGCAGCGGCAGGGCCGTGCGAAGGGAAGGATGTTGACCTCGAGCGGATATTAAAAATGGCCCTTTAAATTGCTCCAAAGATTTGTTATCTACGGCATATTGGTTGTTTCCGTCGAGCCTCCGCGCGATAGATTCAATGGCTTCAATAAAACATTGAAGCGTCGCTCCGTTAATAAGATTCCCGAGGGTCAGCGGGAGTTTGATGAAAATTTACGAACAATGGGAGGGTATTTTGAAAAGTTCCGTTTGCAAAAAATGCCGGAATCGAAAAGCACTCCGCTAATTACTTCTCATTGTTGGAAGCGCGAAATAAAGGCTTAATTGTTTAAAGTTCTCGCATCGGAAAGTTACTTCGATCTACTTCTTATCTGAGGCGCCATGGAGCGGAATTAAAGAAGCCTCCGCGAGTTCCGACGATCCACAGAATAGGACCGCGAGCTGTGATTTCAGAAAGTGCACTGGAGCGAACTCACAATTGTTTACATAAATTGAATAATTCTCGTGTTTAAATAGCAATACTATTTTCATCAATGTCATTTGTTAGATAACACATTTCACCAAGTCGTTCAAATGATATGTTGTTGGCAAAATTATGAATTGTTTAAAGCGTTTAATTGATAATTTATACAGAGAGAGTTAATATAGCCAGTTTATTAGTAGAACAGGTGTCAACTGCAAATATTAAACTGTTTTGGAACGCAACAGTTATTTACGTTACGACAATTTTATTTCAACACCGATTAAATTGCAAACGAATAGGTTCCGTAGGTACCTAGTCGTACTAAATGATTCTGGTTTTACAGTTTGATATTATCTGTATTTGTTAATTCGTACACATTTTACAATCGTGTTTATTTACTTTGAAATATTCGAACAGAAATATTGCTTTAGTGATTTTACTGAACACACTTATTGCTGTTACTTTCGATAGCCTTATTAAGCGTTGGTAGTTGACACAAATACTGCTGTCAAAAATACTCTACTTTAATGAATGTATCAATATGACTAAGTAAAAAATACGTAATGAACCAAAACTAGATTTACCCTACCATAAAATCAACAGTTTTTATTTTTGATAGTTTGATTGGCTGAGAAATCGGCTGTTATCCATTTGTTAGACTTATCGTTTCAAGCCACGTCCTCTCGTTACCCAGTCCCTAACCCAACACTCCATGTCGCACTTGCACCGCAACTTCCACTTTTCTCCATAACTGGCATACACCTCCTAATACAACGCGAGGGTGGCGTCCATAATTGTTACATGGGGCGTTATACGTGCGTCTCTTTATTACTTTACTTTTGCAATATTAGTTAAGTGTTTTCTCTAAACAAATCTCGTCGGAAAGGACCTCTGTTTTCGCGTTTTTATTGACTATTAGTTCTGGGGACGGGTGTTTTAGTGTTGTTGAAAAGTTTTATGATCAAACTACGTCTTTCTCCAGTGATTGTTATAAGTTATAATAAAGGGCTTATTTTGATACTTGTTTTGTATCTGTTTACATTTTTGCAACGTACTTAATCGTCAGTTGCATGACTACAATAATTACAGTCAATACGAGCAGTCAGTTATATTTTTCCAAATTTCGTTTACTGGTACTCACCCCATGTAAAATACTGGTATTCAGTTGCAACCTGTTAGGCTGGAAGCCAACCAAATAGTTGGGAAAAGGTATTAAACGCAGATGATGGTACTGTTAACCTGCGTCATCGCACAGCTGGGCAAAGGCCTCTCCCCACGACTTCCAGCTGCTTTGATCTAGGGCTTATGTGGACCACTGGTCGTAGGTTCTGTCCAACTCGTCCCGCCAATTATCGTTTAAATGTCATTATTCCCAGTTTGAATATACGAAAATAAACGTATTTGATCAAAATATCGGCAATACGTTCCAATTTGTTTCGATCCATTTCAATTAACCCTAGAAAACCAGTGCGCATGAAATTATGCGCTCAATAAATTTATATCAACAGAGAACCGTGTTTAGGGTCCGGTTACGGTTAACCGGGTGCAACCCAACCCGGGTACAACCCGTGTGGCGTAGTATACCCGGAGCTATTTGTTCAGACAAGTTATAAAGTAAACGAGCGTATAATTTATTTAACCCGACGTTTGATTTTGTAAAAATATGTTAATTACTGTTTGTTTGATATTTGGGAGCGTATGTTTGGATGTCTGAATTATACGGTAACAACCTCGTGAATTGATTTTAATCAGAAATTGTTTGTTTATGAACAAAGTTACGAACAACCTCACGTTTGGATATATTAACCTCATCAATTCTCACTTTGGAATCATCCATTTTCTGAGGTTTGAATTGGTTAATTTATTTATTAATTCTTCAAGCGTACACGTGTACACGACGTGAATTTAATTTCGTACGCGTTTTCTACAAGTCTACCTTTTTATTTCATGTAATAAAAATGTATGATTCCCACTGCACTATTAATAAAACCGACTGCGTCTCGTAATCTTGAGTTTTTGCACAACGGCTCTACACTAAG
Source organism: Xestia c-nigrum (assembly GCA_916618015.1). Classification (NCBI taxonomy): domain Eukaryota; kingdom Metazoa; phylum Arthropoda; class Insecta; order Lepidoptera; family Noctuidae; genus Xestia; species Xestia c-nigrum. The sequence continues at coordinate 27,513,989 of OU745247.1, forward strand.
CCAATACATCGAGGTGTCAGTAGTTATTTTCAGCATGACTGATACAGTTACCAACAAGAAACATCATGGTCACCTACCTATTTTGATATGAACCTAATGATCCATTAACATACGAAAACAGACTTCAAAAACTTCAGCACAGCAGATTTGGCTCGAAAGCGATACACTGGAAGGATTTACGAGACACCCTGACAAATGAGATGTGTATTCAAGATGGCCGCTTAATAAATTCGTCTGTCAACTTGGGAGTAATGAGCCGTTGGTCCCGTTGGCCCAATGATTAGTCTAACTGAGAAGTTACTGCTTTTTACGACTCAATTTTGTATGAATATGACGATTTTTCGCTAAAAGGGTAGATCGTAAATATGCTTGATATTGTTAGTCATCAGCAGTTAATGTTAAAAGCTATGAAAGATGGTCCTTTTCGTGATTTATTAGAAGTAAGGGATTGTAGATTTGTTGCTGAAGATAATGTTTTGTGATGAATATGTTATTCTATCTCTGTGAGGGTTAATATACATGGTTGTAGATCATGCATGTACACGATCAATGTGTTTTCATTTATTTGTGATACACGATTTTGATATTATGCTACGACATCTCTACAAGCTTATATTACAGAACGATGGTCATGCAAATGCATAATCTCCATACACGTAGAGATTATTGAACGATTTAAATTACAGATTGAATTAATTGCTCAGCTTTTGCAAGTGTTTTCGATTCGATCGTCGAGAGTCTAAAATCGTTTCTCGAGTGTCGTTATCTTCCACTGGTTTCAAACATGATATCCTGGGATCTATTCCCAGGTTGGACAAAAACGTTAATGGGAATTCCAATATCATATCTCTCAGTAGCAGCCTAGAGATTCTTAGTACCTGGGTGAAGGCAATAAAATCGTCTATTGTTATGGCAATTATTACCATCATGTTGGTAAGTGTATCTGGAGATATATGGATGTAAAATAGGTGGACCTCTGCTTAACCCGGCAAGTGTGTTTGTGTTATGTTAAAAATTACATGTCACCATCTGCCTACCCTATTCTCAACTATGTTGTGGTCGACTTCCAGTCTAACCGGAGATAGCTGAAAACCAGTATTTTACATGGAGCGACTGGCTATCTGACCTCCATAACCCAGTTAATACTGGCAAATACATGTAGGATTTTAATTCTGAACGCACCATAATTTTATGAAAGTAGTTGAGCATGTCTAAAGTCTCGCCTCTACAATCAGTGTGTCCTGCCCACAATGACGTACGGTGCTGAAACATGGACGCTCACGCAGGAGGCTGTGTATAAACTGAGAGTTGCACAGAGAGCCATGGAGCGTGACATGCTCGGCATAAAGTTAATAGATCGGGTTCCTAACGTTGAAATCCGGACACGCACAAAAGTTTCCGATATTGGAAATCGCGTTACGGAACTCAAATGGAGTTGGGCAGGTCACCTAGCAAGTCGCAGGGATGACAGGTGGAGCAAGGCTGTCACCGAATGGCGTCCAAGAAATGGAAAAAGGAACGTGTGTCGTCCGGCGGCGAGATGGGCAGACGACATAGTTGCCGTCGAGGGAATAACCTGGATGAGGCTAGCGCAGGACCGTGGAAATAGGCACAAGAAGAGAGAGGCCTATACCCAGCAGTGGGTGAGTTCGGGCTGTGGATGATGATGAGTTGAGCATGAACGCAGCGATGAATGAAAGAGAGAGGATGGGTGTGAGCGAGACGGGGAGAATGATGGCGCGCTAGTTAAGACGAACAAGACGACTCCTACGTTTTATACGTTTTTATTAAATAAAAGAAGATTGAAGAAGTAAAAAGATATTATTTCGGTCATCTACCCCCCCCTACATACAATACTACTTGGTAAGACTAGTTGTCAGACTTTTTGGGCCACTGACTACCTGTAACGACTGCCAAATTTGAACAAATGACAGCCGGGACCAACAGCTTCACGTGTTTCCCGAGGCACGGAGGAAACTCGGTATGTAAGGGTGGTCACCCATCCACAGACCAACCTAGGCAAGCATGGCTTAACCTGAAGATCCGCCCGAGCGGCTGTTTAAAAATATATGTGTGAATGATTAATCGCAGAACACAACAAAACAGCAGTATTGTGCTATTTGGTCCAGTTATGTTCAACTTGAACGTCGGCGACCACGGCGTGGCGGCGCGGCGCTTCGGTTACACAATCTCCATACACTTAGCTTAAACTCGCAAGAGACCAGCCTTGTGTACAGAATGCACTGGCAAGACAAAACGCGATGGTTTATCGTTTGAGTTGGTTTTCAGGCGAGAAAGGTTTCGTCTCAGAAAATGCAATTTGAAAGACTAAGGACCAACTGATAACGCGATGTCGGGAGAACTAATTATGAAAATGCAACAAGCCTTGTGCAACGAAGCATTGGCAGTTTATTTTAAAAGAGACAGAATGAAAAACCAAATCTACTTCCACTTCTGTTAATTAAGATTTCATTTTATTATTTATTTATTTATTTATTTATTAACACTTCAAGCACAAAAGTACAGAGGCGGACTTAATGCCATAGGCATTTTCTACCAGTCAACCTTAAGGTGATGCAGAGACAAGCAGTGGTAGGTGTCATTTCTGAAATTCTGAGAATAATTTTATTTAATACTACGATACACTACAAAGATATATAAAATATTATACATATTTATCAAATACTATAAATATATATTACAATAAAATTAAATGGACATTTACATGGATATACTAAAATAAAAAGACAAACAATGACGAAAACATTACCGTTGTGACGAAACTGCCAGCTTCTTCCGAATGTACTCGCGAACTTTAATTTTAAAAGATAAGCGATTAGTTGCCATCCTGATTTCTTGGGGAAGCGCATTCCACAGAGAAATAGACTGGACGAAGAATGACCGATGAATGTAGTCAGTGCGGTGAGAGGGACAGTGAAGAACGCGAATTTGGGAAGAGCGCAGGCTTCTGCTGTGGTTGGCAGAAATGTATTGAAAGTGGGGAGCAAGGTAACTAGGGGAAGTGGGAGAGACAAGAAAAGAAAACAATGTGGTTAGCGCCCTTTGCTCCCCCTCCCTTCATTTTCAGTTCCTCTGACGAATAGTTAAAAAACTATAAGTTAACAGAAAGACTTGGTTATTCCCTTAATTACCTTTGGGATCACAATCCAAAATATATAAAAATATAACACTTTGTCTGGTAAAAGCGAAAAAGACCATGTTTAAGCAAGAATGATTTGTCACAGATTTGAAGGAAATTGACTTTCCAAACACTACAAAGAGTCTTTTAACAAAATTGCGCATAAACGCAGCAACTTTTCCTCGTAGTGCGAACTCAACATATTTATACTAGAGTACCCAAGTATTTGAACCCACGCAACTAAACTTGTGTCGGATACTCGCGTGGAAAGTTTTATTTAAGAAATAAATTGACTCCGTTACACACAGTCCAGTCGGGGCTCGGGTGCCTTTGAAAACGTTCACTTTACTATTTCCCCGCTACGAAGTTTTCAGCAAAATGTTTAGATTTATCGCTACATGACTGAAATGTTATTTGATTAAATTTTTCTGGAAATAATTTTGTGAGAAAGGTTGAACTTTATACTTAAGGGGCCTGCGGTATCACCGGGGGCCTCCGGCTCAGAGTCACCGCAACGGGGGCTCGGATGCTGGAGATCCCCGGAGAAACCAGCGGCTCGTCCGCGGATGCTCTCGCTGAAAAGCTGAGAGCGTCCCTAAACGCGGACGAGGCCCGAGTCTCCAGACCCGTCAGATGCGCTGACCTGCGCGTCATGGGTCTGGAGGACTGTGTCACCGAGGCGGAGTTGGTGGCCGCCGTCGCTAGGTCCGGGGGGTGCTCTGCCGACCAGGTCAAGGCAGGCACCTTTCGTCCGGACCCCGCGGGAATGCAAGCCGTTACGGTGAGCTGCCCCGTGGCGGCGGCGAAAGCCATTGTGGAGGGCCGAAGGCTTTTGGTGGGCTGGATATCGGCGCAGGTAAAACTGCTCGAGCCCAGACCTCTGAGGTGCTTTCGCTGCCACGTGGGACACCACGTGTCAGTGAAGTGCGCCTCGGAGGTTGACCGCAGCGGTCTCTGTTTCCGCTGCGGTCAGCCTGGCCACGTGTCGGCTGGTTGCAGCGCTGCGCCGCACTGCCCTGCATGTGCGGCGGCCCGCAAGCCGGCCGATCATCGGGCCGGGAGCAAGGCCTGCGCCGCTCCCGCCAAGAGCGGAGCCAAAGGCCGGGGAAGGCCCTCCGCCACCTCCGCCAACGCCACCGTCGCCACTGCCGCTGCCGCGGCCGCCACAGCCGCTGTCGCTGTCGCCGCCGCCAATAATGCCGCTCTGAGCTCGCCTGCGGAGGGGCCCTCACAGGGGTCCCGGGGGGAGGAAGCGATAATGGACTGTCAATAACGGCGCCATTACGCTTCCTCCAGGCGAACATCAACCACTGCGCCTGTGCTCAGAACCTGTTGCTTCAGAGCATGGCGCAGTGGTTGATCAACATCGCTGTGGTCTCTGAGCCGTACTTTGTCCTGCCCAGGGAAGACTGGGTGGCGGACCTTGACGGCTCAGTGACCATAGTGTCATCGGCCGCCGCCGGTACCCCGACCCTTGAAAATGTCAGGAGGGGTCGGGGGTGCGTAGCAGCACGGTTCGGGGAGATCGTCGTGGTGGGAGTCTACTTCTCCCCGAGCCGAACTCTCGCCGAGTTCCACAACTCTCTCGCAGAGTTGAGTGTCGTCGTCGGAAGCCATTCCCTCCCCGTGCTTGTCCTCGGGGACTTCAATGCCAAGAACTTGGCTTGGGGTTCTCGTTGCACAGATGTGCGGGGAAGGATGGTGGAGGACTGGGCCCTAGAGAGGGGCCTGGACATCCTTAATCGGGGTTCTGTTCCCACGTGTGTGCGTATGCGGGGCGAGTCGGTGGTGGACATTTCGTTCGCTAGCCCCGCTCTGTCGCCGCGTGTCGTCGACTGGCGTGTCATGGAGGGGGTGGAGACACATTCCGACCACCGGTACATCCGGTTTGAAGTCTCCACCCAGTCCTCGAGCGCGCCGGTCCAACAGGCCCCGAGTGGTCCGCGTTGGGCGCTGAAGCAGCTGGACCGGGAGCTCCTCCTGGAAGCCTCGATCGTGCAGGCCTGGGTGACATCACCGGACAGGCCTGCCGACGTTAACACTGAGGCAGAGTGGTTCCAGGGGGCCATGTCCGACATATGTGACGTGGCAATGCCCCGGGTCCGGCCAGGAAGCGCCCGACGCCAGGTGTACTGGTGGTCGCGCGAAATAACGTCCCTGAGGGAGGCGTGTGTCGAAGCGCGGCGCCTGTACGCCAGGCATCGCAGGCTCCGCATCCGCCCGCCGGATGCGGAAGCCATTGAGGCGGAGCTGTACGAGGGATACAGAGCGGCGAAGACCGCCCTCCGGGAGGCTGTCCTGCGGGCCAGGGAACTGGCCCGCTCGGAGATGCTGGAGACTCTCGACAGAGATCCGTGGGGGCGCCCTTACAAGATGGTGCGGAATAAACTCCGCACCTGGGCCCCCCCGCTGACGCAGAGTCTCCGGCCCGACCTCGTGGAGGACGTGGTGAGCGCTCTGTTCCCCTCGCGGGGGGAACATCCGCCCCCGCCTATGGCTCCGCCACCTGCGGTGTCGGACCCAAGCGACGACGACGACACTCCGGAAGTGACTGGGGTAGACCTGAGAGTGGCGGTAGGTAGGCTCAAGGCCAAAAATACCGCCCCGGGACCCGATGGCTTGCCTGGCAAAGCCTGGGTCCTGGCCTCGGATGCGGAGGCTCTCGGGCCCCGACTGAAGGGGTTCTTAAGCGCATGTTTGGAGAGAGGCCAGTTCCCGCTTCGTTGGAAGACGGGGAAACTGGTCCTCATCCAGAAGCCGGGGCGCCCTGCGGACTCTCCGTCCGCATTTCGGCCCATTGTGTTGCTCGACGAGGTGGGCAAGCTCTTTGAGAGAGTCATTGCAAACCGCCTCGCCGAGCACCTTGAGGGGATGGGGCCGAATCTTGCGGAGAACCAGTTTGGTTTCCGCAAGGGGCGCTCTACAGTGGACGCCATCATGCGCGTGAGAGCCCTCACGACGGGGGATGCGATATCCCGGGGCGGGGTTGTTTTGGCGGTGTCTCTCGACATCGCCAACGCCTTCAACTCCCTGCCCTGGAGCTGCATCATGGAGGCACTCCGGTATCACCGGGTGCCGACCTACCTCCGTCGTGTGGTCGGGGACTATTTGACGGACAGGGCCGTCATCTACCCCAGTCGCTGCGGAGACTGGAACCGGCGAGAGATGTCGTGCGGTGTCCCACAGGGATCGGTTCTGGGACCGCCCCTGTGGAACATCGGTTACGACTGGGTGCTGCGCGCGGACCTCCCTAGTGGTGTCAGCGTCGTCTGCTACGCAGATGACACCCTGGTGCTGGCACAGGGGAGGTCGCACGAGGCGGCGGCCGACAACATGACACGCGGGGTTGCGATAGTCGTCGAGAGGATCCGGCAACTGGGTCTCGAGGTGGCATTGCACAAGTCCGAGGCCATGTGCTTTCATGGGCCTCGGAATGCGCCACCGTCGGGATCCACACTGACGGTAGGAGGGGTATCCATCGGCGTCGAGTCGACGTTGAAGTACCTAGGACTCGTCCTCGACAGCTGGTGGAACTTCGTGGAGCATTTCCGACGTTTGGCCCCCAGGCTGGAACGGACAGGGGCTGCCTTCAGGCGGCTCCTGCCCAACCTTGGGGGGCCGAACGCCTCCTGCCGCAGGCTCTACGCGGGAGTCGTGCGGTCCATGGCCCTCTACGGGGCCCCAGTGTGGGCGCGTTCGTTGAAGCGGCGAGCCGCTCACCATTTGAACGCGCCCCAAAAAGTGGTGGCCGTAAGGATGGTCCGTGGGTACCGCACGATCTCTCGCGAGGCGGCGGGCCTGCTTGCCGGATTGCCGCCGTGGGATCTGGAGGCGATAGTCCTCGCGCGCCTGCATGAGTGGCGCGCGGAGGTACTACGCCGGGGGGAAACTCCGCTGCCGCGGCAAATTGCCGCCCAGCGGACTGACCTCCGGCGCGATCTCATGGCGACATGGAGAGAGCGACTGTCGCAACCCCGTGCAGGGCACGCCACGATAGTGGCGGTAAGTCCCCTCTTTGAGGAGTGGCTGGAGAGGCGCCACGGCGTCCTCACCTTCCGCCTGACGCAGGTCCTCACCGGACACGGATGTTTCGGGAGGTACCTGCACCGAATCGGGCGGGAGGAATCGCCCGGGTGTCTCCACTGCGAGGATCGACCGGAGGACACGGTGGAGCACACGGTGGAAGTCTGCCCTGCGTGGGCGGAGCTCCGCCGTGTCCTCGTGGCGGCGATCGGCGGCGGCGACCTCTCGCGTCCGGCCCTGGTTCAATCCATGGTCCGGAGCGAGACGGAATGGGAAGCCGTCGCCTCCTTCTGCGAAGCAGTTATGCTAGTGAAGGAGGTGGCGGAACGAGAGAGGGAGAGATCCTCTCTTCCCGGCCGCCGCGGGAGACGCAACGGGCGTCGGGGGCCACGAGGTGGCTACCGGCCACCGTAGATGCGGGCCTGTGGACGGCTGGCTATGGGCTAGCTAGCCGTCCGGCCGTCTAACGACGACGACAGGCCGTGTCGACGGCGCGTTCGTGTTCCACGCGCGCCTCAAAGAGTGTCAGCAAAAGAGAGGGGCCCACAAGGGCCGAAGCCTGCCGGGGTTGCGGGCCTTTTCGAAAGAGATACCGCGGCCCCGGAACGTAAAAGGCGAGGAAGGAACATGGATGGTTTTTAGTCAGTAAGAGTCTGACACTCCCTCCCGCTCCGCCCAGAGTGGGGGGGGTCATTTGATGATTTCCCATCCTTAAAAAAAAAAAAAAAAAAAAAAAGGGGCCTGCGGTCCGGGGTTGCGGGCCTGTTCGAAAGAGATACTGCAGCCCCGGAACATGGATGGGTTTTAGTCAGTAAGAGTCTGACACTCCCTCCCGCTCCACCCAGAGTGGGAGAAGTCATTTGAAGATTTCCCATACCAAAAAAAAAAAAGAAAAAGGGGCCTGCGGAGCGTGCGTCGTTCATACAAACGTAATATCAAAATAATTCGTAAACCAAACATATTCTTAAGGAAGTGTGTATTTATTTCGATTGTATTACACAATATCTAGGTTCCCAAATATGTATTATGAATGGACATTGATTTAAACAAGAGTTATGAGAAAAATAAGTTTTCTATGGAAATTTTACATACCTTATATCTCGTCTAAATATCATTGACCTTTCAAAATATATATTTGGGAACCTAGATATTATGTAATCCATTCGAATTAAATACACACTTTCTTAAGAATATGTTCGGTTTAAGAATTATTTTGGTACTACGTTTGTATGAACGATGCACGCTGCGCCGGCCCCTTAAGGTAAGCAGGTATAGCAGTGTGTCTGCCATAGTGAGAGTTTGAATTCGTACTCGTTTGATGCGAATAAGCTTACCCCATAACACATTATACTTAACTACTAACTAGTGAATTGGTTGTAAAATACTAATTGCACCACCTTTGCCTAAACGTTTTGGAATTACCTGTGTAATGATGTTATGACAATATATCTTAACGCTTAAATATATTGAGTAGGTTCCTATATTGTATCTTCTGCATGACCAATTGGATTCTCGCTATTTCGCAACGAGGAATCACATTCCTAGTAAATGTCAAAGCTATTTCCGATAATGAAATCCTAGAAATTCCAAACATGGTATTACAGAAATTCCAAATAATCACAGAATTAAGTCAAACACACACGACGAATACGCGATTCGTAGTTACACGTCAACATTAATAACGCAATGTAATACCATTTATCAGCGAAAAGCAGCGATGTATGCGCGTCACTGCGCTGCTGTCGCAAACAAATCACATTAAACATGCAATTTGTTAACGTTTACCAACACGTAGTAATATGACGGCGGGTGTCATAGCGTACTCTAATATTTTTCAATCTTATGACATCGCCACACGAGATGCTTGACGTCGCTGCGGTTTGTAGTAGAAGTTATGAGACGTGGATAGAAGTTCTCTTTGGGATTTTCTGCAGGGTAAAAAGAAAAGTTCACACGGGATAGTAATTTTGATATAACCTGTACATATTATATAGATACACTCACTTCAAGCTCAAATTTCAACAAAAATCAGACAAAACTGAATACATCGTGTTACGAAAAGGCTATTGAGATTCTACTGCTTCTTTTACAGATCTTAAAAACGTTACAGAACTAAAGCTAAGTTTCTTATCGTATCTTTCTTTAGGTACCCAGGTGATTATAGTATTAAAAAAAAGTTTTAAGCTGTGCTTGCCCACAGTATGTAGTTGTATAGAGACGCGACCTGGTATGTGGGAGCTCCTTTAAAGCGAAGACTGAATAACATCGCGACAAGTGTCAAAGCCAGTCGCAGAAACACGTACAAAACATATTTTATAATACATTTAGTATCATAAAAATGGTCCTTATATCTTCGAGCATAAGGACCAAAATAGCTGTAAATCCAATTTCAGTGGTTTTGCACACACGTCCCGCGGAATTTTCAATATTTCATTCGGCGCAACATGCATTGCTTTCCTTGTAAATACTTTTATTTTCAAACCAATATGAGCTCTAATTTCACACAATTATAATTTAGTTTCCAATGCATGAATTTAGACTGATATTATTTAAAGCTTAGCTCTTAAACCGTTTTAAAATGTCGGAATGTTTTGAACGTTTTTAAGAGTATTTTCGCGATAAAAATGCAGATGCAGATTTTCCACTTTGATAATTTGCGAAACATTTTCCAAATGTTTTTGTGAACGTACTCGTAGTTGTACTGAATATACAATTTTAGTATTTAAAATGTTAAATAACCAGTGGTGCTTAAGTTATAAACAGAACATAATTAAGATAAAAGAAATATCAAGCTGTTTGAGGAGCTTTTATATTACAATAACGATGGATGGATTCTGATAAAAATGGTAAATGGCAAGTAAAGAATACCTAGTGTCTGATGAGATGACGAGTAATTGAGAAGTAGATATGGAAGAAGAAGGCATGCTGCGCCGCGCCCAGATGATAAGGGTACGACCATGATGATGATGATGATGAAATATTGCTGAAGCTGTTTTGGCAACTTTACTAAACACTTCATACTGCTTTTCTACGACCTTTTGGCTTTCTAACCTTCTTTCAGATACAGATGTTGTACATAATAGCTTAAATGCGATTATTAAAAACTAGCCGACGTCGCGCGTTACGGCGAGTACGGGGATAAAATGTAGCCCAAGTTACTTAGGGTGAGTGTAGCTTTCCAATGGTGAAAGAATTTTCAAATCGGCACAGTAGTTTTTGAGTTTATTCATTATAAACATCATCATCATCATTTCAGCGGAAAGACGTCCACTGCTGGACATAATTACAAACATTCACACACACAAATATACATTTTTTTCCTCTTTATAATATTAGTGTAGATTAGGCTTGTACAATATATCCGCTGCCGGTTCTCTGCATCATACAGCACAAATACTCCGGAGTCCCGACCGATGGCGTTAACATCTTTTGTCCTTATGCAAATGCACAACTTGTAGAAAAGCAATCCAATTTGACGCTAAATCCCTCGAGATATAAGTGCACACCGCAGTTTTAAATTAAATTTCAAGAAAATATACAAATATCCACCTTATATTCAAGTAAATTGGGTTTAAAATTAGTTCAGTGAAGATTGTATGAGGTTGCTTAGTTCTGTGCTATTCTGAGTTTCGGTTGTAAAGCTTGTGATACATGAATTGTAAAAATGAGAAAATCGTGGTGCAGTGAAGTGAGTCGTTAAAGTAAGTGTAGTCATGGGTTTAAATAAACCAGTTTAAATCACACTGCGACGGAAAAGTTATGAGACGTCAACGAGAGTAATAAAGCAAGCAGAATGAAAGAGTTCGTTATTTTCTATTGCCTTGACTTATGGGTAGGTATATTTTTAAACTGATGTGGCTAAGGCTATGCAGGAACTTCCATTTATTGTTTTCCATTACGGGTGTTTGCTACAAGCATTCCGTTTCCTAATTGGGATATACCTAACGATTTTGTTGTAACTTACAATGACCAATGTTTCTCCTCAATCGACTCTTTTTCACACAACCCTAACTAATACCAATTTACAGCATAATTTAATTTCCATCTATCTACCCTTACCTTTACAACTACCAAGTAAGATAACATTTGCACACAGACAGATCGCACATTACTCATCCTATTTCATTTTATTAAAGGGCATTAGAAACAAAAGGCGATCATAAAACTATAGTATTCTCTCGGATGGGGTGATAACTACCACGTAACTGTCTTTAGAGGTCTCTTCAAGGACTACGAGTAAAATAAAGTTTTATTGAAGCAACCGGCGCGACGGTAGCACTTTTTTTCATTTTTAGGCACTAAGTTTATTAAGTGAGGTAGACAATCCTTTTGTGACCAACTCATAAAAGATTACTGGATTATCTGGCACCTACTATAATAGTAAAAATCTTTCGTACCAAAAATAAAAAGAAAACAGATGTGTATGTTTAATCTTTAGAAATGCATTTTGCCATGTTTTTTTATATACCTTTTCATTTCGTTCCTGAAATAGTAGAGTAGATTCAATGAATATTGAAAACATGTAAGGATAACAAAGATTGTTTTTGGCACAAATATCAGTAACAGTAGTACGAAGATTCAGTATCAGGTTGCAATAAAATCCATACATGATAACTGTGACGTCTAATAAATGAGTTATGCGTGCTGTGGTGGGGAATGCCCGGTAGAGGGAGCGCGGGGCAATGCGCCGCGCTCAGTCTAGTACAAGCAGTCCTAGCGACAGCACGCCTAACCCAGTAATATTGGAAACTGTGTTTTATTGTACAACCCTGACACCACCCTGATCGCTGCTGCTGCCTGGTTGCTGCTGCTGCTGCTTGCAGGTGGTTTTACTCCAAACCCTAACTAGCGTCGGAGTGAACATCACATTGGCGACGAGGATAAAACTATAAAAGTGAAAGTGTAAACAGTGCTTGTGTAGTAAGTGTATAAGTGTACCTTATAAGTAAAAATGTAAAGTAACTACACGAGTAAAAGCGCAGTAAGTGCAATTGTAACTCAAATTATATCTGTTTACGAAAATTGGTAAGCAAAAATATTATAATTTTATTGTGAAAAAAAAACAAGACCTTGGCTTGTGGTCGCAAAAGCGACTGCTAAGAATGGAATCATGGATTCAATTCCCTGGTCGGCCCAAGTGTTGTTGGGTGAATTTCTCAATAGCAGTCACGAAGTTAGAAACTTTACCCGGTTGATATTAGATACACCTTTGCCTGACTCATCACGTATAACCGGCGTGATGATATAATAAAATTAGTTGTTTTTGCTACCTACCTAATAATTCACATTCCTGAATGTTTAATAAAATAACTAGGTTCAATATACTTTATTCTCAAAAAGACAAAGAACCACTTACATGAGAACTTATGTTAACATAATGTAAATATGTTTAGTCTAGGTAACGGTCACCGATAATCTTAATCCTAAAGTATTCTCAATTTATTTAGTCTTAAAATTACATAATATTTAGATTGAGTAGTTGAGATAAACGTTCAAAGGTTCGTTAAAAAAAAAAAAAAAAAAAAAAAAAAAAAATGCAAACTAACCATCATAGACCTACTCATTGATGAATTCAATGACAATATGGTCCGTTTCTTTATTTTAACATGAAATATAATGTTAGATCAAAATACGTTCAACGGTTCGAAAAAAAAAACAAAATGCAAACTAACCATCATATACCTACTCATTGATGAATTCAATGACAATATGGTCCGTTTCTTTATTTTAACATGAAATATAATGTTAGATCAAAATACGTTCAACGGTTCGAAAAAATAACAAAATGCAAACTAACCATCATATACCTACTCATTGATGAATTCAATGATATTATGGTCCGTTTCTTTATTTTGACATGAAATATAATGTTAGATCAAAATACACTATATATATAACAACATCAACGTATTGTTGACCAAATCCACTCGCAAATAAAACGTGCCTATTGAAAAGTAATTTTCAATAAAAAAACAAACACCAAGTTCCTCTTCGACTACGTCGAATCAATGATGGGAGACACATGCCATCTATGGTTAAAATTAAATGAAAAACCAAATGACTGCCATAAAATCCATTAAGGGTACTGATCATTATGGGTTACTATTGGAAGAGTCTCAAAAATACTTGATGTTTGATCACAAAATGATTTAAAATTCAAGATACGAGTACTCCGATTGGACAACATATCAGATCAAGCGCCATACCTATTCGTGCTCTGAGAGTGTACCTTTTTAACAACGTGTTAATTATATGTTGGGTCCAGGACCAGAGTCCATGCATTGGTGCCCATAGTCCTTTTAGTTTAATCGAAATTTATTTTTGAAAAAAAAAACGTGCCCTACGTGAACATTGGGTCAGTGGGTAGCCTTAGGGGCGGATTTATTTGGCATTGAAATAACTACACAATCTTACATAATACATAAACAAACAGCTTATATGCCAAAAGGGCCTCAGCTCAGCATAATGTTAGGTGGCAACACAAGGTGTGCCACATGATGCTGATTGTCAGCTGCAGGTCACGAGTGCCATACCATATATAAAAGTACTCTGTATGCCATACGCTCGACAACATAAACAAATGCAAATTCCAGTTTTACCAAGTACCCTTTCGATAATTTCGAAGCTATGGAGGTAAATAACCTCACCTATTTTTAAAACCAAACAAGAGTCATGACTGGCACGAGGGTTAAGGTATGTCGTGCATAAAACATTTAAAATAATACAACCAAATGGTTGCGATTTATACAGGCAAATGAACGAATGAGGTTTTACTAAGTTATACACTTTATATAAGATATAAAGTGTTTCTCTAAATAATTTGTGGCGAATTATAGCATTATTGACTATAAATAAGTAACCACGGAATGTACTGGTGATAGTTTCGTTTATACTTAACTCAATCCAAGGTCGATAATAAATGACGATGTTATTTAAACAGCATTTTAGAGGAGCTCGTGGCTAAAAAATATCAGCCACTCGGGTCAATCTTTAGGTTAAGCCATGCTTGCCTAGGTTGGTCTGTGGATAGGTGACCACTATTATATACCGAGTTTCCTCCGTGCCTCGGAAAGCACGTTAAGCCGTTGGTCCCGACTGTCATTTGTCCATCTTTGACAGTCGTTTCAGGTAGTCAGTGGCCCCAAAAGTTTGACACCAGTCTTACCAAGTGGTATTGTATTTCCCAGTATTAACTGGGTTGTGGAGGTCAGATAGGCTGTCGCTTCATGTAAAATACTGGTACTCAGCTGCATCCAGTTGGACTGGAAGCCGACCCCAACATAGTTGGGAAAAGGCTAGTTTAACTATCTTCATGCTCAATGTACAGTGAATTTACTTATAGTTTTTTTTAACTTTTATCTCGTATGACCTCATTTGTTGACAGATGCCAACCTAATCAAGCCAATAAATGTTTGGCTAACACAAATTGCCTAAAATTAGGCAAGTAAGATCGCGGAAGGTGCGATACTGATAGATTACGTGGTTAATCGGTATCAGAACATTACTTATGTATAAACAAAGTAATTTGAAGAGGTAAACTATTAAATGAATGGTTGGTACCTATAAGTTAGCAATAACTCATACATTCTGTTAAGTCAGACATGTCCTTTGTAAGGCTAATAATTTCAACAATAACTGAAGTTTAATTGATCTACCCACGCTGTCGTATTATTATATACTGGGTACTTTAAAATCATAAGTAAGCTAAAATAGTATAACTAAACATCGAACAATATTACTTTGGTACGTTCGGTCTACCTTCCATACAATATTATTTTTTTGGTGATATAAGAAAATTTAATAAGGACAACTGTTGTTTTACTATAAACATACTATTAATATGAAAGAATAATAAAATATTTTACAAATAGTAACTGTGATCCAGTTCTGTTTGAAATTTGAAAAGTTTTTTTAGTTTCTTTCGTAGTCTATTTGTCAAAACAAATGAGTTATTGTTAAAGTGGTAATTCAGTTATGTCTGAAAGGTACCAGATAAATGGAAAAACTTGCTTGCAGGTCACTCCATAATGTCTCAAATTTCTCCACTCCCTTTGTGGGTCTGCGATGGGAAAATTGGAAAAGGGGTCTAAAAAAAAAAAAAAAAAAAATTAAGAATTAGATATGAAACCAAAAGTGCATTTTAAATATTACTGTTGAAAAAATTAATAAAATAATTCATTGAAAACTAACCCTATAAGTGCGTGAAAAAAAAAAGAGAAATGCAATTGGGTGTTGATGCATAGTCAGCAGTAGTGCTGAGTAGACATAAAGTTTAATTTTCCTTTTGTTTTCTCAACACATTTAAGTGTTATCCTTGGAAAATAACAAGCACAGACAAATGACAACAGTCAAATTAGAAAAACCCCAAACAAGAAAACATCAAAGCCCAAGAGCCTACATCTTGGGTCATATATTTAATTCTCTAGTAAAAGTGGGTCTCGAGTCAATATTTCGAATTGAGTTAAGCCGAGCTACACGATAAGAGTGACAAATGCTTGCACTGACTGGACAAGTCCACTCCAATCTATGTGGTTTTTATTCAAAAGATCATCTCATAGTCCTCATGTGAATTGAGCTATCTGTAGTTTAACAGAGACTATGACCTCTGAAGTTGTTTCGGTTGTTTCTTCCCAGAGTATTCAAGCACGAAACAACGGCCCCATTAAGTTAAAAAAAAAAAAAAAAAAAAAAAAAACTTAAGGGTTTCAATAAACCTACTTGCAAAATAAACATAATTAATCAATTAATACTTAAATTCAAAGAAATTAAATTAAATTCCTTTACATGTCAGTTTATAAACCAGTCGAATTTCATTGGAAATCAAAGAAAATAATAAATAAGACGAACTGGTAAAATTAACCTCTCGAGAAGTACAAAATTTGCAATAACTCGATTACGAGCAAATAAGATAAGATTAAATCAGGCATTTATTTTATAAACAAACTAGCGGACGTCACGCGGTTTCACCCGCGTAATTCCCGTTCCCGTGGGAGTACGGGGATAAAATATATCCTATGTTACTCGTGGATAATGTAGCTTTCGAATGGTGAAAGAATTTTTAAAAAACGGTCCAGTAGTTTTTAAGCCTATTCATTACAACCAAACAAACAAAGTCTTCCTCTTTATAATATTAGTGTAGACAAATAAATAGATGAATCTAATTTATTGAAACAAACGAATACAAAGTAGCACGAAGTAGCACAAAGTAGCACAAAGTAGCACAAAGTAGCACAAAGTAGCACAAAGTAGCACAAAGTAGCACAAAGTAGCACAAAGTAGCACAAAATTGCACAAAGTAGCACAAAATTGCACAAAGTAGCACAATGATGCACGAAGTTGCACAAAGCTGCACAAAATTGCACAAGGTTGCACAAAGTTGCACTCACTAGTATAAACTAGTATAAACTAGTATGAACTAGTATGAACTAGTATGAACTAGTATGAACTAGTATGAACTAGTATGAACTAGTATGAACTAGTATGAACTAGTATGAACTAGTATGAACTAGTATGAACTAGTATGAACTAGTATAAACTAGTATGAACTAGTATAAACGAGTACAAACGAGTATAAACGAGTACAATCGAGTATAAACGGGTACAAACGAGTATAAACGAGTATAAACGAGTATAAACGAGTACAAACGAGTACAAACGAGTATAAACGAGTATAAACGAGTAAAAACAAGTACAAACTATAAGAAGCCGCAGGCTTCAAACTAGCCACAGCCTGTATCTTGGTGGCCAAAATAGACAGTAGAAGCAGATTGAATAACTGACTGTTTATCGTGCCGCAGCACTACGAAACACAGGAACCAATTTTATATGAAAATTATAAATTCAATAAAACAAAGAATATTAATAACAATATGAATGTCACAAAAAAAAAAAAAAAAAAAAAAAAAGCAATACATTGTTCTCACACAATGCATCATGCATCATTAACATGAGTGATGTAACCAAGATGTTGTAACAACATTATGATTTAAAAGTGTCCATGGAGTTTCTTGCCCGTTCTTCTCCATAGAGACCTACGCTAGGGAATGGGCAACTACAGTACTTTCACAGTTTTTATGTCTTGTGACTGGGACTGTAGCTAGATTTAATATTCATCTTAGTTTCGAAAATTCAAAAGTGCCTGTAACTGGCCTACTTGAAGTAAATGCTTTGATTTTGAATAATACAAATTTCATTGTCAACCATAAATTAAAATTGTAGAAATAAAACAAAGGAGAAGATAAACATGCGTAATTCAAATTAAAATCATCAGTGAGTATGATGGCAATTAAACAAAAGTCACAAATCATTCAGAAATAAAATAACAATAACGATCAATGAAATGATTCATTTGAAATCAAAAGAACCATAACCAATCATTCAAATAAAAAATATAAGATAAAATATTGTACTATTGTTTCTTTATTTTTTGTGAAGAAAAAAGAGATGTGACGTCTAATAAATGAGTTATGCGTGCTGTGGTGGGGAATGCCCGGTAGAGGGAGCGCGGGGCAATGCGCCGCGCTCAGTCTAGTACAAGCAGTCCTAGCGACAGCACGCCTAACCCAGTAATATTGGAAACTGTGTTTTATTGTACAACCCTGACACCACCCTGATCGCTGCTGCTGCCTGGTTGCTGCTGCTGCTGCTTGCAGGTGGTTTTACTCCAAACCCTAACTAGCGTCGGAGTGAACATCACAATAACATTGTCTTCCAAGGGCGACGATTTTGCTTTGAGCTGCATCCGAAACAAAGTTAGCAGAACTACACGAGCGGAGCCGGGCGTAGCACAGTAGCTATCTCCCGAATATGAACAACGTTACTAGTGCATTGTTCGCCAGATAAGCCAAACGCTCCACAATGCATACTAATTCCACAAAGTTATGCTGTTTTAACTTGTGAGTTAATTTGTGGAACCTGGCAGGGGTGCTGTTCTATGTGACTTTAGTATTTTTCTTAATCAGATAGAATTTGGACTTCTCTGCAGCATAGGCATGACGTTGTCACGTGGGCACAATATCTGTAACGTAGAGTACGTCTGCGTTCCAGCTGTCTGAATATCAATCTAATAATGCTTTTATGCTTTAGGTACTTTTGAAGAAAAATGCACCTTTTAAAAGATCTCCCCTTGTTCTAAACACACAGGGTAATGACGATGCCGATAATGCGATTAAATCGATCCTTTCATGTAGCTTGTGCTACTCACTGAGCATCATTCTACGAACCAACGAACGGATAAATTCTTATCTGAAGAATTTTACATCACTTTGATTGTCGAGAACCGAAATCTGACTCACCCTTGGCAGATTAAAAAGTGGCTAACGAAGCAGCTATGAGATCAATTAAATTCTTACAGTGTTTTTTTTCAATGAATAGTCTAAAGAGATTTCGGGGGAGGCTTTTGTCCAACTGTGGGATGCAACAGGCTGACAGCAACAGTAACTCCAAAGAACCAAAAAACAGACGAAACCCATACTAGGTCTTATAGAAACCAGCATTGGACTGTGGACATTAAAGGCTTACTGAAATAACTACAAATAAATTATACTAATATATTATACTTTTTTTCATCTAAGATAAGAACAATAGCTATCTAAACGCTTCCAGAAAGCGTAGTATTCAGCTATCCTCTGGGACAGCGCGTTTAATCCGAGTGGTATATTGTTGCAGCGTCTGCAGATGTATGTATGTGCTTATGTACAAATAGTGTACATAACCGACTGCGGTGTTACCGAGTGTTATCTTGTCGCAACTAGTTGGCGAGCGCCTTTGTCCAATTGTGCGACGGCTGAGGCACCTCGAATAGAATGGTCTTTTTTGTAGGGCTGATTTATATGCATTAGGAAACTACCAATGGAGAAGATAAACACGGTGTTTTTTCTTTCTTTCTTTCTTTCATCACGAAGCCGTCAACCAAGCATTCTGTACATCAAACTAAGTAACTTTATGCAAAAACTTGCTGGATAAAAAACCATGTTTTGTGGATCATGTATGGTGGTCAATGTAACACACTCAAAACATTGTGCTAGTGGATTGATTGAATAGTACGAGGGTCGTTGAGGTGTTTATAGTGAATGTTTTACTTAAGAAAAAAAAACTATGATCGATATCCGAAACTAGAAGGTTCCCAGGTTTGTTGTAGAAAAACAAATGATTGTAATGACGAGGAGAACAAGTGCATTCCAGCTTCGTTAAGAGGTTTTTACACCCTTTATGATCACGATTGCTGTTGAACACAATTGGCTCATAATTAGCTCATAATCTTCCCTACTTGAATCAATTCAGCCTATAGCAGACCTGCACTGATGAAAACCTCTTCGAAGTTTCACCTCGACATCCGTCTCTCTGTCTTCAGCATCCAGTCTGACCTATATAACCACCTGCTTTTTTTTTTTTACTGGACATTACCACACAGTGCCACCTAGTGCCACACTAAGCAAAGCTTGTGTCGTGGACACTAGATAGTTGAAATACTACATAAATACTTTTTTGTTTGTAAATACATACTTATTATACATGTAAACATCCATGACTCGGAAACAAATGTCTATGCTCATCACACAAACATTTGCTCCTACCGGGATCGAAACCCAGGACCCTAAGAACGTAAGGCAGCGTCAGCCACTACGCCATTCGGGTCGTTAAAAATCTAACCACTACACGTATGAATAAGTCATCTTACTTAAAGGAATATCTCATACCTAGGTGACCAAAAGTCAATCATAATCATGTAGCAGTGTTGATTATATTCAGGGCACGCTGTCAAATGGAGTTCCGTATCATTCCATGTTAAAACCATTTTGTACCACCTTTTTAAATCTACCCAGATCACAACGAATAGGGAAAAAGCGGAAAAAATATCAAAGGTCATGTTCAAATCCCTCAGAAATTGGAAAAAAGCGAGTTTACTTGAAAGACTATTCTCGGGGGTTGGATGGAAGCAAGTCTTTTATAATTTAAGAAAGGCAAATATTATGTAAGCATAAAAAAGTTACCTTCTTAAGAATCAAGACATCTTCTGCTTGCCCATTGTTACTAGTTAACCGTCACAAATCCCATACTCACGTACAAATACACAGACACACATATACACAGGGTGTAAACAACTTCCTCACGAAGCCGTACCAAGCATTCTGTACATCACACAAAGTAACTTTATGCAAAAAATATTGCTGGGAAACGACTTTTTTTTGGGGTGAAAAATCATGTTTTGTGGTAGAACTCAATGGAAAGCACTTCAAACATTGTGCTGATGGATAGATTGAATAGTACAAGGGTTGTGGAGTTGTTTAAAAATCTTACAATAAAAACTAGAAAAAAAAAACTTATTAAAATGCTGGCCCCAAAGGAGACAATTTTTTTTGTTCGAGGATTAGTTTCTCACATAAATTCTAGCATATAATAATGAAACTTACATTGATTTCTTCCTTATAACCTCTAGATTCCAGTGGTTTAATTAGCTTAGCATTGTCTAACCGGAATAAATGCGAAAAATCTGCAAAAACACTTACGAAAACCAAAATAAACAGAAAAAGTAAATGTCAAAATAATGAAGTTGTCTGTCAATCACAAAAAAAGTGGGTTTATAACGTTTCATGCCACGTTGATTGTTTAAACCACCTATGCGATTTTACTTCGTGGCAATCTTTCAAATAATTATTTAACATGGTAGTATTCCTTAATCTACATTAACACACCGCGAAATTTAGAGGATCAAAAAAAAAAGAATATTTTTTAGTCCTGCAATATTCGTGTACTTCCCCGTTTTGACGCATGTCAGGCACGTCACTTTCTTTCTTCGCGCGTTAATAACACCGCACTAAGAAGTTCTTCCTCAGCAAAATACTCATTTAAAACTAATTTTAAATAACATTTTACCAAAATAACAAAATGTCGCGTAACAGTGAGTGTATTATGTGCATCGTTAGTGAAAATCGTAAATCCGAGACACAGAAACACGAGCAAGTTATGCCTATCGCCGACCACGATGTGAACTGGAAGGAGATAAGAGTAAAATTAATCGACAACAACCAACAGAACATCACAGACGGAGTAGGAATAAGCGTGTATCCCTGACAACAATTTGGATCATGTAACCCTTGAGGCCCCACAACCTTAAGGTGTGAGAATGCCCGATTTTTAACTGACCTCCGGATACGCGATATCCACAGCGCTCGTCGAAGTGCTAAGGTGGTCACAAACACTGAAAATGTGTGCCGTAAGCTTGTTAAAGCTTTTTTCCTCCAGTGGGTGCGCGACACTCCAGTAACATCTCATCTGAGGTTACTAACTGGATGGTATATCAGTGCGAAATACGAGATATTCTTAGTTTTGTTTCTGAACAATTCTAACACTGAAAATCTAACTGGCATGGCAGCCAAAGGCAGGTAAGGCCTATTTTCAAGACCAGTAACATCTCATGTGGTCAAAGTTATTGAACAGCCAATGGTAAGTCCCATTTTCATGATATTGGTCAAGTACATGCAACGTTATGCTATTCATCTATAAACAAGCAGGTCGCGAGACGACCATGCTTTTCCTGTGTACAATATAACCTTGAAAATGCATCCTGCCTCTCGCAGTGAACCCGGGATCATTCCTTGGTACCTGGAGAGTGAGTAAAGTTGCTGGCTGACATACATTTGTCAGGACTACATTCATCCATAAGTACGAGATACTTACAGAATGTTAAACCCACATAATGGATTTTGAGTCTACATCAAGTATAATTAAATGAATTGGCTATAAATGAATGCTCCACATACACACAACTAACGTAAACTATGTAAGTAGTTATGCCAGATTTGCCATTATAATCTTGCAGCGACTATTTAATGGGCATTTATATCTTCATGCCTAAATACGAGATATTTACAGCATGTTATATTCACACTATGTGTACAAACTTCAACATCAAGTATGATGTTATCGAAGCACCCTGTGGCCATGCCACAAACTTAAAATTGTATCTTTCAGCTATGAAATAATATTAACATTTAAGCATAACACTTTTCATTCAAATAATAGAGCAAGACTCTTTTTTCACATAGTTCTATGGCAAAACAGTTGATAGGAAATGTTTTAGACACCTATTACAGATTCCTGTTCCACGACTAAACTTAAGGGGAACCTACTCAACCAAAGTATTGAGATGTTCTAAACACAAATTAGAATGTTATTGTTGACAACAATGACCACTATCATACATATGTCAGGAAAGAAGGCACTTATGAACGGTGAATGGCTCGAAGGAATTTGTTGTTTGTTTGTTGGCATTGGCCAACCTCGAGATTAAATCAATATTATTTATTTTTTGAGTACATTATATTTTATACAAGATCTTCAGTAAAATAACATTTTCTTTCAAGAAATACACCATCTGGTTAAAGATGTAGTTGTATTCATAGCTTATGTACATATATTTCCAAATAACTAATACATGCACAGCCAAAGAGATTCATACCATCAACAACACCAAGAAGTAGCTAAGTTTTGGGTCAAATATATTGTTGTGCCAACAACAATAAGAAGAAGATCAATTAACCTGTTTGTGTCCAGCATAATTAAAACACCAATAAAAATATCCCGTTAACAAGAATCTTTTAACACTGAACACAATAAGTACAAGATACTTACAGTATGTTAAGCCCACATAATTCATTTAGCTTCTACATCAAGTATTATATAGATTGGTTTTAAATTAATGTTCCACATACATATATTTATTATTTATATAACTAATGTAAACTACATAGTTATGACTTGCCATTTTAATCTTGCAGCAACTACTTAATGGACATTTATATCTTCATGCCTAAATACGAGATATTTACAGCATGTTATATTCACACTATGTGTGCAAGCTGCGACATCAAGTATGATGTTATTGAAGCACCCTGTCAAAAACTTAACATTTTAAGATAGGTAGTGGAGTGTTAAGTCAGTAGCTCCAAAAGAGCACATATTAAGGATGGTACCGTAATGAATAAACCAAATTATACACCATAATACAATAATGATCTGAGTACTTGGTTTAAATACAATAGTTCAAGAAACCATTTGTCATCAAATCTGTGCACTGTAATACCCCAATACTCAAAACTATTAGTATTGAGAGAAAAAAGGATAAAGACTTACAAAGCTTGAAGTTCTTAACAACCTGTCAATGTATGGCATTAAGAACTAAACCCGGTTTAGCTACAAAACAAATTGCAAATTTATTTCCACCGTTAAACCCCAACCTCATCTTAGAACTAAGAAAATATTCTTATGATCATTATGATATTAGGATGATTATAGATCTAATCTAAAATAACATCTCCATTAGTAACTCATTGATTTACCTAGCAATCTGCAGGTACAATGATAAATCATGGGTCTATTAATTACCTATGTAATTCATTTATACCCCGTTAAGTCAAATAGTATGTTTTGGAAAGATTTCCAAGACCAGATAGCTTTTTTCTGCATTGCATAAGATTTTAAAATCACTCAAACCCCATAATAATTAATTGCCTCTAATCATATTATCCCTGACATATACCTTAAGAGAAACAATGTTCTCTTTACTTTGACTGCTTATTATCCAGACTGTACTATAACATAATTTCATTGTTCACTGGTTCCGGGCGTTGACCCCATAATCAGCTGTAGTTACCTGACAATGGACCTTGTTGAGAACTTAGAACAAAAATCACAACCAAAATACTCACTACAAAAAGATGGGTAGGCATATCGTGAGATTTACATTATATCATCATCTCATAAAGAGGAATTTTAACTAAAAATTTCTTTCATTTTCACTGCCAATTGGAATACCTATTGGCTTTATTAGCTTTCCACTGAACTGAAACAAGGGGGGAGGTACATAGGAGTGCAGAGACAAACGGGAATGCCTTACATTTCATGTAGAGATCATAAAATCCAACTCAAATTCATAGCAATTGACAGTACATTACAGCAATTTAGCAAAACACATAATGCTGCTTGAATACAGACAACATACATAGGTATCCACTAATTGCAAAGATTTGATTAATTATCAAGATTAGAAAACCAGGAGCATTCAATTCAGTTTGCTCTTAGCTTGTCAAGCAATGACTAGGTTTTTGACTGCAGAGACCCTTGAAAGACATTGTCAGGGAATCATGTAGGTAACATTTGAAATAGTTTGGGAAAATTATACTGACAACTCAAGATGGTGGAGCCAGCTTTGCCTAAACCCACAGCAACATAGCAAATATTTACCATTGAGCCAAGACCTCTAAGTATTACATTTTTTCTTTGACATATATGAAATGGTAAATTGAAATGCTCCATTACATGGTACTTGGGAAAACATAATAATATTAATGTACAGATGAACGAGATTAGCCAGAAATCAGTTTCTAAAAACCTAAATAAACAAGCAGTTTGGGAAAAAATAGCTCACTCATCCTTCTTCGAGTCAATTGACTACATCTCAAATTCGGTTCAACCAGTAAGGAGTTAACTCCTTAGTTTTAACGCTTTATTGATAGTAAGAGCTACTAGGTACTAATTAAATCAGTTTTATTCTATAGTAATGAAGTGAAAAGATTACTGTTTAGTGATCAATTGAAGGTAACATTAATTGGAAACAATGTTTTAAACAGAGAAGCTTATCTACTATTGAACAATAGTTGGACATTGTATCTCTAATTCAAATTGCTGCATTATTTCTTTAATTTATGCAGTTATCATTTGAGACAGTACATCTATGGAGCTCTATACTTACCTTGGTAGCACTCTTCTGGTGCAAGTGTTTTCACAAAAGGCCCTTGAGTGAATAAATAAACATAATGCCAGCGACTTCTTTTGAAAGTACATACTATCAATTCAACACTAATTAATTAAGAGCCTTTTGCAAACACACCCATTAAACAGGTACTAACACTGTAACTGGATTTCAAATAATGAAATTACTACTAAGAAATCTGAGACCATCATTGCCTCAATAGAATGAATCAAAAGTATAATTAAACTCATCATAGCTTGGTAGTATGAACAAAATTTTGAAAACAAAGACGTTAATTATTGTTTTCTTAGCTCTATATTTAACCCATTGGAACTATAAAACAGTTATTAGGATATATCAAGCCCTAATATTTGTAAGGTTGTCACATTTCAGTGTAAGTGGTACTTAAACTTCATAACTGGTTCCCCTCACAATACAACCCAAACAACAGCTCAAACCAGAGCTGGCATCAACTAAGCTAGACATAATGTTGATTATAAATATAAGTTGCCAAAGTTACCATATCAAAACTTAATATATTTATTATATATTCTTAAAATTATAGTATTAAAGCTATTACATTCCTATACATAATATAGAAGAAGGTCGTAAGTCTTTTTCATAAATCAACTCAGGATTATTTGCATTTTAATCAGTTACATAATTAATTATTGCAGCCAGCTCTAAACATCTACCATGTTAAATAATTATTTGAAAGATTGCCACGAAGTAAAATTGGGAATCAAACGAGCTTACCTGTTAAGCGAAGTCTTGATTCTAATTTTATGAGTGACAATCTGAAAAATAATTACCCACCCACCACTATAATATAGTTAATAGCCCCAAAGCTGCAATAATTAGTCTACCTAATTCAATTTTAACCTTTCAGGAAAACAGTGAATCTAGGTATTTGGAACTACTCTGTACACAGAGATTGTTCCCAATATTGTGATCTCTAAAATAAGTGACGTGCCTGACATGCGTCAAAACGGGGAAGTACACGAATATTGCAGGACTAAAAAATATTCTTTTTTTTTTGATCCTCTAAATTTCGCGGTTTGTTAATGTAGATTAAGGAATACTACCATGTTAAATAATTATTTTTCAGATTGCCACTCATAAAATTAGAATCAAGACTTCGCTTAACAGGTAAGCTCGTTTGATTCCCAATTTTAGTGTAAACCTATAAAAATGGCATTAAAAATGCTCATAGTTCAATAATATTTATTTTTATATTCTTTCTGATTCTATAATAATTATATAGCACATATGATTTCCAACGGATAGGTACCGTACTTTTTTTAGTAAACAGAAAAACGCCCCTATTCACGTAAGTATTTGCTGTCAAATGACATTGACCACAACAGGAATGATTTGACTCGCAAAAAAATATCATAACATAGCTTATTTATTATGATTTTAAGATTCCGTTTTCATTTCTACGTAATATTTCCTTTAAAACCATAGTAAAATGGTTACTTTTTTTTGGTGTTATTATGAATAATAAATGCAACGACCAGGTGGGCCCAAAAAAAACTATCTCCTTTCTCCGTAACTAGAAGGTATGGTGAAGAACAAAAAATTATCGCAATGACTGGGAAAAAAAGTCCCTTTCGGCTTCGTTAAGAGGTTTTACACCATACACAAACATACACACATCCATTATACGTAGAAATTACATACTATATCCTAACTCCTGTGTAACCCCACTTTCTGCTGGATAAACAGACAGACAATACAGACGATCTAAATCCCCATCTAAGAACGTTTAAGCACTTAAGAACCTTGCTACCATATATGAAAACTAATACTTGGCTTCAAATTCTTGGCTCCGACTTCCAATAGTTCAATCAAAGGCCATCTACGACCATTGTATCGCGCCAACTAGTCCCACCATGAATCTTCTGGAATATTCCATGGATATACCGGACCTGTGTGGTGTCCAAATGGTTATGGATGAAGAGATGGACTTCCGATGCTGTGCTTATTGCCGTGTATTGGCATTCAGCCATGTGACGTGTTATGGTCGGAAGTCGTAGTGCTGGCCAATGTTGGAAATTACCGGTTTTTATATTTTAGGACCGAGTCGTTTTAGCTGCCATTGATATTTTATTTACATAGAAGTCAAAAGATGTTGGATCGGTCAGGACAAACCATATTTTAAAAAAAACCTATTCTTGTCAATAGTTGCTGAGACTTATCTCATTGACGTAGTAAATAAAAGTGTTTCTATGCAATTCGAAGAAGATTGTCATGGAATGCTGCCACTACAGCAAACCAAAAAGTTAATCACAAAATATATAATTTATTAATCATTATAACATTACCTATTAAATCAAATTAACACTAACCACAATTTAAAACGATTACTGAAATAATATTATTATAATAAAGTGTTTAAACGAAAACAATTA
This sequence comes from Xestia c-nigrum, assembly GCA_916618015.1. Taxonomy (NCBI): domain Eukaryota; kingdom Metazoa; phylum Arthropoda; class Insecta; order Lepidoptera; family Noctuidae; genus Xestia; species Xestia c-nigrum. The sequence continues at coordinate 27,541,317 of OU745247.1, forward strand.
ACCCCAACCACTAATAAAGCGTTCATCAAAAGTTGACTGTCATGTTTGAGTTATTATCGTTAAATAGCGGGTAATACCGGTTATTTAATAACGTTATTTGGGCAGCACTAGCGCTCGTAAAGTTTACAGCCGCAACTAAGGCAGGGCTGAGCAGTGACTGATATAGGTATAATGGGGTGTTTATTAGACTGGGGTAGAAGATATAAACTTTAGTGATACTTGACATGTCGCTTTATGTCTATCTTTAAATACGTCGAAGTACAACTGCGTCGAAGTGGCTGAAAAGTAATAGAAATTAGTTGTGTTTTATCACTTTTTCCTAAATATCTTAAGGATAACTTGACATGATTTAGTCATCTAAATCCATTAGGATGACTGACGAGAGGCATGTTCTATTCTGATTGTCAGAGTTGTCAGAAAGTCTGACAACCAAGGGTTATCGTATTACCCAGTACTGACTGAACTGCGTCCAGTTAGACTGGAAAGCGACCCCAATATACTTTGGTTTAAAGACATATTTTTTTCTCAAAGAACAAAGAGAAACTTAACTAAATCAACAATTGGCTGTAGTTTACATTACGAAGTTCAAACTATCTAGGAAACTGAACACCATAGTTTTTTTATGTTATCCAATAGCAAGTTTACTAACTAAAGATACAAAACAGTTCACATTATACCTATGTGTCTAGTAAAAAGCTAAACTTGACTTGAGCTAAATGTGACTAACATATTGTTCCTTAGGCCTTTTTGAAATGCGGGTATGCTTGTACGTACACTCTCTGACTTTTTTAGGAAATTTATTGTACAGTCGTTAGTAGTTGGGAAAAGACTAGGTAGATGATGATGATAAAATCTATTTTTCACCTGCTAAGGTTCAAATATGCGATTTCAGTTGAAGAAAATAAAGTGAAGTAGCTTTTGGTTTTTAATTTTATGACGGTTCTTTTATAAAATGATAAAAATGCATCAAGTTTTAACTACATACCTAAGGACTTGGAATAGCAAGTATTTCGTAACACCTTCGATGCATAGAATGTACCTATTAAGTTTCATAATAAACAAAGGGTTTCTTAGAATATCGGTCTTGCGTAGGTGACTCGATGACAGCTAAATCGATATTGATATTCAAACATGATGCGTAATCGATACTGCTTTTAGGGTTATAATCGTTTTCATAAATAACTGATATAACCGCATGAATATCATAATGATATGGCCTGTCTTTACAAGTTTATAGTTTACATTAAACAGTTTAGAATATCAAATGAAGCTGGTGAGTTGGTGGTGACTTTATCAAAATTGTCGCAGCGGTTTATGAGATTAAAGTCAAAGTTATGTTTTTGTTTATTACGTGGTTATTGCTATATTTATGATAATAAGTTTAAGTTGAGAGGTGTTTGAACGTTAGTGGAATGGGTTTTAGTAGAAAAGCGACAATATTATGGCAATGAGTTTTTAAATGGTTATTTAATTTTGTAACATGTTTATTATTTTTATTAAACGAGTTTGAAAACTTCTATTTCACGGTCATTTATTTGCTGTAAAGGGAAATTATAGATTCATTTAAAACAGTTGTTGGTACAATCACATCTTGTGGAGTAAAGATTTTAATTACACCTTCAAAAGACTTAACAAATGATTAAATAAGAATTAAAAATGAGGGTTTTCCTCTATCTCTCATTTTGTATTTTTATCGGCATTTCAATTAATTTCCTTGTAGACGAATAGTTTATTCACGCGTACATTTCCGCAGCGTAGGATGCTCGTGTGTGCTCGACTAGCGCTAGACTCGAGCACTCGGGGTAGTCGATACAACATGTACGCGTGGTTTATTCTGTATACAGAGATCGCAAGAAATAACTCATGAAAGATTCTGGGATATTTCTGTAATCTTCATGAATTTATTGGAAAACTAGACAACATAATTTCATGACTGTTGCTCCGAAATGGTATTCAGAGGTGTACCCATTACTATAAGGGAAATTCCTGCCCTAAATGGATCATCATCATCATTATCTTGCACAATTCATTCAAGGTCGGCGCATCATGCTTCTTCTTCCCTACTTGTTTTTTTTCATCATCAGACACTTCTTTTCTTGCCATATTCCGTTTCTTTGGTCTAAAATGGATGTTGTCTGAAGCAAAACCCAATTTCGTAAAGGATGTCTTGGGCCTTTTTCTCAATACTCTTTTATTTAATTATAACTTTTGTTCTAACAAATAAAACAAAGTACTTCACCACAAAGTTCTATTCAATTTGTGAGCCATTCCTCCTCCACGCAAAACCTATAATTTCCCATGAACAAGAATACTATAGGAAACTCCGCATTTCCCTGTTTGCCAGAAGACTAATAAAGCAATTAAGTAAAATCGCTGCTGCATCGTACAGACACTTATCTGCTGCAGGACACGGAGATGTGGCAGCATTCGGCACAAGCGGATAGAGTAATTAAAAACTTCCTTCCGACGTATCGCGGGCGGCAAGCGGCGGGAGGCACTGTGCTGCTACCACTAACGATTATGACTGTCGTCTGCGACACTGAGTGGAGGAAAACAGTAGGTTCAGTCAAGTCAAAAAGACAATTGTTTATTCTGACTAAGAACCAGCTGGTTTTGAATGAAATACGTTACGAAAAACAGTACACAAAACGCTTTATCTTCTTTTGGCGTCTCTCCAATAACTGAATGCTGGTCCTAAATTTAGACTATTTCTCCTTATTCTCAGAAAATTTGAAAATTAAATGGTTCTTTTAGCAGATAACAATGAAGGCAAATATTCAGGAGTAGTTAGAAAGATGTCCATTGAGATGTGAATACTTCATGAATCACATTATTACGGTACGAGTATCAGGAAGAAATTTATTTTGTCTAGTCATAAACATCTCAGTTCGCACAACTCTTTTGCCCCTACCATCGACACCAGAGATAACCGAAATATGTGTATTCATCTGATTAAACAAGTACATGTTACAATATTATTTGGCGGAATTTATAATTCACATATTAAAACTTATGAACTCTACCTAGTGCCATCTCTGATTATGAATGAATATTTTAAAACCACATAAACCGGTAACAGCTGATCGGATAGATGGTCTGAATAAATATTCAGTAGACATTTTCAGGGATAAATATGAAAGGGAAAAGATTTCCCTTCGACGTATCGCGGGTTGCAGGACTGCGGCGGGACCGCTAACGATTATGACTGCCGCATACGACACAGAGGACTTGCTAACAGTAGGCTTAGTCGGGACAAATGTTCAACGTTCAAAACAATAATTATAAAGATTATTCCTTCATATTAAACTATACTAACGATCTTCACAGGCACAGGGGCGCATAGATGAGTCTATTCTTGGGCGTACGTAACTTTGACGGTGTGAAAAAGCACGTCAATTTGATCAATAGTTAAGTTAATACCTTATCAGGAGCTATGTGTATCAATCTATGATAAATCATTTAAATGAAGTAATGTCTGTCTATCGGTTTGTTTGTTTCGGTTACCGTTTCCCTCTTTTAAAGGTGAAATAATTTAAAATTATTTGGTATAGCTACAGATACTGGGCGAGGACGTGGAAAACTTTTTCTTTCTCTTTTTTTCCCCACGTGATACTTTTCTAACACTGGGAAAAAAAGATAGAAAAGTTCACACGAGATAATTAAAAGTTTAGAAATGTAAGGAGAAAAAAAATGAGTTCCCAGTTAAATAAATATTGCTTCATTACACACAGCGGCACCTAGTGCCACACTAAGCAACGAGGCTAGTGTCGTGGACACCAGATAGTTGATATACTACATAGATACTTTTTGTTTGTAACTACATTCATAGAGACATCCATGACTGGGACATGAAATGTCCGTGCTCATCATACAAACATTGGCTCCTACCGGGATTCAACCCGAGACCCTAATACCGTAAAGCTGCTACCACTGCGCTGTTTGAGTTGTCAGTTATTACTGGTCAAAGCCACACCTTAACCTCTTTTAAGTCCCTCTCAAAAAAGTTAAAAATTGAAACCAAAACCCTCGATACTTCTGCATCTCCATGGCACACTCGTCAATACAGCAGTTTAAATTTCCGTCACGCTGTCGGCACGTGTCGCGGGTCGATGGTTGTGCCCAACAGTCCTGCGGCCCGGCTGAGCCGCACCAGGGCGGAATGTTTATACCCTCGCCGGTTATACCGGGTGGTTTCCACGCGTGCTGTTTGTTTAACGTGGCTTTTATTTCTGAGGGTTTCAGGTGATGTGTTTAAAGATGCTGCGTTTGTAACTGTGAGAGGTTTATTTTTTGATAAGTTTGAAACTATAGCAGGATGTGGCTAGGTAGTGGCTTTTCAGCTTTAGGTATGTCATGAGATTTTTTTATTATTATGAATGCCTCGTTTTACTAATGGTCGCCAGAGCAACATAATTTCTGATTAAAACATCATACATTTTTCAGTTGCGGCCTCGGAGTCTCGATTTCATCATCTGCCTGCCTTTTCCCAACTATGTTGCGGTCGACTTCCAGTCTAACCGGATGCAGCTGAATACCAGTATTTTATATGGAGCGACTGCTTATCTGACCTCCACAACCTAGTTAATACTGGGTAATACGATACCCCTTGGTAAGGCTGGTTGTCAGACTATTTGGGCCACTGACTACCTGTAACGACTGCCAAAGATGAATAAATAACAGCCGGGACCAACAGCTTAACGAGCTTTCCGAGGCACGGAGGAAACTCGGTATGTAAGGGTGGTCACCCATCCTGCCGGGGTTGCGGGCCTGTTCAAAAGAGATACCGCGGCCCCGGAACATAAAGGGTGAGGAAGGAACATGGATGGGTTTTAGTCAGTAAGAGTCTGACACTCCCTCCCGCTCCGCCCAGAGTAGGAGAAGTCATTTGATGATTTCCCATTCCAAAAAAAATAAATGGGTGGTCACCCATCCACAGACCAACCAAGGCAAGCACGGCTTAACCTAAAGATCGGCCTGAGCAGCTGTTACTATTTAGCCACAAGCTCCTCTCCCTCCCTCAGTTACAGGCAATAGGCTCGACCATATCACAATGGAATTTAAACAAAACTGAAAAAATTTCGGTGTACTAATTTTTGCTTCTGCCTAACGCCTCAGGGATAACAGGCATGATTTTTTGGTGAGAGGTACTAAAAACTGCTGCATCAGTCGTTGAGCCCAACAGTCATGAACTGAATTCTGCTGAATGTTATACCCTTGTCAGTTGTACCGAGTGGTTACTGTGTTTTCTGGCAGAATTATAAGCTTTCAGTAATTTAACGGGCCACTAACGTACACTAATTACATTCTAATAAAACAAAACTAATCACATTCGACTCTAATTCCCTAAACCAATAAATGAAGTCATTTCCTAAGAAAGCCTAGTCTCATCTAACCTAGCCCCCCGCTTTCAACGAATATTACGCAGGTAGTAAGGTAGCACCATCATTTACCGTTCAAATTACATCGACCAATGTCTATAAATCAAGCAGGGATTGCCTATAAACATGTATCCTGTAAAATAGCCTATTCTCTGAAGCTTGTTTAGCCCGAGGAACTATTTTTTTCGATGTGAGAAGGGTTCCTGAATGTGCTCGATAATATTTTATTTTGAAGATTACTTTTGGTAGAAGTTTTTGTAAGTAGCTATAGAAATAGGGATCTAATAGAGATCTTGACAGGTGCTTTCCTTTTTTTTGTTAAGGCTATTTTTAAAAGAATTTGGGAAAAAAATATTGTTTATTTTGCTCTTCGAAAATACATATTTTTCTAAATTAATGAAACTTAACAACAATAAAACGTTTATAAAAAAGCATTAATGGGCGTTGAAAAAATTGTCCACGGCGCTACTACAGAAATAGTGACCATTATGTATTATCTCGTTCGATGGCAATGCTGATTCTTACACCAAAAATTATGATAGCAATCTGTCACAAGAAGAGTTGTCCAAAAGTTTGGCGATGTTCTGATAGACTAGGTGTAGATCTTCATTAAAATCTGAGATTTCAATATTGAAATAAATATTTCACTTAAAATAATGTAATTCAATTATGAAACTGCATCAATGAAGATGAAATCGTCTTGTCTTGTTTCTTAGCAAGAAAATGATCAAGATACATCCTCTGCTTACGAAGTCGAACCTAACACCGCAGACTTTCGCCTGTAAAGATCATTGTCTTTACAGGCGAAAGTCTGCGGTGTTAGGTTAGGTCTTCAGTCTAAACTGTGCGAGCGAATGGAAATGATTATTTCTTGAATTGCTTTTAATGAACAGTTTTCTCAACGTCGTTAATGTTTTTAAAAACAAGAATTTGTCGGCGTTTCCGAACCAAATATTTTAAGGAGTCATACTGAAACCAACTGAGAGATTGTATTTTTAGGAGTCCAAACATAATCTTGTTCAGATCATGAGAGATCCATATAGATGATGTCAAAGATAGTCTTTGGAGAAACAAACACACATTAATTTGGCTATCCAGTTACACACACTCTTTTCAATTGGGCCGCTAAACTCGGAACTTTAAGATCTCAAAGACTCGACTTAGTTTACTGAGTACCTATATCTTTACACAAAGGAAATGTTATTACCATTTAGTAATTTTTGACATAAACAGCTAAATTTTCCACTAGCAGGTAAACAGGTCATACATTTCCCATTTCATCATCAAATAATATCCAAAAAAATGTCTGCGAGGCCGTCGCGCGTCGTATAACCGGCACTAAACCAATATCACACATGTTTTTTATATATGGTGTAAAAATCGAGGGCCAGGCTGAGGGTCCCAGGATATATGGCGCAATAAACCAGGGCTCCGACTATAAACGTCTACCCGCCACCATCGGCCAACTTCACGCTAAATTGCGAATAGGGGGCGCTTGAGATTTTTCCCCTAAACCACGTTAATAGTGTGTATTATGAAACGGTTTTTGGATATTTATATTTAAGGTCCTCGAGGGGTTGATGGACGGGTTTCTGGAGAGAGCGGATGGTTCGGTTAATTTGAGTAGTTTTGCTTGGAAAATCTAAGTTATGTAGGTAAGCAAGGATTTTAAACATTGTCTAACAATTCAAGGAAAAAAAAGGCTTAATAAAACTCAAACTCAAACTCAAAGCATTTATTTCAACTAGATCATTACGGCACTTTTGAATGTCAAATAATTATACAAAAATCAAAGCTACAGTCACATTCACAAGGCATAATAACTTGAGAAAGTACTGTAGTTGCCCATTCCCTAGCGTAGATTTAGAATAAGTTCTAAAGTAGCGAGACATTTTTAGCTTTCACATTCTTAGTAATAATATTATTTATAGAATCAAACTAATAGAAAGAAGAAAGAAAGAAAAATATTTATTTGACGTCAGTTAATAAAGCACACACACAATAATAAATAAAAAAGATCAAAACAATAAGTTGGACTTAGTAGTAATGTGCTGTGTGCCTCACGGCTGCGCCAAAAAGGTCCATTTCAGCATTCATGCCAGACAGGTGTAGAAGCTGTCTGACGCTGGTCTTCCAATGAACCTTGAGAGGGTAATAAGTCTAATTATGTTTATAATTAATTATTCGTGTCACTTACTACATAGATATGGAAAATATATAAATCTGTTTAACAATATTAAAACATATTATAAAATGAATCATTTCGCAAGTACAGTGTTGCCAGCATTTTACTGCGAAATTTTGCAATAAAAAGTATTTCATTTCCCCTGAAATATGACATCACGGATTGTAGAGCGGGAGCTCTGACTGCACTTTACGTCTTCATAAAAGTAGTTGTATTTTTTATTACCTGCATAACTACATTTGAAATTCAAATGTAGCAATCGATTTTGTATTACGTCATCATTTATTTGCAAGTTATGGATAAACTACATAATGTGTCGTACTCGTATGACTGCTGTTGACATAATGGGAATGGATTTATTTCTAGTTAACTTGAAACCGCAGGGGCTTTAAGATCGGCCTTCGATATTTTAAGGGTTGATTGATGTCAATAGGGTGCCCCTTTCCTTATTTTTATGGTGGGTGAGCAAACATGAAGCAATCCCAGCTACCTAGCTTTGGAAACTACAGCGCAATGCAATGCTCAAAGAAAATGAAAATCTTGATATAAATAATTTTGAACAATGCTGTCAACGCCAGGAGTACAGCTACGTAAAATTCTTTATGCACAAGAAGCATTTCTGATATGACGGTTTTTACTATATTCCCATTAGAATTTATGCCCTATTTCCTGTTCCATGCGGAAGCAATTCCTTCAAATAATATTATTATTTGCTCCAAATGGAAAACGTTAAAGATACTACCTTTTTCATCAAAAGTAATTTATTCCGTGTAACCGTAACTCCATTTACCGTTGAAAAGGTCATATTTTTATTATAGATTGGTGCAATTTGGCGGAAAAGCCTTCGATGCTCATGTTTCTACTAATTTATTACGCTCATAACATTTTAGACGACAAAATGAAAAATGTTGAGTCCATCATAAATTGTGGCGAGTTCCAATTTGGTTAGCCTTGAAACTTCAAGCGCCGGTTGTAAATAAAGGCATAATTCATAAATTAAACCTTATCTTTTGTTGACATTTATGAGTTTCGCTTAATAATAAGAAACTACAAGAATAAAATTTATCGCTAAATTGTAAAGATGGGTTTAAGCTGTAACATGGCGGGACCGTACTTATTTCTTTGTCCAAGAAAACTTGTTCAGACAAAAGCAATACACCAGACCGGAGATACGAAAGAAAAGTAAAGTTATTGTATCTTAACGAAATAAATGGGGCAAGTAGTGAATGTTCACCCCTTGTTTTGAACAAAACTTACTCATACGGGAACGGTTTTAGGCCGAGAGCCAAATAGCACTTGAAAAATTTTCTCCCAAATAGCTTTCTTGAAATTATTTTTGCCTATTTAAAATTTTGTATCTAGGTTTTAACTTAAAGTCGGATTTATACGGAAACTTTTAGATTTATTTTTAAAGTTTTTGACACCTGGTTAAAACTTGATGTTGAAGATATTCCAGAAATATAACACGTACCGTGTTTTATAAGCACTTGGAGTTGGAAATGCATCGTTCTGCAGATGTTTATTTCAAGTTATAAAAGTCAGGTTCTAAAAATTGGGTCAAAAGCCAGTGCTTTTGTTCTATAGTTTCTTTAATTCTGACACAATATAGCTATAATAATAGTATTTAATGACATGGCGCAAAATGGTTGTCACGTCGAGTTAAAAAACATTTTTCCAAAAAATAAAACGGATTTCAAAAAACACAGGTGGTTTTTAGTGGTTTACTTATGCTTACCCTTTCACAGCGTACCGGCGTGATGTTGTGTTATGAACTGATTTGAACAATAGACAGACAAGAGATTTCAGCAATCCCAGTTCATTTGCTATCATTTATTGAGGAGTTCCGTTGCCTATCTCCGAAGTTCTTTATCAAATCGTCAACAAATTGAAATGGGACCACTTTAAGAAATTACTCTTCTTTAAACTACCCAAATCGTATCAAGTGTGTCTATAAAACTTGAAGAGTTATCTCTATTTTTTTCGGGATTCCATCATCAGATCCTGACTTGATGATCCATGGGACCACCTGGGAAGTATACCCTTTCAAACAAAAGAATGATAATTCCTATTGATCTTCGAGTAATCGGGGAACATACATAAAAAAATAAAAAAAGTTCCGACGAATTGACAACCTTTTTGAAGTCGCTTAAAAATGTAAATGCAGCTTATGAAGTTTGGCACTGTCATATTTGTATAAAGAAAATAAGACAAAATAAGCTTGTAGTAAATGTTTACTGCAGGTGTATCTTTTATAACACTTTTAATATGTTGCTTAATTAGCTAAAGAAACTGAAACATTATTTTCAGTTAAGCAGCTTAAAATACAATTGCATTTTTTACAAGCTTTTACTTATCTTGTTTGTTGTACTGTCTCAACATATAACAGAAAAGTATGTTTAAAAATTTAAAACAGTGAATTAAGAAAACCTATTTATAAAAAAAATAACAGTGTAGATGACGCCATAAAACATTAATTCCAAGACACCAACCTCTAAAAACTGTTATTTTGGGCCTGAAACCTCGATTTATTTTCAATGAATTGCCAAATTAGATTTTTAGTTGCTTTGATTTTTTTATTAAGTTTTTCAAATGAACGTAAAACAAAAAAAAAAACAGTTCCCAGCTCCTAGCCTACTGTCAGTCCCGCGATAGCATCGTCGATCGCGGCGCCTTTATCAGCCATTTTCCCTTCATATCCGATATTATTTTATACCGAGGCCCCAGGGCTCCTGCACCCTATATTTCACAAACGATGGGAAGCTTGTAAGAGATTGGATCCGCTCGCATCTCGAGTGGAAACTTCGCATACGCTAACTTGATGGGCACACAAAATATGGCGACCGTGTTTATGATTATGATTATGCAAGTTAAAACGCTATTCTCAATTAATTAAAAATATGGTTTTCCTACATTGATAACATTGATAAATCACAAAATAATGTATCATTTGTAATCAATTCAGTTCTCACAAGATTTAGATTAAGTTCAACTACATAATATATCATCGAACCAAACGTTACATTTTTTTAATTTGCCATTGACAGAATCGTCGAATTGATTCAGTTCTGGACTGAGTAAAATATCCATCCATGCCATCATGCCATTATCCATGCCTCTTTAAAAAGTTCTGTTCTTCTGATATTGATCAAGCATTTGTCGGAATATTCATTTATCAAACTGCAAGAATTTCGATTGGTGGGTTTTTGGTTATTACTCATCATCTGCCTGCCTTTTCCCAACTATGTTGGGGTCGGCTTCCTGTCTAACCAGATGCAGCTGTCTTGTGCGTGATGACCTGTATTTTACATGGAGCGTCTGCCCATCTGACCTCCACAACCCAGTTAATACTGGGTAATACGATACCACTTGATAAGACTGGTTGTCAGATTTTTTTGGGCCACTGACTACCTGTAACGACTGCCATAGATGTGCAAATGACAGCCGGGACCAACAGCTTAAAGTGCTTTCCGAGGCACGGAGGAAACCCGATATGTATGGGTGGTACCCATCCACCGACCAACCTAGGCAAGTACGGCTTAACCTAAAGATTGGCCGATTGGCCGAGTAATTGCACCAAACCGGATTGAAGACAAACTTTTAATGACAATATTTTACCCCACCTAAGGTTTTTATAGAATATAACTAAATGTTTAAGTTTAAGTATGTGGTCGACATGGATTCAACACCACCATCAAGTGATTTTGGGAAATACTGTAGTTCACGTTAAACCTACAAACACTTTCATTACAGTACCTACACGTTTAAAATCGTGTCATATTATTATAGGTACCTACAATGCTATAAAACTAGATATTTATAATCCCGGTTCGGGTTTACAAATCCAATCTAGCAACACGTATCGTCCGCCCAATTCTTTTATAGCTTGAACAAATCACAACAAAATCGACACGCACGCAATTTTCCCGAAACCGCGCGTTCACAGCAATTTGATTCCGTATATATTTGTCAGTCTGTCGGTACGCTACGTAAGCGCCAGACATTGATTCGACCGTTTTTCGTAATTTAATTTGTGTAACCCCCCGCTGCGGCTGGTCCGGCCACCCGGGGTCCCGCCGGCCCGGTTCATCCCGACACGGTTTGGGCGTAACTTCGCCTCGGATCTCCGCGATACTGTCACACATTAGACACGCTGTCAGCTTTAATCCAAATTATAACTGTTAATACCGAGATCTTATACTTGATATGATCTTATTTGAATGTGTAAACTCGTGTTCTTGTTTGTTGAGTCATGTTGAAATAGACTGGGTGTTGCACTACATGCATTAAGCAACGTATTGTTGTCTGTACGATTCGGAACAAGTAACTTTACTATTGTGTTTGTAAGTAAACACGCCCATTTGTATTCAGCTTTAGATTGCGCACAAATTCAAATGAATACCTCAATAACTTGTCTGTGCGTCGTACACAAAGAGCATTGTCTTACCCACATAAATGTTAGCGTCAGGCGAATGCAATCCAATCTTTTTAGCTACAAAAAGGGTTGAATCTGCGCCATTTCACTGTTTCCATTCTAAACAGACAGCGGGCACGGCGGGCGGGATGGCAGAGGTCCAACGAACCCCGCTGTACTTTTTACTGGGGAATCTTTTTACGCAGCGGCCGAAGGGTTTCTGTATTTAAAGGATTGCTGGAGAGGTCCGGTGCTTATTTAAACTGGTGTAAGCCTCTTGTTATTTTTTCATAAATTTTTCGTTGTTTTTAGAAGGTCTACTTTGGAAATATGAATATTTAGGTTGGTGTTTAAAAACTTTTTGGAGTTTTTACAAGTTTTCAGGAAAATGGTTGTGTTTATTCGACCGTAGTTGTTTTTGTAGGAAGTCAGAGGTTTTTTCTGGCTTACCTGAACGTTTAAGATAAAATATTCAGAGGGCGATAAATACGTGGCAGTACGCCTTTCATAGATTTCTTTAGGAACTTAAATATAGTTTACATCTAAACTTTGTAAAAGTCTTTTACTCGACGCATCGCTGTTACTTAAAATAACAATAATAAAATACTTACTCTTAATGCTGTCTATCAATACTCATTTCATTCAATTTCTTAATATTGGCAAACGAATTATGAGAAAAGCTAACACTTTAACTAAATGACAATATACAAAAACCAATTCTATTTTTCTTCCTTAGACCAACATTAAGAGTTTTACTTTGGTCTCAAACATTTTAATAATGTATCTACTTATGATCTCATTTTGTGCAAGGGAATTTCAAAAATTATACAAGGTAACTCGTTGAATGTACACTTGATGAGTAAATCTGCCAAACCCATCGAATAAAACAGGCGTGCACGATGTTATTAACAATGCGCTACATACGCAAAGTACACAAAGTAATCAAAATTAACTTCAAAATTATACACGAGGGCACAAACCACAATTTCCAATTGACAGTAGTTTCCAATATGGCAGAGGTCACAAAGCCTACCGATATTTGGGCACTGCTCCAAAGCCTATAATTCTAACTGCAAATGAAGTTACGGGCATTAATTGAGCCCAAAGATTGGCATACTTCATTAGCAGTTAAGTAGTAGAGTTTTATGATGAGAAAATTATGTGATTCATTCGTTGTAATTAGTAATAATTTAAATTGTAAGGCCAAGATGGTTGCTCTCTTCAGTAATTAGAATGGTTTTAGTTTCCTCTCGTGAAAAACTACAAGCAACGTAGGTTCGTTTTGTAAGTGACATAATTATTGTCATTCAATCTGCAGGATAGTTTCGCTACCCAACAATATATAAATATAGGGTGTAAACAACCTCATCAAGAAGCCGTCAACCAAGCATTCTATACATTATACTAAGTAACTGCAAGCAATAAATTATTGCTCGGAAATTACTTTTTTTTTTAATTATCATGTTTTGTGGTAGAACTCAATTTTACGCACTCAAAACATTGTGCTGATGGATGAATTGAGCAGCGGCAGAGCAGCGGTGGCCCAGTGGTGGCGGCCCCGACTTACGAACACTAAGTCGTGGGTTCGAACCCAGACAGGCGCATTACTTTGTGTAATTTATTTCATCACCGCTGCTCTCAAAACGGTGAAGGAAAACATCGTGAGGAAACCGGCATGTCCTAGAACCAAAAATTCGAAGACATGTGACATCTACCAATCCGCACTGGGCCCGCGTGGTAGATTATGGCCCATTCCCTCTCATTGAGAGGAGGCCGCGTCCCAGCAGTGGGAACATTTTAGGCTGATGATGATGATGGTGATGATGGATGAATTAAATATAACGGGGTTCGTGAAGGTGTTAAAGGTAAAAAACTTTGACCCCCGATATCTCCGTAACTAGAAGATTCCCAGGTGAAACAAAGGAATTATCGCAATGACGGAGAGAACAAGTACCTTTCGGGTTCGTTAACAGGTACTTTACACCCTCTACAATACCAATATCATTAGTTTTGACAGTCCAACAATATTAATGCCTTTGTTTAAATTGCCGTGCAAAAAAAACAAAAATAATTTTATTGTTCTCATAACATATCTAGTTATTACGTCAGCGGTCGCAACTCGCGCTTGACTAAAGACATGCTGACGCGCTGGCGGCGGTTCTAAGCTAAACTTTCAGGAGCACTAGAACCTAACCTAAAACTTATTCCGTACCACCTAGCTACGCATTGTTAATCGCAGCTGTAGAGTGAAATATTACAAGGATTCGCTTCATTTCTTTTGTAGCCTTCATGAATTACACCAACAAAAACTACTTTTTCTTTTGACGACCTAGGCTGCAAATGATCTTTTTCAGCAGCCTACATTACGACTTGCCCAAGATGAATGACTGTTATAATGCTTTTCTTCTCTCGTGAGGAAATCAGCGCTGGTTAATGCGCGCAATATTGTTGCAGAGACAAATTGTCACAACACATGTTAGGAGTTATGCTAGCCTGGTAGTTCCGGTACGGGTGTTTGGATTGGATGCTGATAAAATCTTATTGTTAAATTGGTTAGGGGATTGTAGCTTACCCTAAATGAATTGTATTTTATTTTGAATTTGTTTCAAAAGGAAAATGTGGATTCGTATTTTTTATGTTAAATTGCGTTGTTATCGTGTTGAAAATCAGACGTTCTTTGTAACATTTATTTAGATGTACGGTACTAAAATATCTGATATGTTTAAAATACCCATTGTTGAAGCTGGAAAAGTGAATTTTGCTTTTCTCAAATTACCAGTCACTATGCCATTGCCTTTATCTAATCGCCTCTCTCAACAGATTTCTTAAAGTGACGTTAACTACCAACGTCATAATACCAAAGCCCCAAACAGTAACGTAAACACCCATCCTCTACCAACATTTGGGGGAAAAACTTGTGTTATATGAAAGTTAGCGCGAACTCGCCGATGTGCCGCCACACGTGCACTTTATGGTGGCGACGAGACTGACATTTTTTCCCTCCAATGCACGCCCCTTCATGAATATCTGGAAACTGGTAACTGGGGTCAGGGGAGAACGCTTTCAAAGTTTAAGCGGAAGGACGTGGCTTTTTTAATTTTTGTGGAGTATGTGACTTCATTAAGATGTAACTAACTTGCAGAGTTAATGAGAGGACTTCATGTGGTGTTTTGCAGCAGGAATATGAAATTTAAGGAACTGGGTTTGCGGAGTAATTTGAATATGTTTTTGTACTTTAAAACAAAGTAAGTTATCCAACCACTATAGACATCAAAAACTAGAGTTACATACACCGAATTTCTAGATTTAACAAGTGGTTTCATTAATCTATTTATTGCATTCACAAATACAGGGTGTAAACCGCCTCATCACAAATCCGTTTACCTAGCATTCTGTACATCAAGTAACTTCACGCAAAAGTTATTGCTGGGATACAACATATTTTTTTTTGAGGTTATAAATCATGTTTTGTGGTAGAACTCAATGTAACGCACTTAAAACATTGTGCTGATGGATAGATTGAATAGTACGGGGTCGTGGTGTTAGAAGTCTTACCAAAAAAACTTATTTAATAAAAAAAAAGTTGCAACTTTGACTTCCCATATCTCCGTAACTCGAAGGTTCCCAGGTATGGTGTAGAACACAAAAATGATTGCAATGATGGGGCGAATAAGTACCTTTCGGTTTCGTGAAGAGGTGTTTTACACCCTTTATGTATTACGACGATTCAACCACAAAAGGCAACAACATACAGTAAAATTCAAAAATGTAAACCACATTCAGGCGTTGAGAAGCATCCCGCCGCACAGCGCTGAAACATTCCAAACACAAGTATGTGTGATATTTTCAGCAATGCATTCTATATTTGCTTTAAACCTTTTCTTATTTGCTTTTAACCTTTAGACTTTACCTATAATGCTGTCTAGCCTATTCCTAACATTGTTGAATTCAGCTTCTAGTCTACACTAACTGGATGCATAACACTGATACCAGTATTTAACTACCCATCTAAACGGATGTCGCTATTATCATTTAATTTTAGCTTTAGGTATGTCCAATTGTACTGCAAAAGAAACCTCTCAAAACATTTGCAGCTTACCCTTTCGTCTCCATCTTGCACAGACATGAATCAAGTTTCGTAATAAAATTGGTAATCGATTTATTGGTCCTATTTGCGATGCCACCAGCAAACAATCCCAACTTTCTTCATGCAAACTCCATACAAAGTTCATGCAAACTTTGCCGACACCTATTTAAAAGTTTTTTTTTTCGAATATGTTCAGTACACGTGTTGCGGACAACTTTGTTGATGACACTTTGATGGATTTCTGAACTGTTTTTTTGTTGTTGTGAATAATAATAGAGAAGAATGTTTGTCATGGTGGGAGTGTGATTCTGTTTTGATTTTGTTGTTTGTGATAGTTTATCGAGTACTTCTGCTTACGTGTTTATAGTTTGTTGTACGACTACTTCTTTGGAGCAGTAGTCGCTACCGGTATTGCCAAATATAAGGTTCTGCAATTGATTCGTACGTAAGGCAAAGTGGTATAGGCTTTTTGATCAGGAGTTCTACATTAACAGTCCCGAGTCAGGTCTTGTGATGGGTTGATAGCAAACAGCTCGCACCCTATTATATGGAACTTAAAAAAGCGAAGTGTGGGTGTAGCTGGTGAAGCACATACAGGGTGTAAACAACCTCATCACGAATCCGTCAACCAAGTATTCTGTACATCAAACTACGTAACTTTACTCAAAAAATATTGCTGACGACTTTTTTTTTGGGTTGAAAAATCATGTTTTGTGACAGAACACAGTGTAACGCACTCAAAACATTGTGCTGATGAATGGATTAAATAGTACCGGTCGTGGAGACTTTTACAGTAAAAATCTTACAGTAAAAAATTGTATTTCAAAAAAAATCTTGTCAAAACGTTCGAACTTTTATCCTCCATATTTCCATAACAAGAAAGTTCCCGGTTTGGTGTAGAACAAAAAAAATATCGCAATGACATGTGCTTTTTGGTTGCGTTAAGAGGTTGAAGAGATATCTGTCTATGTGATCGGCGAAAGTACTTACTTGCTTCGGAATAACCCATTTACTCTTGGTTTGAAACGACCCCTGGTAAAGCAATCGGGAAAGCCAGACTCCGGCAAATGGTTTTGTATTTTTAATGCCCACAAATACTTGAACATGTCCGTTTTATATTTACCACTTGACCCTTGCAAAGTGACCACTCGAGAGTTAGAATATCTTTCCACTCATGTGTGGAACAAAGCGGTCAGCCGGTCAGCCCATTCTGAGGCCGCCATAACATTAATTGTATTTACGTAAAAAGGTAAAACGTTAATAACATTAACATAAAAGACCGTTGAACGCAATGTAACTCGATCCCGACTGACAAGAACGAGGTTATGTGTTTCACATTCGCGTTAACAATGACACATATCCAGTTACGTGCTTTTGTTGTTTCCCAACGTCAAATGTATGATGTTCCCAGATTTTTATTATTGTTGTTGTAACTAAATATTTTGTGGATTTCATAAAACCACGATTTTCTGGGTCAACTTAAGTTTGTTGTAGTTCATAGTATAAGGTCATATTTCATTTCAAAATAGTAATGGTCCGATCATTGTGGCTTTTGGATGTTTCTGGAAAAATCAGGATTCTGAATTAGTCGATTTATTGTAGAAAATGGAGAGTACAGATTTTTTACTGTGAACAGGATTGAAAATTTATGAACTATTGTTATGAATAATTAACCATCGAGACTCCCTAATTTTTCTAAGTATGAAATCTTCTAAATCATGAAGAATTCGTGTAATTCCTAAATCGTGAAAAAAAATAGTAATTCAGCAACGCGTCCCACATGCCCACGGCCCATTTTGGACGTGTTGATGAAAATCAAAATAAATATTATTTTTATGAGGTATCAGTTGGCAGGCAACCGGTCAGCCTTCATAAACGTCTAATTAACTTTACTATATAAAGCTCAGCAAAAACCTGCTCATGCTGAATCAAATAAAAGAATGTTTCACAACAATCCAGCGCACCTTACCACAATACACCCCGTTCAGCTCAAACGTATCGAAAGTCGACTCAATAATCACGTGTAAACAGCTTTCCAATTTGTTTGTCAGCACACCATTACGACCAGACAACCGAGGGTATCAACCAATGATTATTTCGATCGCCGCGCTTAATGTCATCCCTGTACTGAAGCAGGAATGGAACGTAAACACTCGATTAGTTTCCATCGGTTGTTGACAGAATTATTGGATCGGGATTTGTTAAAGGAATGAGTGTTAATGGGGTATTGATTTTGTATGCTGACACTATTCTGTGGAATCCAATCTATTTAGTCGTTTAGAAGATTATTTGCTGCTGTAGTAAGTTTGTAGTTTTTGTTTCTTGTGTGATTGATCTGTCGTAAAAGTTAAGCCATCAGATGTTTCGATATTGAAATTTAATCGATTTAGGGTTAAGTTTTGGATTGCTGAAAGGTTTCACATATCCACAGACCAACCTAGGCAGGCACGGCTTAACCTAAAGGCCGACCCGAGCGGCTGTTATTATTTAGCCCCGAGCACCTGCTTCTTTGAATAACAACCCTTTATTGAATGTTTGTTTAGAAATACAAGATACAATTGAGCTGCAGTGAATTAATAATCATTGTACTTTGATAATCCTCATAAATTTCCTGATCATACAGTACACGTTTCAGTCCTCAGTCTTCTCGTACGTAGGTACCTGTAAGATAAGGGTTAGGCGCTTTCACTTTACATTCACGTACAAACAGAACCGCTTACGTATTCAATGCTTAACACAGATAAGTTTAATCAAGATGTATCGATACAGCTACCGGAGTACGCATTGAAGTCACAGTCGACAATAGTTATAGTTACAGAAGTTTTATTGTCTTAGATTCTGATGATTAGTGCTCTTCTGAAGGTCCCAGTCACCCAATCGCAATAATAGATCATAGCGACACGACTGGATCAAGACTAAGTAAGATTTACACAGAGTGTAAAAAGATTTAACGAACCCGAAAGGCACGTCTTGTTCTCCTTGTCATTGCGATATTTTATTTGTTCTGGACTATACCCAGGGAACCTTCTAGTTACGGAGTTATTGGGGGTCAAAGTTCCAACTCTTTCACAAGTTTTTTTTTAATACATGTTTTGTAAGTTGCGTACTTTCAACACCTTCACGACCCCTGAACTCCTGAACTCATCCATCAGCACAATGTTTTAAATGCGTTACATTGAATCCTACTGAAAATTGTGATTTTTCACCTAAAAAAAAAGTCATTTCCCAGCCAATTTTTTGCGTAGGGTTACTTACTCGTAGTTTGACTTACAGAATGTTTGGTTGACGGCTTCTTGAAGAGTCTGTTTACACCCAGCATGTATAACGCGTATATAACGGTGACAGTTGGCGTCACTTTCGCCATCTACGCTACGGATGTGTTTTTTCATGTGAGAACATGGAAACTATGTCCACATAGTGAGTAACCTGTTCTAGTATGGGTTGCGATGCGATTCGCAGTTGTCTCCAAAAGTGGACATTAAACACTTAAGAATGCTTATAAATAAATGTGTTTCATAATTATCTGTATGTACTCGTAACTGTAGTTATTATGACATAAACGTGAAATAGTATATAACAGGGCTGTATGGGGTGCCATTCCATTACATTTTAAAACACATTCTAGAGAGTCGTTAGAAACTATCTCTCTGTATATTATGTACTACGGTTATTACGCGTTAACGGCAGTGTTTAACATCGACATTTACATTTTTAATTAAAGCGAGCCGCCTCCGTGGGCGTCGCTTTAGATTCATTGGATTATACCTACATTATACAGGTGAGCCAGTTCTTGCTTTATATTGAGCACAGTTTTAGTTTCATTATGCTGAGGTAGGTACAGGTTTCTACTAGATACTATGCATATTACCGGGCCAAAATAATGAGGATGAAAATATAAGAGAAAATCTTCGCAAGATTTTTCAGACAAAAATTAACATTACACCCACTTTGATCCACAGCTGTTATACTGTGATGAACATTGAAGGGGTAAGCTGATAAATCTATTTAATTTACGATACCTGTATATTATATAATGGATATATTTCACAACATATGCGAATACGGAAGTGAAATGCAAGCATTAGAACTTCTCTACCTAACTTTCCTAAGAATCGGCCATCCCCGGAAAAAATTGGATCACAGTGGCTGCGAGGGGAAATATGTTACGGACCAACTAGACACTTCAGCACAAAATCAGTCTGGTGTCCACAGTTCGCCTGCACCTACTATTTATTTCCCACACCTACCAGATTAAGATTCCGCATGTAAGCACTATTACACCAACACACAGGGTTAGAAGGTCCGCAGATATCATTTATCTTGTGAATAGATAAAGCGGAGAGCAGATCTGTCGGGTGATCGATCGTTACTTTACAGCGATTGTGTGCTAACCGCTCATATTTCACTGTTGGATTTTCCTATCAACGGGTTTAAGTATGACTGATGATTTTGAAGGCTTATTGCTGGTGTTTAGTAGGTCAGATAGCTTTTGGCGTGTTTTATCCTTGAGATTTGCATTGCAAAATTAAATTAACAATTAATTTTCGTGGATTGCTTGCTCTCATCTATTCGATTGATTATACTTCATTTATTTCTTAAATTGTTTTCTAAAATAGTCTTTTAACCATTTCAAGTGTTTAACGTGAACTCTTTGAGTATATAACTCAAAGAGACCTGGACTTATTTCATCCAGTCATCACTTTTACTGACAATCAGAATTATCTTACAAAACCAGACTGTGATGAAAGGATAAAGGGTTTACTCACGGACAGACAGACATTTAGCTTTATAATAGGAATTAATTCGTTTTAATCCGGACTGAGTCCGCATCACAAAGATTAATTCGGATTTAATTAAGTAAAAACAGATATTTTTCAACTTACCGACTCGATACTGATAGATTTGAGCCTCGAAATAAGCGACGAAATACCTCTGTTGGACTGAAACTTCCTCCGAAATAAACAGACTATTTATTTCGCCCAGATGACATACGCTATAAGAGAATATTAGGTCCCTCAGCATATTATTATAATATTTATATTATTTTCCCTATGCTACTACCCATCAGTTGAATTCTGCATAAGTGCTTGATAAAATCCCATATATTACCTTATACGACATCCGGAAGACACGACACTTATTCTATAACGAACCCTATACCTATGTTATAAATAACTCACCCTATTTTAGTTTCCCGTGAGTCACCGATATCCGCTTGTTTCCGAGACCAACTAAACTGAGAGGTGGGTATAATCCCATTTAACAGCTCTCAAAAATAAATCTTTTAAAATATATCTCTCAAAATTAATTTAAAAAAGTAACGTAAAAGAAATAAACTTATTTTAAACTGAATGAAGGTATCGTTTTGCATGGAGATTGGATTGGAATATTGTTTTTTTTTTCAAAGCAATAAATTGAGAATTTTGTATGATTCATTAACTGGGCATCACTATGCCCGTTAAATATGTATACTTTGATAGCATTTGCCAAGTGAGGATGGTTTGATACTAGGTATTCGTTCACCAACGTTTCGCCAGTCAGTATACGCCTGACATGTTCATTTTTTCAGCAACGTTTAAATTAAAACCCGATGTTATTTTCTGCACTGTGTTTCAACGGACACTATATTCTCACTCCATCCAGCTCTCGCAACAAAAACAAAACGTGGTGTGTTTCCAACACTTCTCCCTAAAAACGAATTCAGCTCACATCTGGCGATGAAGCGTACAACAGATGAACAGACAAAAGAATCGTCCACACTAACTAACAATGTGCCAAATATATCTGTCGGGTGTCTTGCGGTAAAAACAGAGAGTGGTGTAATTAATCGGGTGACCGCTGCACTAGGGGTAACGAACACACGAACATAGAGTAGATACGTACAGAAGACTCAATACTCGTACAACGAGAGTTACGCTCGCAGGAATAATCCCCCTGACTAGACCTCCTTGCTGAATTTCGATG
Source organism: Xestia c-nigrum (assembly GCA_916618015.1). Taxonomy (NCBI): domain Eukaryota; kingdom Metazoa; phylum Arthropoda; class Insecta; order Lepidoptera; family Noctuidae; genus Xestia; species Xestia c-nigrum. Next base: position 27,563,342 of record OU745247.1, read on the forward strand.
GTGGCTAATCGACGACTAGCCGTCGGCACAATAGATATTATAGCATCATAATATCTCCCTTACTTCACATGTCATCATTTGCAGTCTAACCGGATTCAGCTGAATGCCATTATTTGACATAGAGCGACTGCCTATTTGAACTTCACATCCTATTTACCACTCACACCTAACAATGAGTTCAAACCCAACAGCACTCTCCCTTCCCTCATTCTCACAGTCCTATTACGCTTGGCCCTGTTTACTCTCGTTGTGTGGAGTTCAATTTCTGGATTTTTCTATTCTGTGTCGGAAAGCAAGTGTGTTTTGACGATGTCAGTGTTTTGGCGGATTGGGGGAAGTAATTGCAGGTTTTTATGGTAGAGTGGTGTAGTTTCGGAATTAAAGCATCACGTAGTCGGGCTTACGTGGTTCGGGAGTGCAAAAGATTCTCGAGATGCCTTTCTTGAGACAATCATTTACGCTGCAAATGTGCTTCATGTGACTTTCAGCTCAACTAATGCTTTTACTTTTTAATCTCGGCACCTTTAAACCTGTCATCAACATCATCTCAGCCGAAAAACGTCCACTGCTGGACATAGGCCTCCCCCAAGTGTCGCCACATTGACCGGTCCCCTGCTACTCGCCGGATTCCCGCAACCTTCACCAGGTCATCGGTCCACCTAGTGGGAGGTCTTCCAACGCATCGTCTTCCGGTTCGCAGTTGCCACTCCAGAACTTTTCGGCCCCATCGGCCATCCGTTCTGCGAGCAATGTGCCCTGCCCACTGCCACTTAAGTTTAGCAATTCTTCGGGCTACGTCAGTGACTTTGGTTCTCTTGCAAGACATCCGTCTTCATTTCTGATTCGATCACGCAAGGAAACTCCGAGCATAGCCCTCTCCATTGCCCTTTGGGTGACTTTAAGCCTTTTGATAAGGCCCATTGTGAGCGACTTTAAACCTGTACTTTAACTTATTATCTGAATAGACTTGCCAATTCGTTGCGGCCCTAACTACTAATGTTAAAATGTCCAATTTGTCTCTTTGTTGTGCAGACAAGAATAGAGTACTGTTCCGGCTTAAAGCAGGACCCGGATTCAGATTGTAGCCCAAAACACGTTCACACAAACTCGAATCAAATAATAAACCAAATACAGGTCCTTCTAATTCCAAATTCCTGTACAACTGTACACCATCACGCAGTGTAATTACACTCATTTGTTCATTTAAATATTTAATTGCTGGTGGTACGAGTGAATGAAAGCTTTGAACCACGTGTGACCACTAAGCGCCAGCGTGGGCCACTGTGTACGGGCAGTTGAATAGTGGCGGTGGTTTGTGGAACTTATAACTGAATTTATGCAATCATGCTAGTTATGTAGTGTGCGGGCGGAATTTCAGATGGAATGTATTATCTAATATTATTAAAATGACAAAACCTTCATTGACTCGTCTTTCAGGAAAAACTTTTCGCATTTCTAAGATTTGAAACCAGGTAAGTAAAACATCACAGGATATATAACATCAGTATTTTCTTGCAGTTTTCCTATACTTAATGTATTTTTTGGCGTTGCTTTTTTGCTTCTTCCTTACTTTTACTAATAGTCGTTACTTTAGTTCTGACTCTCCCTTCCGATCTATATCATCTATATAAGTACATTCCTCGAATTATTGCTCACTGTTATTGCGTCAATATCGTTAAAATACAACCCGAAATATGTAATTCCTGTTACAAAAGCATTTTGGTAACATTTTCAGAAAATCATTTCAGCACCTAATTACCGGTGAAAAGTTACTGAGTAGCCTCTAATCACAACGAATATAAACAAAACCAACCACGTTTCTAACTTACGACATAGACTAGTGAACATGATTACTTCCCAACATTTCTTTCAACACAAGTTACGGTCACATCCTCAAACTTCTCCTCACAACGTGCCCGCGCCTCAAAGCCGGCGTTACAGCAAAAAGGCTGGACCATCACAATTACCGACTTCCACTACATAAGCCTAACTAAAGTCGCAGCATCTCGCAGCAAAACATCGGGGCTCCTGGCCCACTTTACATCAACTGGGACACTAGATGTAGGGCGTCAGAAGGGCCACATGACTCAATCGTGGATTGAACAGAAGATTAACCAAATGGAAAGTTATTGAAAGATGGCAAAATGTGTGGATGTCGAGTTACCCAACCTGGTGAGGCATGGAAACTAGCTAGATTACTCCACTTCCTTTTATGCAAAAGTCCGTAGACAAATCGAAAGAGTAGGTATTAGATCAGTTGTAGGTGTTCAGGACTGTCCCATATCCGATGCTAAACATGGGCCTTCTGTACCGCTTTGTACTGTACCGGAGCTCACAAAACGTCTGAAATCCGGAAAAATCCTGATACGTCCGGCCCAAGCCGCTCGGAACTGGTTATTTCCTGTCTTTAGATTAAGATGGCCGACCGTATCGTTCTATCACACTCGGCGTCCGCACGCTCGGGCGTCAGAGAGGGACAGCTAATGGTTATTTCATGATAGATTTCGATACGTCGAAAAACGTTGGTGGCGGCTATCGCATCAACACTTGAGCCTGATTAAATGACGGTCGGGGTCGTTAGGATCCCGCGGAAATTTGTTTCTGGCCCGCCTTTTCCCGATTCGGAAGTAAATAGTGCGGATTATACGAGCTGTGGTGTGCCGCCGGCGATAGCGCCTCTATGGAGTCTGTCGGACGAATCATTGATTCGGACAAATCTTGGATTGTGGAGAGAAGGAAAACTCAGTGGTCGAGATATTCATGGGATCTACCCCGTCTGTATGATTTGATGGAGCGGTTTGTGGCAGTACGTGAAAAATAGATAAGGACATAACCGAGTGTTAGGGATCGGTATTGAAATATAAATATTCTACAAGAATATAAGATATCTACAAGGTGATAAAACTCGGTAACATTTCTTCCATAAATATGAAATTTATGTAACAAACTCCAGAAACATGGCAGGTGTGCCTAGTTTATTTGATGATTTATATATCTGACTATTCATACAATTCTCGACAGTACAATAATAACGAATCCATTTTTATAGCAGATTACTTGTTATCAAAAAAGTATAGCAGCTTAGCAATACGATTGGGAGTTAAAACAGCCTCTAATATTTTATTTCTTGTCAGAACGTCTAAGACGTCCCAGTTCTGGGATATTTTGTAAATCCAATTTGGCTATACTTCTAAAGGAAAAGGCGATGCTTTAACAAGTTTAAAAGAATCGGCTAACCCTTTCAGACGGGGTTTTTATGAAGAGGTTTGTTTATATACCGTTATGGTGGTCTCAGATCAAGAACCTGATAGAACTGTCAATAGTTTCAGAAAGGCACTTGGATAAAACGCCAAAATTGAGTTCCAACAGGGGTTTCTGTTTTAATTCGTCCTTTGTTAGTCATCAAATATTTATATATAAAATAAAAACGCATATGTATTATATCGTATGCTATAAAATAATGCCCAATGGTTTAATGGTAAGTTACCCCCAACAATTCCTTTCGATTTCAGAAACCGTATAACAATTCTTTTCGATTTCAGAAACCGTGTAACAATTCTTTTCGATTTCAGAAACCTTGTAACAATTATTTTCGATTTCAGAAACCGTGTAACAATTCCTTTCGATTTCAGAAACCGTGTAACAATACTACGTTTGATCAAGTGCTACTAAAAGTAAATCACATTTGTAAACCAAAAGTTATAATAAGCAGAGGCGTACCTGAAAGTACACGCACATCTCCTGACTTATAGTTTAGTCCCATATGATAGGGCGAGCCTATTGCCAACCGGGCACAAGTCCAAACTCCGTGGCTGGTACTGAAAAATTCCTGATCCCAATAACATTGCCCAACCTGGGAATCGAGCCCTCTAATCTTGATAATAATACGGAAGCTAATCTTTCAAATAAAACCTTTAATTACCATCATAATAAAGCTTAAGATAACTACAACTCCATCTCAATTGTTAAACAATAAAACGATTTTAATGACATCCCCGCAATCAGTAGCGGCGAGGTTTATGCCTCTATAAACATAAAAGTTAGCTGCCTTCGGCTAAACACAGACAATTGGCGTTTCTTATCGCTTTTATTGCATAATCCTTGGCGGGAGTCGTACACTCTATTAGTATTAGTGTGGAAACATACAACGACGATTAAGATGGGCCGATATGCTGCGGCACAACTTCTTGCTACTGATGAGAGAATTTTTTGAGCGGGATTGAGTTGCTTAGCGCCCTTGGCTTTCTGCTATGAGCGGAAAATTTTCCAACGGTAAATTTACGTTTATAAATGCTACGAGTATCTTAATCTGAAAGTGTTATTTTTACGTATTTTTTTACTTAGGGAAACGAATTTCTTTCTGGTTTGGAATACTAAGAAGTTTATACAACATAATTTTTTGTTTACACTAAACCCGAAAAGGGGTCATTTTACTCATCATTTTGAACAACTTTTTCTATGGGACGAACCATGAAATCGCGAAAAAAAATCAGCTGTTCTCTACATTTATGTTCGCATAACTCGTCAAAATGTAGGGAACAGCTGATTTTTTTTCGCGATTTCAAGGTTCGTCCCATGGAAAAAGTTGTTCAAAATGATGAGTACAATGACCCCTTTTCGGGTTTAGTGTAAACTAAAAATAATGTTGTATATCTTAACAACTCAGGTTAACGCCTTAGAAGACTAGACTTCTTTAGACTTTTGGTTTTAGAAAAATACTTAACTCAAAATTCTGCATGAGTTTAGTAATAAAGTAGTCAAGTTCGTATCACACATTTTCCCTAAGCTTATTATTGTCCCACTGCTTAACGGAGGTCTTCCTTTAACCTAATAACCTTCCATTCTTCATTCTTTGCGGTTTTCTCAGTAACCCCTTATACACACATACATAACCTAGCCGCTCCAAGATACCACCCGTATACTTCTACCTCTAAGTACATAACAGAGACGTTAAAAATGGCTTAACTGAGACTAAAAGGCAGTTCTGGTGGCAATGCTGAGACGAAGCTTTAGGCCCTAATGCAATTAATACGTCTATCTATATTGTTTAGGTACGAATGCTGAACATTATGTGGTTTAGCTTGGCCTTCGCTAGAAGCGTCTCACCTGAGTTTTACGGTCTATTAAGAAGATTGTAATTTAAGCTGTAGTTTTGGGAGTAGAAGGAAGTGTGTCTGTGTGTTTCTGTATTGTATTATGTTGTGTGCTTATTGTAGATGGTTGCTGATCGGGATAGAGCCAGGCTACGTCCTATCTCGTAACTTTCCTATTTCGACAACCAAACAAAAGACGTGCACAACCAGTGAAAAAGTTTCCCAATTTGTACCTATTTTAATATTTTCATGGTAGGAATTGTTTGGTTGAACGTCATTGTCTTCGGAATTTGCAACTCTTTTCTTCCTGTAAGTTATTTTTAGCAGTGATAAAAAAACTTCATCTACTTTCTCATATTCTTGCCTCTTTTACATCTTATTTTACTACTTGCAACTTCGTCAAATTTAATACTGTACTTTTAACTGAATCAAAACCAGCACACCTGTAACAAAAAAAAAAGGATTAATATTTCCCCTTCTTGATTTGATGTAAATGCATGATATATCAGACCCCAATACATCACACATTTTCCCCTTACACCAATAAAATCGTATCAACATTATAGATTTCGCAATAAAAACACCAACAATAAAATATGTCCCAAAAAAGCTTTAAATCGCAATTGCGAAAATAAAACAAGAACTGGCAAACACAATATTTAATGATTAATTACAAAAAATATAATGTTGGTCCCGCGTGAAACATTCCGGTGATATTCGCGAGTGGGGTGGGCAGGGAGCAATTAATAGCGCATTAACGTACAATATTTGTCGCGATAAATAACGGCACGTGTTGGGCCAAATTTGCGAAACTCGCTGATTTATAAAACGACGGTGTACATGGTTGTTGTGGGGAAGGATTGAGTATGTGCTTCGTTTTTGGTATGAATTTGTGGATAAAGTATTTGAGAGCAGGAAAAATGAGTACAAAGGCAGTAACCTGGAATGTCCGTCATGTTGATTTACTGGCTAAGGTCTTGGCAGGCATTTTATTGTTAAGTAGTTAGTGTCAACGGTGATTTTTAGGTCGCACTAGATTTTTTATTACTCTTTTTTCCGATTACAAAAGTTTAAAAATATACTTTACGCATAAACTGGGATCTTGTATAAGTTACACAAAACATGACACAAATCTGTGAAAATACAGCAAGGAAGAGGTCACACCGCACTAATTATTAAATACAACCCGCAAATTATTCAGTTACCGGGCTCGAGCGTATAAAGCGCTGTCAATCCGAACAGCGTTTAAATAAACGCCCCCGAGGCCGCACGCCGGCGTGTCACGCTAAAACATTGCATACATACGTATCCGGCGTATTGATGCGTAGCACACAGTATTTAGCTTAAGAAGGTCCACGCAAAAATTTAAGTAATTCCTGTGGGACTTAGTATCCAAGAATACACTGTAAGGAAAATGCTGCTACGCTGTCAAATTCTTAAATAATATTATTATACTTACTAGTTAATTATGGCCTTGAACTTTTTACAACACTTCATGGTGGCTCTCCTTTCAGCAAAACCACAACATCTTCAGTACAGTCGGGGCGAATTTCGTGGTGCAGATTTTGTTTTATTATTATGAATTTTGTTGTAAAACAATACGTATTGCTTCGTTACAAAATAACAACAAGCAACAACTCTAAACAAATCATATTGTTTTATTTTTCGCTAATTATAACACAGGCATGTTACTGTTATCCTTTGTTTCGTAAAATTGCTAAGTCTGTTTCATAGGTACTGTTTTTCGTATAGTTTCCAAGACGACCATTTTGTTGATCTTTCTTTCTATTTATTTCGATCAATATGGACATTACCATAAAGTAAAAACACGATTGAAGTGAGGTAAACAGAGTATTTAAAATATGATCAACTATTGTGATCAACACAATTCATTATTATCCGTGATGAACTAAGCCATCTTCTTCGACAGTTTTAAGTTCTAACCGTTCTTTTCTTCTGTTTCATTGTATATGTTATGGACCAAGTGATGAATTGGCCATTATACATAATGCCTGGTCATTATGAAAAATGGTCAATATTAGAGTGCAATTTGATAAGAATTATTCAAATAATCAAATTGACCGGGCATTATACATATTGTCCATCACCTTTTGGGCAGAGTAGTACAAACATATTTATTTACTTTTTTTTTATTGTTATTGTCATTTATTTTAAAATAAACTAAATATTGAACCATCTAAATAATCAGACTGATTAATTGGATTAATCATTGAGGACTTATACATTAAGAAGTCATATTAAAAATATAACATTAAACAAAATATGATTTATGTATAATAAATCAAAATTTTACAACATGTCTATTATTGTTTTATAGAAATGGCTAATTATTATCCTACTCATCATCATCATCAAGAAAGGCCCGGCTTTTGTATGAGGACCAGTTTCCCCGTCTTCCAACGAAGTAAGAACTGGCCTCTCTCCAAGCATGCGCTTAAGAGCCCTTTCAGTCGGGGCCCGAGAGCCTCCGCATCCGAGACCAGGACCCAGGCTTTGCCAGGCAAGTCAGCGGGTCCCGGGGCGGTATTTTTGGCCTCGAGCCTTCCTACCGCCACTCTCAGGTCCACCTTGCCCTCCGCATTTCGAGGACATTCTGCAACACTTTCTCAGCGAAATCTGTCTCTGGAACATCTTCATCATCATCATCATCATCATCATCATCAGCCTATAATGTTCCCACTGGGACACGGCCTCCTCTCAATTAGAGGGAATGGGCCATAATCTACCACGCGGGCCCAGTGCGGATTGGTCGATGTCACATGTCTTCGAATTTTTGGTTCTAGGACATGCCGGTTCCCTCACGATGTTTTCCTTCACCGTTTTGAGAGCAGCGGTGATGAATTAAATTACACAAAGTAATGCGCCTGTCTGGGTTCGAACCCACGACTTACTGTTCGTAAGTCGGGGCCGCCACCACTGGGCCACCGTTGCTCCTTGGAACATCTTCAGGCAAAATAAATCTTAATTTCGTAATTCAGTGTTAACACACTCGCGTTGACACTGAGTTACGAAACTGAAACCCATCCGCGTCCGTCCATCAAATCAAATCAAAATCAAATCAAATCATTTATTTTTGCAAACATGGGTACATGGATGTTCTGTTTTAATAAAGTCCTCCACATTTTGCCGTCATTTGGGCATGCAAATAGTTAATTGGTTAACAATAAAATTATAAATTCCAGATAAGTGGCATGTCAATGGAAAAATTAATGGAACATACAATAAAAAATGTCAAGAACGGTCAAAGTCATTTAAACAAAAATTAATACAAATGTCAACCTGTTCAAAGTACAATGTACCATGTACCATGTTCGCTTACAATGCAAAACTAAACAAAAACAATAGCGCTTGAAGTCCGCCGCACGAGCCGTGCGCTGGATGACGGTCTCTGATTGGTCAAAGCGTGCCACGCCATGCGTGCCTCTCTCCCCGCCCTCACACCGCGTCAAATTTAGCTTTATTATCAAAGCGCCCAATTATCATGTAGCAATATAATAATGACCGTGCAATGTGATAAATAATGAAGTTAAGATAGTATTAATCACTTAGCCCGATAGAAATAGCCATTATTCATAATGCTCGAACATTATGTATAATGCCCGCATTAATCACCTGGTCCATAACATATAGATTAGATGAAAGTCATCTGGACCCAGAATGTGACCTCGATAAATGACTAATTATGTCATACGGGGCAAGCGGATATAGCCGAACTGCACCTTTACTGAAATATTTGTAATATATTTACCTAAACGTCATAATAAAATAAACCTGATTTATAACTTAATTTAAACTCGTCCGGCTCTCACGATCTAAAGATTAAATTATGGTGATTTAGTGTGATAAGTGCCGACCATAAAAGGCAGCAAGTGTTGTACGTAGTTGATACAAAGCAAAGAAACGGACCAACCAAGCGATGTCAAACTTACGCTGGTTTTTACTAAGAGGTCCCTAAATTAAAAACCTTAGTAATAATGTTATTGTTGTTACGTCAACTTTCAACGAGACACCAACATTAAAAATCCAACAATTCACTTTATTAAGGCATACGGTGCCGCCTAGTGTTAGTTAACTATGAATATGCAGCACTGAACCACATTATGATTGTCCTAGAAAATTTTGTCAAATTAAATTGATCAATCGATCCTGAAGATCTTTAAGTCAAGTCTGAACACGGTTCTTTTCGAGAAGCGTTCTGTTTCGTTGAACAAATCTACCAAACAATTACAAAAAAAAACCAGCTCTATTTTATTTTGAACACGCAAACGCCTCATATTTTAATAATCATATACTAGAAATAAAAAAATAAGGACGTTTATGAAAATGAAGATTGCGAATGTCCCGTGGGAAAATTCTCGAGTTAATTTAATGTCACAAATTGGGTTTCCCCTTACGATCAGCTTGAAGGATTTATTTAAGTCGCACGCGATATTTTTACGAGAACTGACGCGGCATGAGACACGCTCGCGCTTGACGATGGTGTTGTAATAGGAACCCGGTTATTGGGGCAGATTGTTATAGAACTTGGTGTCATTTTGTTTATAATGAAAGTTAGAATTGAAAATGAAGGGCTTGTACGGAACGTCCCTAGTCCTGTTGCAGGTCTGTGTCGGTATTCACGCAGCTGTAGGAACAGTGAAGTATTAGTCAGTAGGAGTATGACATAACCCTCTCTTCTCGCCCGACGGAAAACAAACTCTGCCTGAAAAGACTCAGTGGAATTATAGGCACATGAAGCATTAGTATAGCCTTGAAGAACAGCAACGCATTTACATAGCCCCTGGTAAGTTGCTCGTGCTTGTAGATAGACGATAGCCAATGTATGAGGAAAAGGAGGATTCCCAGTTTCTAATAACCATGATTAGCGACCACAAATATCAGTTTGGATGTTGCTTTTACCACCTGAAGAAATCTTGTTTCTTTCTGCTGAAAAGACCCCACTTACCTACTTATTACTAAAAACTTCCCCTCGATACGTCCACTTTACCAGCTACTTTCCTCGACTAGTAAGCAACAATACGCTTGGCTTCACCCCCCCCCCTCCTGCGCCCCCCCCCCCACCGCCCCCCTCGCCCCGCGGGACGGTGACCACTTTATTTGATTGGCCCTAATGACCGGCGTGACTCCGGAGCCAAGTGCCGCGGAGTGGAAGTGAGAGCGGTGACGTTTACGTACCTTCTGCTACAGGATGAGCGGTGAATGATGAGTGCCTCATCGTGGAGTATGTGTTCTAGTGCTTGGTTAAGTGCTTGAACTAGAACAAGAAGAGGAACTGATGTCATTCCTGGCGTTGACCTTCAAAGTTTACAGAAACGTTTGTCGAAGTTTACGTAAGCCGTAACCAACAGAAAACCACGACCACCTAGGTACACCTACCCTTTTCCCAAAACAAACATGTTTCTTCCGTATATTCTGTTAAATATGTAAGTATAGAAATTTTAGAATACTGACTTACAAGTCACAGCTTACTGCTAAGCCTAGAAAACTTGACTCTCTGCACGCGACAGTTCAAACAGTTTTTATAAAAATTATCCCCTGAAGGAGAAATAGGGGGTAAAGTTTGGATTGTAAGACTTGTACTGTTATAATTATCTCTTAAAATAACAAATACTTCAAGAAGCCCGCTACTGCTAACACCCCACCCCCACTGTAAGCCTCGTCCTGAGGGTTCCATACGTTTTCACGGACATTGAGCTCTGTTGGCACAACAACGATAATAGCTTCAAAACCTTCAGGATTATGGAACAGCTTCACTTGTTCATGTAACTTCACTTAATCCGCTTCATGTAAATGTTGCAGGGCTGGCGGGAGATTGGGATCGTTGCAATAATCCTAAACCAATGATATCTTATGCATTTCCAAAAAAATAACATCTTTTTTATTAATTTTTAAGAATATTCATAAGGGAGTCCCCTTATGAATATTCTTTATAATCCTAAACCAATCGTTGCAATAATCCTAAACCAATCGTTGCAATAATCCTAAACCAATGATATCTTATGCATTTCCAAAAACATAACATTTTTTTTATTAATTTTTAAGAATATTCATAAGGGAGTCCCCTTATGAATTTAATATAGGTTAGATTGTGCTGCACATTATGTGTCTTCTTGCGTGTTTGCAGCGGCTTTGGAAACTACAAACTATCAGATCAGAGTGCCTAGGCAAAGTAACAGCGATGATGAATGGATGATGATTGAATTGAAACTGTATTTCCAATTCTTTTTATTTTTTTCCTTTTCGACAGTCTTTTTGAAGTTAATTAAGTTCGCGAAGATATAATTATCCTATTTCTGACATTCAAAAGTGCCTGGTATAATTGAAATAAATGCTTTGACTTTCTGCTTGAGTTTGAGCTATTAGCTTATCTTACGTATTGCGGAAATTTCGTAACGGGCCCACTTTGAGATTATTTTACAACGTATACTCCTACAGTCTGGCAGACGTAGTAATCAAGGATTATTCCATTTGACGTGAACTAAACCCTCGCCAGTTTTGTTAGAAATAATTATTTGCGTGGGATACACTAATTCCGACTGTAATTTATGTACAGAATTAACAAGGTACGTTTGGTTAGCAAAGTTACAAAGTAATTTTACTGAAAGTGAAAATGTCTTGAAGTAAATTATAATTAGAAAACACCTACCTTCTTCTTTTGAAAGAGTAATCAACAAACCGTTCCTGAACTATGAAAATAGTTAGGTTTTCTTACTAAGTAGTTGCAATATGGCATTTAGGCTCGCCCCATAAAACATACATAATGGCGAAATGTTGGTGAACTTTTAATGAACCCCTTTGGTAGTTACAGGCGTTTTATTATGCACCATACATTTTTAAGTTTATTTTAAGTTTCTTTAAACGTTTTAAAGGCAATACGAGCGCGTTGATACAAACTTTACAGTTGTTTCACGGCGGGCTCTCTGAACTGTTTGACTTTCTACCGACATAAAATGGCGCCAAGCCTACCGTAATCCTATTGACTGTATGACCACTGTGTCCATACACAATTTTATTTGACTTTTACGACAGTTCGGTAACACAGACACTTGACATTAATGTGTTTAATCCAAACATGAAAATCACTAAATATATTATTTACGCCCGCGGCTGTCAAGGGTTTGTTATCTAAGTTTACTATCAAAGTGATTTTCTGTTAAATCTGAAATGTATTGCTGTTATAAATAATAATTAATCTATCAAACACACAAACTACATTTATTTGAATTGTTCTGTCTGTACATTGTGATTCCCGGTTTATGAGCAATAATAACGATTACCTATATTATTATTTTCTAATGATATTTTTGTTTCATCCACATTCATACATATTTCATTGTGTGTTTGCACTGGTTGTAAAATACAACATTTTTATGCAATATGTCTTAAGTTATTTATAAAAAGTCATGATTGCACTTTGGTGTAAGTATCGTGTTCTGTTTTATCGAAAAAAAAATGTTGTGCCCGACAGGGTCCATGTGAACTGTATTTTAACTGTAAGATCTTATAAAAGACTGTATGTGATATGCAATAAATAATTGAATTGAATTGGATCTTAATGTTAACTTCGAGCAACGTTTACAAATGAATTAAGCAAATCAAGCAGAACCACAAACAGAACTAGATCTAAAACACATTACCTTCATAAATTATGGTCCTAAGTCTATAAACCAGGACCCAGAGTAATTTCAAGTGAAAATAAATAATTTGGTATGATTGAGAAATCTGGTAGATAACGAATTGACAAATATATCCTCGTTAGATATGCATGAGCCGTACAAAATGTCCGGCCCTCGATTTGTATTAATATAATATTTCACGGCACTCTGAGACGTCGGTAATGGGTGGTGGGTGTGTGAAACACGAACTGCTCCTACCATGATTATTATTGCTAGAAAATACCGTTTTACTTAAAGAATTTGCAAAGTCTCGTATTCGTATTTTTTACGTATACTCTGTTAACAGCATCGAACTTCCGACACTAGCTTTTGCTCTCATCATCGTCAGATATTCTCGCTAGCAAACCAAGGACCACTGTGGACCTGCCGGGGTTGCGGGCCTGTTCGAAAGAGATACCGGGGCCCCGGAACATAAAGGGCGAGGAAGGAACATGGATGTGTTTTAGTCAGTAAGAGTCTGACACTCCCTCCCGCTCCGCCCAGAGTGGGAGAAGTCATTTGATGATTTCCCATCCTAAAAAAAAAAAAAAAAAAAAGGATCACTGTGGAGCGTCTTACGGATCGAGGTTACCACTGATGACTGTAAGCAAGAGAAAAAATCTGTAGTACTACCAAGCGATACAGTGGTACTGCGGGAAGATTTTTTTACCTTTGGTACCACTAGGATTGATACATGAGATCATCGTCATCTGACCAGGGTTTTCCCAACTATGTTAGGGTCGGTTTCCAGTCTAACCGGATGCAGATGAGTACCAGTATTTTACATGGAGCTACTGCCTATCCGACCTCCACAACCCAGTTAATACAAGGGTAATATGATACCACTTGGTAAGACTGGTTGTCTGACTTTTTGAGCCACTAACTATTTGTAACGACTGCCAAAGATGGTCAAATGACAGCCGGGACTAACAGCTTAACGTGCTTTCCGAGGCACGGCACATAAGTTCAACAATCATAATCTCAACATTGAAAATCACAACTGCCTTTTTAGTCGAAACCGATATTTGTAAATCTATTCATTTCGTAATCCATCTTGTTTAAACTACAAAGGCTACAACTTGAATTATAACAGTAATTACTTCGTATAACGGTAGTTCCACACATTAATTGTATCTTTAATGACCCATCACTACACCACAAATAACAACATTATAAAATACCAACACCTCCTATATCACTTTGACAACATCAGTATATTTAAAAATCTTTGACGCTAACACATAGTAGTGGCAACACCTCAGATCGTAGAAATGAGGTAGATAGCATGACACGTCTGGACTAGTATTTCCACTGTTAAAATATCTTGTGACGTAAATTCGTTGTACTAAATAGGATTTTGCAGCCGTTTATCATGTTTTAAACGTTTTGTGACAGATTTTGACAGCACTTCACTGCCTACACGTTGTCATTTTCTTCTTATCAGTCTGGGAATGTCAGCTGCTGAAATATAAGCCTGTCAAGGTCTACTATACTATAAGTCTTGTGATCAAAGGGGATATTACCTCTTAAATCGGTAAGCTTAAATTGGAAGTTTTGATGTTGATAATATAATATTGTTTTCAGTCGACAGTTCGTTCCCTATTTCATGGGAGCGGAACATAGCTAGTGACGTATGGGTGTACGAACTCCACTTCTTTGAAGACCTCTATGAAGAGTGCAGTGTATCTCATCTTGATATCATTGCTCAGCTTTACTTGTTCACACTTATAGTACAGTCGCTTCATGTAAAATACTGGTATCCAGATGCATCCAGTTAGACTGGAAGCCGACCCAACATAGTTGAAAAAGGCACCGCAGATGATGAGTGATAATATTTTTCATAAAAATCTACAATGATTAATATGCTACTTGTGGCAGCGGGTTAACCATAATAATTTCTAGAAAACTTACGCCAGCTTAAATGATAACTGTCATAACCGTTAACCAATGAAACATGACATCTTACAACAGGTCAGACAACCAGAGATTATTTTATTTACATCTAATTTCTATTCAATTTAGATCAGCCTTCAAATCGCACATAAACTGTCATTTTAACCAATCAAATATGACATTTAACAACAGATTAGCCAATCAGAGACTTGATCAAACTTTCAATAGTCGCAGGTTGCCGTCACTACTTATATGCAAGGCCTGGGTGACTCACAATCATTTACCATATCTATGTAAGTTGTGCGATCGCTCGATTGGTTCGTATCTTATCTGTTCAACACAATTATGTATCTGTTGCTAATAAATCAGGGTTTAGCGATATCTCCGGATCTGTCTGTGTGATGGTGATTAATAATGCGGCTGTTGCTAGTTAATTAATACGAGGTTTAAGAGTTTTGTTTAGGGTTTAAATTTGTTAACAGTTTGCTTTTATACTTAAAATTTTGCATTTGTGACATAACCCAGGACTGTCAAGGAGACAGTGTGGTCTGAGTACACCACACCCCATCTTTACATTTATGCCATCTAAAGAAATGAAAACTTATTTTCAATGAGGTCTAAATTAAGCCTCTCTAAGTAAAAAAAGTAAACTCTCTAAGTAAATTGTCACTCTCTCTCTGTGTAAGTATTTTTGTCACTTCAGCTTAGTTTCAATAACTAAACTAGAGCATTAAGCGTCTTTATTGATAAGTCGTAACTAATAATAAAATTTATCAAAGTTTTACCAAAAAACTTTTGAAACTGTCTTAATTAAGACTAAGCCAGTTTAATCACATGAATCGGGGAAAGCCGCTGTAAAACACATTTCCAACTAAAACTACTTGTTAAAACTATTAATTCCCACATCCCAAGAGCAAAGAGATCCAAAATCTATTTACTAAAGCCATTAATTATAAATGCTCGCTATAATTAACAAGAATTCCCCAAATTCAATAAATCCATTGGAAGCAGGCCGCAGCTCTCCTGTGACATACCTCCTACTACAATATTAAAGGGTACAAATGAGTGTACAGCCAAACAAACAGATTGGGAAGCAGGCCACTGACTTATTACTGCTTTAAAACACTTTTGTGAGTATGCTGAACGGAGCAGTTTTTATTTTACAAAGCTAACGTAGCTATTACACACGATTAAGATGCAGAGTGTGAGAGTCCGAAGCGCGAAACTAACAATTTGGTTTTACTAACACTGACAGACTATCACAATTATTTCTGTCAATACATGTCATGTGATTTTACACTTCAGGTGTAATATTCATTATATTAGTATACACTAATACAATGAATATTACACCTATGCCACCTATGCCTATGTTTAGCTCTGGGTACAAAATACCGAACATAAGCGACAATACTGTCGCTTATGTTCGGTATTTTGTACCCAGAGCTAAACAGTTTGTTTGACTGTACTTTATTCGGGAGAAGCAATCATTGAACTATGAATTAAGTATAAGTTAAGGGACATGTTATAACGAGATAATCTTTGATCTTCATCGTATTTGGTTTTGATTATAAGTTAGTATGTGCTTAAGTGAATAGTGAGTGGGTTGTAAGTGGGTTGGGAATTTATAGTAACAGAAGTCAGTGCTCTTTTATATGATACAAACAACATAATCATAACCAAGCTTTTTTAACGAAAATTCGCAACACCGGGCTTTAAACAATGAAAAGAAAACAACCAGAAGTAAAGAATAAGACGTAGGTAACTAAATTGGTCCTGTCAAAAGGCATGATGTATGTCTGAACTCAAAACTTTAAGAAAATGTCACAGCACTGGTATTTGCTTAGAGACCATAGTCAGATGAACAAATTAAATAAAGTGTAGACACGAAAAACAAAAATAAAATAACAAATATGAAATAATTAAAACAAATAAAACAAATTATCTAAGTATACCTAACGTTACCTCAATTTTTAGTGCAACCATATTTGGCTACAATAAGTGATGGAAATTGGGACAAGAACAAGTTGTTACATAAATTAGTATCCATGTTCTACCTTTACGATATTATAGTATTTTCATGTTTCAGACACTTTATACTTGTGAGGAAATATAGTATTTAGACACTATAGGTACTTACACTTTATACCATCATTCATTTTCATTATCCTTGCATATTTTTATACATCTACGTCGCGCTTTGGCAGTAGTTATTTTAGCTTGCGTTAGATTCGATCTAAAACGATGTTTTAACATTGATTTCGCTGAAATAAAAATTATTTTCTCAATATTTACTTTGTTGACATTACGTCAATTGTCAAGCTGTCAGTTACTTTTCCTCTACTTATAATTTTCTTACTGGCCTAGGCCTATGAAGGTTTCTTTTGATTTATATAATTTAATTTTATTTTATTAATATATTAGCTCAAATAATGTATTTTAGAGATAATTACGATTGTTTACTAAATAACAGTATCTTATCTTACTTTTATATAATTAATTAGCACGCTCTCAGAATTCTTCGAGGAAGTTTTTACTGATTATTACTGGCTGTTTTAAATACTGGCAACTGACATTTTTGATTTTAAAGTCAAATAATTCTAGGGAGAATTATAGAATTTTATTAAAACAACTGATATGGAAAAACTGCGGATTTTTGGCTATAAAAGGAGATTTTCCTGCCACATTCGGCAGTCTGGAACGGGATCTCATACGAGATATATAGTATATCGTCACTACTGACAGTCTATAAGTCAACGGTACGTGGTAGCTGAACGCCGGTCTGCAAGTCTACCTTGCCTGCTCACTGACGAGCCCCAAGCCCTAAAGCAGCTGAACGCCTGTCTCAAGAACTACCTTGCCTGTCCACTGTCGCGCCCCAAGACCTGAAGCCGACAAGGAAGCCGATCGTCGGTCTTCAGTACCCTGCAAGTCGGAAGCTGGTCATCTGTCTCCAGTGCGGGACCTCATAAGTCTACCTTGCCTGTACACCGACGCGTCCCAAGCCCAAGTCAAGTACAGTAAAACTACCTACTATAAGTCCATTCTGAGCAGCATTTATGTTTAGGTCTTTTTTAAAATAAATTTATTTGTTTGTGTTACCTATTTTTTATTTTCTGGGATAAGTAATACGACAATTTGGCGCCCCAACGGAAAATCAAAACGAGATATCACTCATTCTTTTCAAAATTCTGAAACAAACTAGCACTAGTATTCCCTTTTGACTCTTATTTGGCTTATTCTCTTTTTATACTCTTTCATCTCATTCTAAACACACTCACACACTTTAACATACGATGCGCGTCATCGAATCATAGCAAGATCTAAAATTGCTATCGGATCCTCTAGAGTCCTCTCTAACACTCAAGTCCTCCTCTTAAACACTTATATCAAACTAAGTAAAGTGTCGTGGGCTCTTAACTATTTATCGGCTTTTTAAATAAAAACCCACTAAGTTTTTATTACTAGAATCATCGGTTTACGATTTTACTTATTTTATTATGTAGGATCCTCTCGTCCTCTCATCTTTAATACTTGAGTGCTTTCTAACACTTGAGTTCTTTACGCTTGAGTCTCTCTCGAGTCCTCTTGAACACTCCTTTTTCACTTGAGTTTTCTTTAACTCTTGAGTCTTTTTCAAAACTCACTCTCTTGAGTTATCGTTTGGACTCTTTCCCTCATTTTCCTCCCTTTAATATAATTTTATCCTCTTTAACTTTAATTCTTTAATCATGGATAGAATTATTTTCTTTGAACTTCTTAACAAAGCTGAACTAGAATATGAGATAAAAATAAGATTAGAAGAACCAAAAGATACTGTAATACAGCTTAAAAAACAAATTCTTCAACTCGCACCTCGTAATTCCTCTACAGATATTTTGGACTCGATATTAGAGGTTAAAACTGATTTGGATGAACTTACCACTACCTTAAATTATATCGAATCAAAAATAATATTATTAGAACAAGGTAACAATAGATTAAACAAAAAAATTGAAACCTTTATTAATCATCTTTATTTTCGATTAGAGAGGATTGACATAGACTCAGATCCCTCAGAGATCAATCGTTTATCTCAAATTAAAGAGAGATTTTTCAACTTAGAATCAAAATTTAACTCTTTAATCACTGTTTCTATCAATCCTCAACCTATAACGGTTAACCGTCCCTCTTCGACTCCTAATACTCCCAATGAGACTATGTTCCATACTATTTTACCGGACATTCAGTCTCAACCTCTAAACTCAATTCCCAATAATTCACTTAACGAATTAAAACGCATAAAATTCGACGGCACTACTTGTCCGCGTTCATTCATCCAAAATATTCAGGAATTTAGTATTTCAAGAAATATTACTTCAAACAAATTATTGGATCATGCGTTTGAATTACTTACCGGTAACGCTTTACATTGGTACCGTTTTAAACGTGATTCTTTGTTATCATGGGACGAACTTTGCGAAGCTTTGATTTCAGACTTTAGCTGTTTTGACTATGATCATAAATTACTAGAAGCCATTAACAGTCGAACTCAAGGCAAGGATGAACCAATAGTTATTTTTGTTTCCATACTGACTGGAATGTTTTCCAGACTTTCAGAGAAACTACCGGAAACTAAAAAACTACAAATTATTATTCGTAACATCCGGCCATGTTATTCACCTTATATCGCGAATAATAATATCAACTCAATCATTTCGCTTATTTCATGTTGTCAAAAATATGAAGAATTTTTGGACAAAGAGAAACGTTTCAGCGAACCTCAAACTACAAATAATCCTTTATGTGTTGAATTTAATTATAAATCTTCTTCTAATTTAACGTCAAAGACTTCAACATCTAACTCATTTCCTCCTAATACAAATTTTAATCGCTTTAACTATAAACCAAAAGTTAATTCAATTAATAAAGTTAATAATAATGCTTTTTGTGTTCGATGCCGCACTAATGGGCATACACTGAATAATTGCTCGCAACCTCGTACATTAATAATTTGTTTTAGATGTGGTTTAAAAGATGTTAAATCTACTGATTGTCCTAACTGTAATAAAACTAATTCAAAAAACTAAATAACGGCTTGGATTATAAAAACTGGCAGGATTGGTTACAAACCTTAAAAAATTTCTTTCATTGTTACAAAATAACTTCAATATATGATAATGAAAAAGATTTTAATCGTCCTTTTATTGATATTTCTATCAATAACAAAATATTTTCCGGTTTACTAGATAGTGGTAGTTCTATTACAATACTTGGTAATAATTCTCACTTAGAAATTTTAAAATTAGGCTTCACGTTATCCAAGTCTTTTCCAATGACGATTACTACTGCCAGTAATCATAATAGTAGATCCCTTGGTTCAATTGACATTCCGATTAGATACAATAATCAAACTCATCTAATCCAAGCCTTCGTATTTCCGAATATATCTCCTTCAATTATCTTAGGAGTCGACTTTTGGAAAAAGTTTAACCTTGTTCCACACATACTTTCTTCGGCTTTTAAGCCAAATACTAAATGTTCAGTGGTTACTGAAACTACTAAACAAGTACTTCCTTATAATCACCTCTCTTTAGAGCAAAAAACTATCGCTGATGACATGATTAAACGATTTAAAGCTATATCCTTCGAAAGTAGAGGATTACTGGGTCGCACTCATCTTATTAGTCATCATATCGATACCGGTGATACTCCTCCAATTAAACAACGATGTTATCGCCTTTCTCCCGAAAAACAAAAAGCTCTCATTATAGAAGTCGATAAAATGTTAGAATGGGGCGTTATTGAAAAATGTGAAAGTCCTTGGCTTTCTCCGGTTATCATTACACCTAAAAAGAATGGTGAATGGAGATTTTGTGTTGATAGCCGTAAACTAAATTCAGTTACTCGTAGAGACGCGTATAGCCTTCCATTTGTTAATGAAATCTTAGATAATCTCAAAAACGCAAAATTTCTTTCTAGCATCGATATTGCTAAAGCATTTTGGGAGATTCCTTTGAAAGAAGAATCAGATAAAGATAAAACAGCTTTTTATGTCCCTGGTCGAGGCATGTATCGTTTTGTTATCATGCCCTTTGGTTTAACTAATGCTCCAGCTACTCAGCAAAGACTTATGGACATGCTTTTTACTCCAGAATTTGACAATAAGGTCTTTTGTTACCTTGATGATATAATTATCATATCTGAATCATTTGAAGAGCATATCTCTTATCTAGTTAAAGTTCTCGAGAAATTAACGTTTGCTAAATTGACTATTAACTTCGAAAAAAGTCAATTCTTTAAAAATGAACTTAAATACTTAGGATACATTGTTGATGAGTACGGTTTACGCTCAGATCCGGTTAAAATTAAAGCAATACTCGATTTCCCTACTCCTACTACTCGTAAAGAAGTGAGGAAATTTATTGGAACTTGTAGTTGGTTTCGTCGTTTTATTCCTAACTTCAGCACAATTGCAACTCCACTTAATAAATTAACTTCTTCTGGTAAAGATGCCCCTAAATTCATTTGGGATAATAATGCTACTCTGGCATTTAATAAGCTAAAAGAAGCTCTGGTAACTACTCCTATATTAGCTTGTCCTGACTACGACCTCCCTTTCTCTGTACATTGCGATGCTTCTAACTTCGGTATCGGAGGTATGTTAACACAAATAAAAGACGACAAAGAAGTAGTTATAGCTTATATGAGCAAATCTCTTAATAAAAACGAACGAAATTACTCAACTACAGAAAGAGAAACTCTTGCGGTAATTTCAGCTTTAGAACATTGGCGTTGTTATATCGATAATGGTAAACCATTCACTGTTTATACAGATCACGCAGCACTTATATGGTTTCTAAAATTGTCCAATCCATCTGGTAGACTCGCACGGTGGGCTCTTCGGTTGTCATCTTTTAATTTTATTCTAAAACACAAAAGAGGTAAAGACAATTTAGTCCCTGATTTACTCTCGCGTACATCATGTCCACTCGGTGTTAATCCTGTCTTACTTAATCCTCAACTCGTACCTCCAGCATTGGAACGCTATAATAACCTACTTTTGGAATGTCGTAACAATCCTGATCAATACCCTAATTATACTATTCGCGAAAATAAATTATTCCGCTATACTCAATCTCCCTACGCGTTAACTGAAGATTTCGCGTGGAAAGAAGTTCCTCATCCTGATCTTCGGGAAACCCTTATCAAAAATAACCATGGGTCCCCAGACCAGCCTCATCTAGGAATCTTTAAAACTTATAAAAAACTATCACTTCTATATTACTGGCCTGCTATGTTTAAGGATATCGCTAAAGTAATTTCTATCTGTGATAATTGCTTGACTTACAAACACGCAAATCACTCTCCCTTCGGCCTTATGGGTAAACCAAAAATTTGTTCAAGGCCTTTTCAAACAATTTCTTTGGATCTAATGGGTCCTCTACCTATGACTAGACGAAGAAATCAATTTATCTTAGTGGTTAACTGTTGTTTTACTAAATATTCTCTGATCTTTCCACTAAAACGGGCTTCTAGTACTAACATCATCTCTAACTTAGAAAATTTAGTTTTTCTTGTTCATGGAGTACCTCAGACTATTATTATGGATAATGGAACTCAATTTCAATCCCATGAATTTCGCAACTTTCTGGGCAGATATAACATACCACACATATTCTTCTCTCCTCATTATTGCCCCCAAGTTAATCCCACTGAAAGATACAATCGTACTATAATCACAGCTTTGTCATCTTTGGTTGGTGATGACCATAGATCTTGGGACACCCACCTCTCTAAAGTCCAATACGCTATGAACAGCACAACTAATGTTGCCACTGGTTTTTCTCCTAACTTTTTACTGTTTGGACGAGAAACAGTTACTTCTGGCTCACTTTACACGCCAACTAATAATCTTGATGAAATCGTTTTTCTACCTAGGGACATCTATGCTACTAACATAGGTTTATTATCTGCAATTTTTGATAAAGTTCAGATAGCCCTTCATATGGCTCATGCTCGTAACTCTGCTCGTTATAACGAAAGTCGTTCCTTTAAAGATTATAACGTAGGAGATACCGTCTGGCGAAGAAACTATGTACATAGTCAGGCTGGGATTTATTTTAGCGCAAAATTAGCGCCAAAATTTGTGAAGTCCACTCTGCCGTGCAGACCCTAAAACGCAGTAACAGGTTTTTTGTCATTTTTTTGTTCAATATTGAACCTTAATGGACACGTTATAAGGAACATGCAGATCTAATCAGGTTTTTGTTAGGATGCCTTAAACGGTAAAAAAAAAACAAATTTGTGAAAGCAGTAACTTAACTTTGCATGTCTAAATATATTACAAAACCAACTAAAATACAGTAATAGCAGTTACGTCTACCACCATCCATCACTTTACCAAGTTAAACGCAGTAAATATCTATATTACCACAAAAAATCTGTATTCTACACCCAAAAATATACTGAGGGATATAAATTAAAACGCAGTAAGTAGTTTTTGTACCAACCGTGTTAATACTGCATGGTTGATCACTAGTTTATTTCACATGAACTACCGGTTAAAATGCAGCAAAGTACTGAAATGTGGTATTTTATTTAGTGTTATTCAAGTACGTTCATATCGTGAAAACCAACTAAAGTGCAGCACAATCAAAACTTCTTTCTTTTACTTTTATCATAATATGACTTTTAAGTGTGAAGATACTATATAAATTGCAGTATGTTCATTATTTACTGCAGTATAGTCGGTATGTTTCAAAAGATGAAAATAACTTAAATGCTAATTTAAACGCAGGATGACACTCTGTTACTGCATTATAATTGGTAACTTGAACGATTTTACTAATTTCACTGCAGTACAGATCATATATTTGTTCGTCCGCATGGTGCCGGACGTAAAGAATAGCACCATCCCATATCTTCCCGTGGCCGCGTGGGTGTCGTAAGAGGCGACTAAGGGACTTACCAGAGAATGGGCAGCAGCGTTCTCTGTTCTTTTGTGACAACCATACTGCGATCGCCAACCCGCCTGCCAAGCGTGGCGATTATGGCAAAACCCCCCAAATGAACACCGCATTAAATAAATGGCCCCTAGTGCCTGGCAGCCCGTCTACCCTCGACTACGGCAGCGGTCGAGGTTATGGCGTGGCAAGGGGTGCGAAGAATCCCCGGATGGAATCCGGCTGCCAATACCAACGACTGAACCTGGCAGCTTACAACACGCGCACACTCCGGACTGACGAGAAGATAGCGGAGCTCGAAGAGGAATTGAGCAGGCTGCGATGGAGTATTGTGGGATTATCTGAAGTCCGAAGAGAGGGGGAGGACACGATAATCCTAAAATCCGGCAACCTGCTTTATTTCCGAGAGGGTGACCGCCAGTCCCAGGGTGGTGTTGGGTTTATCGTCCACAAGTCTCTTGTGAACAACGTGGTGAAGATCGAGAGTGTGTCGACCAGGGTGGCGTACCTTATACTCAGAATATCCTCAAGATATTCGCTGAAGGTCATACAGGTCTACGCCCCGACCTCAGCACACCCCGACGACGAAGTGGAAACCGTGTATGAGGATATCTCTAAAGCCATACATGGTTTCAAAACTCACTTCACCGTTGTCGTGGGGGACTTCAACGCGAAACTGGGCAAATGAGACGGGGATAAGCTGCAGGTGGGGCAATTTTGAGTTGGACGTCGGAACCACCGGGGCCACCAACTGGCTAGTTTTATGGAGAAAGAGGGCCTCTATATGATGAACTCCTTCTTCAAAAAGCGTGAGCACAGGAAGTGGACCTGGCAGAGCCCAGATGGTGCAACAAAAAATGAGATCGACTTCATCATGTCAACCAAGAAGCAAATGTTCAATGATGTCTCTGTGATCAATTCGGTGAAAACCGGGAGCGATCACCGCATGGTAAGAGGCACATTGAACATCAATATCAAGCTAGAAAGGTCTCGACTGATGAAGTCTACGCTCCGTCCAGCACAGACCCAAATCCAAAACCCCGAGAGCTTTCAGCTCGAACTCCTGAATCGTTTCGAGTGCCTAGGCGGCTCAGTGGACGAATACAACGATGGGTTCGTGGAAACTGTCCATACGACCGGGTCTAAGTTCTTCAAGACACGTCGTATAGATCAGTAAAAGAGGTTCTCCTATCAAACTCTCGAGTTCATGAAGGAGCGGCGTGAGATGATCCTGCAGTCTTTAGATGAGGCGTCGAAATACCGGCAGCTCAATAGACGGATCTCTAAATCCTTAAAGAGCGACCTCCGCCGCTTTAATACCGCGTATTAAAGACGCGACCGAACGGAACAAAGGCTCCAAAGTATTTTCAAGAGATCTGGCTATTGGGCAGAGCCAGCTCACGAAACTGAAGACCGACGATGGCAGGATCTTATCCGCCAAACCGGAGCTACTGAGGGAGATCGAGAGCTTCTATGGACAGTTGTACACGTCAACCAGCAAACCCATTGTCGACCTAGCAAACGACCCAAGAGCTAGACTAATCCTACACTATACCGAAGACATCCCGGACGTCAGCCTATATTATGAAAAAGATCCAAGATATCGTGGAATTAATGGTAAATAGAGGAAGCTAGTGCCTATATTATAAAAAAGATTTTGATGTTGAACAATACAGTCAATTACATTGCTTAAAATCAAAAAAACTTCCCAGGCCTGATATTGTACTCGTATAATGTATTTTTTTCTGTAAATTCCTACATAAAACGTACTCGTAAGTTGGAAGAAATTGTTATATACTACATGTGCAATTAGTTCAAGACACAAATTAAAATGCAGTAAAGAAAGTCTTATGCTGCAAATTAGTCTGCAAAATAGCAAAAAAAACATAGTTTATGTAGTATCAAGTATTTTTACCGCATTTTAATCTGCATATGTGTAACTTTTTGCGTGCAGTAACCGGTAAGATTAAAAAAAACCCGATTTTAATTAAAATCTAACAAACTAAATTAACATTCGTTTTTGTAAATACCATCTTCGTTGTCACTTAGTCCTCGCAGCAATAAAAATATGCACCATACACATTAATAATATAAAAAAATCAGTGTTAAAAGGTTTTTCGCGGTTTTCTCGAAACCGCTTTTTTCCTCATACTGCACTTTAGGGCCTGCACGGCAGCACTGTGTTGCAGAAACTATCCCCGTTAGTTTATATACTTAAGGATTCTAATGGCAACCAAGCTAAATGGCATATTAAAGACTTTAAAATATAATGTATATAGTTATGTAAATACATTCCTTCTTCATACTTATGACTCATCTTTTCCTTCTTTCCTTCTTCTATAATAGAGTTCTTTGCGGCCCATTAAAAACTCTATTTATTTTATAATTCATTCATCGGTTCTTAAACCATTATTTTTTAAACTTTCTTTTTATCTGTTCCGATCAGATATCCCTAAGAAGTGCTTTTAGGTACAAGTTACCTAACCTTCGTGTCAACTAACTCTACAAGTTAGTATGACTTGTTTCTTACTATCGACTCTAAAAGTTGATTGATAATTTTTTAATCTTTCTTTTTATCTGTTCCGATCAGATATCTCTAAGAAGTGCTTTTAGGTACAAGTTACCTAACCTTCGTGTCAACTAACTCTACAAGTTAGTATGACTTGTTTCTTACTATCGACTCTAAAAGTTGATTGGAGCGGCTGATAACTCCATTCAAAATAAGCCCTTATTATAAAGCTACTAAAGTCTATTTCATTTCATTATGGGTTTTAGACGAGAGCGGATTACAACTCCAAAAAGAAGCCTTAAAGTTATTGACTTATCAGGTTGAGTAGTGGTCATTGAATGTGAATCCTACCTGACTAACTACGTAAGATGTCGGTGTGATTGAATGAAGTATGTACGTTTTGTGAATGCTGTTATACTGTAACATTACAAAATTTTTGTTCTAGACCAAAAATTTTCTCGGGGTCGATGGGGAAATATAGTATTTTCATGTTTCAGACACTTTATACTTGTGAGGAAATATAGTATTTAGACACTATAGGTACTTACACTTTATACCATCATTCATTTTCATTATCCTTGCATATTTTTATACATCTACGTCGCGCTTTGGCAGTAGTTATTTTAGCTTGCGTTAGATTCGATCTAAAACGATGTTTTAACATTGATTTCGCTGAAATAAAAATTATTTTCTCAATATTTACTTTGTTGACATTACGTCAATTGTCAAGCTGTCAGTTACTTTTCCTCTACTTATAATTTTCTTACTGGCCTAGGCCTATGAAGGTTTCTTTTGATTTATATAATTTAATTTTATTTTATTAATATATTAGCTCAAATAATGTATTTTAGAGATAATTACGATTGTTTACTAAATAACAGTATCTTATCTTACTTTTATATAATTAATTAGCACGCTCTCAGAATTCTTCGAGGAAGTTTTTACTGATTATTACTGGCTGTTTTAAATACTGGCAACTGACATTTTTGATTTTAAAGTCAAATAATTCTAGGGAGAATTATAGAATTTTATTAAAACAACTGATATGGAAAAACTGCGGATTTTTGGCTATAAAAGGAGATTTTCCTGCCACATTCGGCAGTCTGGAACGGGATCTCATACGAGATATATAGTATATCGTCACTACTGACAGTCTATAAGTCAACGGTACGTGGTAGCTGAACGCCGGTCTGCAAGTCTACCTTGCCTGCTCACTGACGAGCCCCAAGCCCTAAAGCAGCTGAACGCCTGTCTCAAGAACTACCTTGCCTGTCCACTGTCGCGCCCCAAGACCTGAAGCCGACAAGGAAGCCGATCGTCGGTCTTCAGTACCCTGCAAGTCGGAAGCTGGTCATCTGTCTCCAGTGCGGGACCTCATAAGTCTACCTTGCCTGTACACCGACGCGTCCCAAGCCCAAGTCAAGTACAGTAAAACTACCTACTATAAGTCCATTCTGAGCAGCATTTATGTTTAGGTCTTTTTTAAAATAAATTTATTTGTTTGTGTTACCTATTTTTTATTTTCTGGGATAAGTAATACGACAATATCCACTAGAATTTATTTTAAAATGCTCTACAACACACCTCTATAGTTCTAAAAGTTCAGTTTAAAAATTCAACCGAGAGCGTACCTTTAGCTAACGATACCCAAAAAAGCTGACGTGCCTTTTACGCAAAAAGCCTTATAAAAGCCGGACAAGGTAAAAGTCGGGCGTTCGTTTAGACTGAGTTAGATCTAGGGCACCTGACCCCACTGCACACTGCCACTGGAGTTAGGTGTGCTGTGGTGACTGTGAAATACTTACAACTAGGGTTACCATTTACTTTTTATGTTTTCTTCTTTCAGTATTCGTTTAATTATTTCTAAAAAACTTTTTTGCAAAAATTTACACCGACTTCAAAAACACAAAAAAGAGAAAAATAACTTCACTTCAGAAGTCGGTGACCTTTATTTGATTGATTTACTTAGTTTTTTTGTTTCAGTTTTTAGTGCTTCACTTGTGCTTACCCCTTCACAGCGTACCGGCGTGATTTTATGTTATGAACTGGTGTAAACAATAAACAAACATGAGATTTCAGCAATCCCAGTACATTTGCTATCATTTACTGAGGAGTTCCGTTGCCTATCTCCGAAGTTCTTCATCAGATTTTCACCAAATTCAAATAAAACTACTTTAAGAAAGTATTCTTCCTAAAACTACTCAAATCTCATAAAGTGTGCCTATAAAATTTGAAGAGTTATCTCTGTTTCTCCAAGATCCCATCATCAGATCCTGATTTGATTGTGGAACCACCTGGGAAGTATACCCTTTTAAACAAAAAAATAATAATTCAAATCGGTTCAGTCATCTTTGAGGAATCGGGCAACATACATAAAAAAGGTTCCTCTATTTTGAAGTCGGTTAAAAATCAAAATCAGTTTTGCCCCGAAGGGTTAGGCAGGTGTGTCCTAAATACTACATGTCATAAAAGGGCAAACTTTCTTTCTTTGTTTCTCTCTAAAAATCACCACTGTACTCTATAATACTGGACAAAATATGGCAAAGTCGGACAAAGTAAAGACAAAGAGCCAAATAAAATAAAACAGCCCAAACATCGGATAAATTCAGACCGTTTGGTAACCCTAGCTTCAGGTTATTCTAAACATGTTGAAGTTAAAAGTGTTAAAGCGCAAGATTTAAAAGGGTAGAACTATGTCAGTGGATTTATTAATGGAATTAGCGCAGTTTTTTATTGGCTGAAGTTTCTTTTATTCAACTCGACTTGCAAGTCACGGCGATTAGAGTTTCGAATAATTTTAAGCCTTTTAAATATATTCACACTGCGAGGTGCTCTTTTTTAATTTAATCTAGATTAGATAGAACATTATCGAAGCCAAAATTACTTTTAGCTAAAGGTAATTTTAGCAAGAAAAGGCGAAGGCACTCTAGACCTAATTCGATCAGGTCAACTAGATTATACAAAATATTTTTGTATATTTTCGAGCTTTTTCTTTTATTAAACATCACATACAGCAACAGCAATCTTTTAAAGATTACCTACCCAACATGATTATAATATAAAAAGCAATAGAAAAGCGATCATTGAAATCTAAGTAGGCACATTTGCCCCATCCACCATTACGCCTTATCTCAAGGAAAAGTTTAGAGAAAAATATCATTTTCATCTTATATGCTACATAAACCTAATTTTATGGTAATTACTGTCATCAAAAAGCAATATTGGGATGTCGTGTGCGGCATGAAGAAACGAATATGTTATTATTTGAATACAGATGATGTCGGCTCCTTAGTATTCAGGAGAGGTTCGCTGAAAGGATCGGTTTCATGTCCTCAAAGCAGCTATAATCTCTGTTCTCTGCGTTCCGCTTTATAACTGTTTTACTGCTGTTATTAATCTCTATTTCTTCGGTGAAATTCTCAAAAGGTTCTTTAAAAATCGGAAAAAAATCAGAACCTGCAACATTGCACAC
This sequence comes from Xestia c-nigrum, assembly GCA_916618015.1. NCBI lineage: Eukaryota > Metazoa > Arthropoda > Insecta > Lepidoptera > Noctuidae > Xestia > Xestia c-nigrum. Next base: position 27,592,930 of record OU745247.1, read on the forward strand.
GATCAAAATTGCGAGGAAATCGGAAAAAACATTCGAGAAAAATATGTTGTAAAAAGCTACTCCCAACTCGATCTACGTATTTTTATTTTGCTAATTTCATGAAAAACGAATTGGTTATTTTGGTTTCCTAAGTTAATTCTTAAAAGTGTATCATCGTTATCCTGGGATAAGGACAGAGGAATGGTGACTCACCTGAGGATGTAAGTATTAACTTAGGTAACTATTTATTTACACCTCTAAATACATATAATTGCATTTCAATCGGTGTGACGTGAAATACGAGTATTACAAAAATGAATATTCAGTCGAATAAAATAAAATGAGCATCAAATATTCTACAAATTGGAATAAATATTCAAATTGGTACATAAAAAATAAATAAAACATACAATACTTCATATTTGAGTCAGACTAGCAAAGATAAGCAAATAATTTATTAACAAGTGACCTCGTAACTGAACACAAATAGTATCTTTGTATGTACGAGTATGACATAAATCTTGGCAATATTCTCTTAATTCAATATTTATGGCATATTCTCTGCTTTTGTTTTACTAAATACACATTGATTTTCTAAAATTAAGAGTACCTACATACTTGAGGATACAAAATGAAACTATTGTTATCTATCTGGTAACATTCGTCTCTAGCAAGTAAAAAATGCATCAAAGCACAACAATATCATTAGATGATCAGTCTCCTCAATCTTTCTTAATTTCAGTTTACTTTATGCATAGACTAGATTTTAATTTCATCTTAAAATTACCATCATCATTCATCTCCAGGTAGTAGAATGAGAAATAGTCCTTATAAAATATGTAGTTTTAATTTTAGCTGGGTGTAGACAATATTTTTGCTGGAACGTTGCCATCGCAGGAATTAGTTCAACACCTGCTTGTCTACAGAGGGGCAAGAGCAGAATGTCCACTTCTAGCATCGTCTCGGAGTCTGACCTGTACAGGATCACGAGAATGTTTTGGCATACGAAAGATATTGCCCGACGGGCGTTGTTAATGAACATTTGCGAAATTTTGGACGTTGTTATTGTCAATTTTGACCACGCGGCCAAGTATCTGTTAAACAATAAGCTTCTTTAACTGTTATGCCTCTTTGAAACAATTATTGTAATAAACTGTCAAATGGAAAATTCTCAATCAGTGGTTGCGGTCACAGCGCCACGACTAGCATAGACTACATAATTGACAGATAACTAAACCTGACTAACACTTGTATCATCATCATCATCATCATCTCTGCCGAAAGACGTCCACTGCTGGACATAGGCCTCTCCCAAGTGTCGCCACATTGACCGGTCCCGTGCGACTCGCATCCAGCTCGTTCCCGCAACATGTATAATAAAATTCTGACTTTGTTAATTATTGTGTCAGTAGGTTTTCTACAAACCTCAGACTCTGTTAGACGAGTAATATGGCGAAAACTAAGTTATGATTATTTTCTCTTCGCGACAAAAGCATAAACAGCTTCCTCTGAATCAAACAGCTTTAAAATCACCTTGGTGAGTTCTCTTATAATTTGTTCCAGTATTATTTATAGTGAACCTTCTCTTATTTGTTCACACCTTCCCCCAACAGATAAACGCCGTTAATTACATTTGTAAGCTAGTGCTAGGGCTAAGTGCCGTGTACGGACGGGAATTTAAACATTTTTTTTTCTGATTTAATTATTTTTTGCGCGCTAAAAAGAATTATGGGGTGTGAGCTCGAATTCGCGTCTTGTGTCATTTTAAATTGCTGTGAGGTGACAGCGGGCATTGCTGTTGGATAGTTAGGCATGACGATATAATCAAAAAAATTAAAATCTATTTAGTCCATATTTTTTTTGTTTTTGTAAAATCGATGAATAATGACAAAGATTAAACGCATCAAAACTCAGGAGTGGGGGTCGTGACGTCAGAGCGTACTAAAAATTAAACCAAGGCGTGACGTATTGAGAATGTTAAAAGCGTTGTAGCTTGGGCAATGTAGGTTTACGTAACAATGGAGAAAATACGGGTCAAATATATTTTTTTTGATAATCTAAATGGCGGACTAATACGATGTTTTTCAGTCGACAAGCATTATAATTAATCCAGGGAAGTTAATGGCAATAATTTGACTGCAAGGTTGGAGAATGTTTGTGGTTTAGAATACTGTAGCTCATATTACTTTTTTATCAGGTCTAAGGTGACTGGACAGAGAAAAAAACTTATTTGCAAATAATTAAAACGACTTCTAAAAACACAAAAAAAGTGAAAAGCTTAAGCTTCAGAAGTCGATCAAACAAAGGTTTGTTTGATTGATTTAGTTTTATTGTCACCGACTCTTTTTATTTTTTATTTTTAGTGATTCACAGGCGCTTATCTCTTCACAGCGTACTGGTGGGATGTTATGTTATGCACTGGTGTAAACAATAGACAGACAGGAGATTTCAGCAATCCCAGTCCATTTGCTATAATTTATTGAGGAGTTCCGTTGCCTATCTCCGAAGTTTTTTATCTTCACTAAATTGAAGTGGGACCTTTCCGAGAAAAAACTCTTCCAAAAAATACCCAAATCGCTTCATGTATGTCTATAAAATTTGAAGAGTTCCCTCGATTTCGCCAAGATTTCTTCATCAGATCTCGACTTGGTAACAATGGGACCATTTGGAGAGTATACCCTTTCGAACCAAAACATATTATTTCAAATCAATTGGCAAACGACGGAGTTATGCGCAAAAAAAAATAGAAACTTCCGAATTGAGAACCACCTCCTTTTTTAGAAGTCGGTTAAAAATAAATCAACGACCCATACATTTTTCAATGTTAATGACGAAACATTTTTGTTGATGGGCTAAACAACTGTTATATCACAAATACACTGAAGGTTCCACTGTCCACTGAGGAGCTCGTGGCTAAATTATAACAGTCGCTTGGGTCGATTTTTAGGTTCGAGGTATGGTATGGGTGGTCACCCATCCACAGACCAACCTAGGTAAGCACAAGCCGTGCTTCTTCCGTGCCTCGGAAAACACGTTATAGGCAGCGCGAGCGGTATTTTGTTACATTACGCAGTCACACACAAAAGAACCAACTAAGATAAGCAAACATAAGAATATTTTCAACTCTCCCAAGTCCTGTTTAAAATTCTCGCCGAAATTCCTGCAAAAAAGGAATTGTTTTTACATTCAGTATCATATCTGCGGATTAGCGCCACCTGAACCAGATAAACGCCTTTAATTACCTCTGTTCCCCCTTACCGGTCCTCCGTGCTCGCCCCTCCCCTTCCCTCCCCCGAGGTAGCCTCTTCACCCCCGCGGACACCAGCGTCGCTTCGTTAGCACGGATAACGACAAAGATTGCATTACAGAGAACAAAGAATAGATGAGGTGCGGCACAGAGTGCACAAAACAGGGCGCTGCACGCTGGCCTAAGACCATAAATAAATCTAATTCCTGATTTCGCACTGACGTCCATTTACCTGTCCAAACAGTTAGTCGTACTGCATTTTGTTTTTTTTGGTTTTGATGAACTTCTGATAAATTCCTTAAATAGTATTTCAAGAACTAGAAGCACCTCTTTATTGAAGTTTTATCCCTACGCTTAAAGCTATCAAACTATTGCTATAACGATTTCAGTAACTGGGAGAATTGATAGAGGCATTTCCATAAAGATATATTCTTTCTGCGTTGCAAAAATAAATTAATCCACCAAACGCGAATGAATTAACTTACTTTACCTTAAACTATTCAGATAATATAATATTCGTATCTGTTAATATAAAGCTTATCCAATAAGAGACCACTCCACAAACACGGCTAATATCATAATCAAACCACTTCCAAGTTAGCTTAAGTCATTTAGACAGAATTTCTAATATCTCTAAAAGCCCAACTCTCTGAAGAGCGTCTTACCCACCCAATTAGAAACTTGCATAATTGTGAGCACGATTATAATTTAATTAAAACTGCGTTATCTTGGAAGACACACGTGGTGTGTAGTATCATTCTGCTTAATTTATTTCATTTTAAGTTTTCTCCAAGAGAGCATTTTATTTATTTAGGATCTCCAACAAAGCATCACAAACACATGAGATAAATAATCGACGACAAAAGTATAACGTAGGTGTACTCCTTCATTTACAGGAGACCACAGCATGCATAATAAAAAGTATATCTATGCTAACAAAAAAATGAATCAGAATTAAAATCAAGAATTTTTTCGTAAGAAAATTGGGAAACTAGAATTAAACAAAAAATAAATTAACAATGTCAAAGCAGCAATTATTATTGGAACATTAGAAAATTAAAATCAAAACATAATACAATAGGACACATAAAAAAAATGATTTTTTATAATTTACAAATAGATAAGTTTTTGAATCATTTTTTTATAATTTGCAAGAGAATCACAGATGTCAAAATTGTCTTAGAAAAATTGCCTACAAAGCCTTGGCACAGAGGCTTAATGACCTACATTCGTTTTTGAACCAGGCATGTAGAATAAACTCGTATGTAGTCGGAAAATTCGAACTCGGAATTCGAGTTGGAATTTTAAACTCTAATGAGCTCAAAAATTCAGTGCAATCTATCGTTCCTCAAAATATTTTTGACAAGATTACTATTGTGCTATTAGTATAGCAAAAAAGGACCTAATGCTATACAATATAGCATGGTGTTCACATTACCCGATATTATCGCAAGCATTTAAAGTATATAGCAAGCTCAGTTGACCGCAATCTTGGAAGAGTCTTGCGGTACGGCCGGGGGTGAGGGAGGAGGAAGAGGGCGGCGCGTGATATAGCATATCATGAACGTAGTGTATCGCACCATTTTATCGCACGAAGCCAATAATATATAGTACAGTATAGTGTGAACGTGACCGTAACAAATGTATGGTAAATTTAACGCCAGTTATCAAAAAAATGATGAAGGTTCTAAATGAACTTATTCAATATTATTTTACGCAATAAAAAGCACGTACAACAATAAAAGGGCATAAAACACTTCACTTACTTTCTTATAATATTGTGCCTACCTCCCCATCTGCTCGTACATCCACCTCACTGTCTTCCCAAGTGTTGCTACTCGATAATTAGCGAGAACGCTTGAACCCTAAAGCAGATAAGCTGTGCATTCCACAACGTTATCTTTTACATTTAATTTCAAATTTATTACAACGGCGATAAGGGTGGGAATGGCTCGGTTCTGGCGTTTTTTAAGATGGTTTTTGTGAAGATAGAGTCGTTAGTAACCTATGCAAGGTTGGGTCATTCGAGCTGTATCATAAAGTCTGTTTTGTGTCGAATTAGGGGTTCTGGACTTTATCAGGTGTATTTTATTGTATTAAAGTGTATTAGATCGCTTTTGTTAGGAAGTTTTCTTTGTTTAAACTAAGATTAGAGTCCGCTTCGATTTAGAGATGTTTTAGCGTGCACTTACTTTCTCATTTATACGACATTTCTGCATGTTCGACGAAAAATAAAACCAATAGAACTCTGTAGTTTTGGGTAGTTGTAAGACTTGTCTATTTTACAAGAAAAAACAGTATTTTTAGCAACAGTTAAAATGGGTCTACTTTTTAAAACTGATTCAATAAAAATGTGATCAAAAAATATTTCTAGAAAACACTTTACTTTCACCAAAGCCAATTTGTTTATTGATGTCAGCAACTTTGCACATACGACCAGTAAAAGTACATCCCCATAACTTTTTCTTACCTACAAGCAGACACGGCAACAAAATGTTTTGTATAAGCTTATATCGCGAGCTTCACGCCTCATTAGGCACGTGTCACTCAGCAGAGCTCGAGGTATCTGGTAGCAGTTCGCACAGGACATTAAGTCGATACGACGCACTTGCTGATTTATCAATGTATCGAAAAGTTATGAAAATGGCGGATGGGTAACACGTTTTGGGAAGATTTTTACAGTGAATGATAAAATATATGTTTAGGAATAAGGCAGAACACGAATTTATAGACGAACTTCCATGAGCATATCACTAATTTTACATCACTAAACACAATTGCAATATTAATATAAATATTGTAATTAAAAGTGTAAGTTACAAAGAGAGGATAAAAATAGGGATTTAACTTGCTGCCCCAGAATTTTTGTATAAAAAAGAACCAAACATATCATAATGTAACTTATTTCAACAAAGTTCTTTTAAGACCACCATCTATTTATATCTAAAAATATCATGCTATATAACTTCACTGTTATCAATAACGCTGTATAAACTGAAAACCTTATTTTTAGAGCATTAAGTGTGATATAACTTTACTCCGCGATTATTAATAAGGGTGTACCAGACCAAGGGTGTGAAATGAAGTGGAAGTGTTGTGTACTTATTAAGGCAGTTCACACCGGATCCTTTGGATTGATCCCCCGAGCCTCGTTAATACGAGCAACCGTAACGATCACTGCGCTATCGTGTGCATGATTTATTTATTCTGACTGTAATTGCTAGGGAATTGTGTGAAAAATGAGCAGAATATGGAGCCCATTTAAATTACAATGAGGATGAACAGCTGAAATATGTTTTCAGTAGTAGTCAAACTCAACTTTTTAACTTTTTGTACAACAGTTTTAATGGAACAAAATTAGCTCTCAAACAATTTTGATAATGCTACCCTTATAAGGTTTAAATAATGCATGAAAGTTTGTATTTTTCCCACCGGTCACACTACTTGTTTAGCAGAAAATTGCAAATCTCAACAGAATCATTTCCTACAAATATATTTCTGTCTTGAAAACGACGATTATCCTTCTGACCCGTATCCTCCGCAAATGTCGACAAATTCTTACTCAAACACTCTGACACCACATTTTCAGTGTAATTCATTTTCTGCGCGTGGGCGAAAAAATTCAGACGAATAGCCCAAAATATCGTAAAAAAGAATTCCATTCTAACATTGAACATGACGAGCGAATGTTTTCTGATTGAATGAAAACCGCGGGGAGCAAGGATGTGCCGACGAGGAAAACACACAACACCACGTAATTACGCTTTTTGTTGCTACGAATTGTGTTTCAGATGATCACGAGAACCGGGATTAAGGGGAATAGATACGCTACTACTTATACTTAGAAGGTCCCATTCTAATAGATGGACAAATTTTAACACAGCGTTCAGTACGTTTAACCAAAGATATCCATGCCAAGCAAAAACAAACACTACAATAACAAAGACATGGATGTGTTTACGCATTCAGGTACCAACATTTTTTTGTGTTTTTTCTCTAGCTAATTTAGTTGTCTTGTAAGTTTCTAAATAATTTTTCTTATGGTTTTTTATACCATTGTGCTTATTTGGTGGTCTGAATGATTCCTGAATCTATTTAATGTGACCATATACATATATTCGAAATAGACACATTACACAGCTTAATCAGATCCTGTAACATTCCCACAGCTGGGAGTCAGACCTCCACTGTGTGAGAGTCCACATAATATTAATAATGCCACATAATAATTTATATAAAGAGGTATTTTTTTCTACGACAAAGAGGCGTTTTTATTTTTTTTAAACTGATCTATGCAAACGAATTTCCAATAAATGTACATAAGTAAAGTACACCGTCACCAACTATTTTATTTTCATGCAAAAAAAGTCAGCTGAAAAGATTTTAAGCATTTATTTTTTCAGCCAAAATGCTTGTGCAAAATAAATTCTGAATACCTAGCGTTTTTGTGAAAAACAAAATTGGTCAGACGACAAAAAAAGGAATATGCCTATAAAACTTGATGCGTAAATGCTACTGTGATTTGATACTATTTCCACATTACAATCATCTCAGTCCGTTTGGTTCCGCCCACAGCTAAAACGGTTTCGTTTTCCCCAGAGCAAAAAAGTAAGGGAGAAATTAGAACGGAACGTAACTGACTTGGGCATAAAGGATCGTAAATTAAACAATGCAATAAATATTTTTATTTTCCTTAAATTACTTTTGCTGTTTTATGTTACGTAAAAATGGGCAGAGGAGCGTGTTTGCGGAAATGCGGAGTAATAAAATTAACTGTTCTATATAAGTACCTATCCTATGCTTGAGGACTGGGTATTAACTTCGTATTCGTACAATATTTTGAAACGAAATAAGCTAGCTTTGAGAGCAACAAACTTGTGAAAATATTATAATGCTTACCTGCATATTCGGAAAGTTCTGTTGACTTTCCTAAGCTTCTTTTGTGAACGTGAAAGGTAGGCAAATATTTACTTACATTTTTTCATAGCAAAGAGTAGAATACTTATATCACAAATTTTTGATATCGCAATTTGCTAAAAGAACCGTGCTGGACTGCACTTTGTCAATAATTATTTGTAAAACAAATGATTGTTCTTAGCAACTTTATCGCTAGTACTAATAAATCTGGAAGTTTGAAGTAGCCTCTTTGGTTCCAGTAACAAACGTCTCACGTAGCACAATGCCCGTCTCATGTTCGTGAGACAAACGGCGCATGTTATCGAGTTCCCCACCTCATTGGGAGCCGTTCTTACACCCGAACTGTTGCTTCTACACGCGTATCGTTCTATCAAAACGTCTTTACATTTTACGAGTGAAGCCGAACGGGTATTCATTGTGTCGTGTACTGAATCGGAACGAACGCTCCATCAACGAATTAGTTTATTGAGCGAGTAGATGTCGGGGCAGTGGTTCGGAATAGTGTATGTTTCGTTAGTATCGCATATGGTGGGCTTACTTGGCCATACGGTTTAGCAGTTATTGGTAATAGAACAAAGTTAACTTATTCTTTTAGATTTTCCACTGTTTTCAAATGAAAATGAGGTAACGCAATAGAAAAAGATAAATCAAATAAAGACCTTACATTCTAACTTAATTTCCAGAGGGGATCTGAAACAATATACCCGGACGAAATAATTAACTTACCTGTCCCAAAAACGATCCGTGTCCGGTAGCTCAGCGCTCACATCATTACGACGGACAAACTTGTCGCGTCCGAATCCTCGGGTTCGCACATAACAATATAAATTTTCTGTCCCACGTCCCCCACTACTTCGGACCCCCTCACCGCTCATAATTCCATAAAAGGTCCCGTTCATCAAATGGCAGGGTGACGGAACCTTCCGAGGATATTTCGTTAGTTCCGATTCGATTTTCATTTTATGCAAAAGACGATCCAATTTCGAGCGGGGGACAGCGAGGAAAGACCTTCAATCGGGATAATAGTATAGAAGAATGATCCAAATTGAATTCGTTTCGCGACGAATATCCCGTCCCGCACCCCGCGCTCCGCGCCCTCGCCGGCTTAGACCCGCCGATCCGACAAATACCTCGATTTCGTCTTAAAGGGCTGCGATTCAGCGAAAATTTTCTTGCTCGGTTAGGTCCCTAGGATTTTTATTAAATTTTCGGGAGATGTTCTTGTGAAAAAGGGAACGATAACGGAGGAGCAGTAACACGCATTGTTGCGAGGATGCGTGGACTATTTTGTCTTTGAAAAGAAGTGGACGACATAGCGGTCGTCGATTGCAACGTGACGGAAAAGGGACGCCCGCGGTCCCGGAATTACTCAAACGGCTGAACGTCCCCAATTCTGTCAAGAGTGCTGGATAGACATTTGTATACAACGATCGTGTCACGAATTTACATATTTGTTTAGGGTTCATTTACTCGCCTTCGTAAGCAATATCATTCACCCTGTTGTAAGATGAATTTAAATCTGACCTTTATAAACCTCAGTATAAAATTCTTGCTTCATTAAAATTTCAAATGTTGTGGCAGACTTTTTCATTTCAGTACGAGAAAGAAAAACTAAAGCATATCAGTTACTTGTGCAAAGAGAAAAAGTCGTTGGCGACTGAGAAAACAGTTTACTTGGCTACGCTTGACGTTCTAGGACCAACAATACTCTTTTTGTGCACTATTGCAATTCTTTCGTTGTCATTTCAAAGAAAATGGTTGGCTTGTTGTTGTGAAGGATGATATAAATGAATGAACGGTCTTAAGAAATGTTAAAGTCTTTTAAAGGAGAGACGATGGACTCATTGAACTGAATCGTTTTATTGCCTAAGTTTTGGGCGAAGCATTTAAAAGTCAGTACCATTTTATAGCCATAATTTTAAAGGTTTTTTTTTTGAAGACACACAGTAGACGTTAATACAGTTACTATGAAAAATCTAAGGGCCGTTTTCTATAACTTAATAACTGATAACTGTTGGTTAATATACCTACGTCTCCTGGCTATCGGTGTTTCTATAAATAAGCTAGCTTGAAATATTCTATCCGCACCACTTACCTGTCATTTGATTCATAGAAAAGAACCAAGAAAGCTTTTCTGTGACGTTTTGATTAGTAAGCAAAATTTCAAACATATATAGCATAGCAGATATAACAACCAACCGAAACCTGCTAGTAAGTTATTGAATTGTTCCTGTTAATAATACAAAAGGCATTAATTAGAAACATAAACGTTTCTTAAGAGAATCTGCTTACTAAAACGAAATACGAAAACTCGACGAGCTAACTTCACTGTATACTATGTAGCGATAAACTTTATTTACTTGAGAAGGGCGAGTAAAAAAAGACATCCATACGTTACCCAGACAACAAACCTCAAAGAAAAATGTCGGCCATGAAACGTGAATATGCCCGGACTGTGAAATTAAACACCATCAAGCAGATTCAGAAGGTTTATTTGAAATGAATGATGCGAAATTATAAGTAGTAAACCTGTTACATTTTCATTTACTAAATACAGGTTTCTTACGCTAGTTTACTTGTTTGAGCTGATATTTATTTTTTTGAATATTTAGCAGGGTGACATTTCGATCGCTACCTCGGATATAATTTATTTGGAATTTTATAAGATAGAGTCACCACATCGACACACAGACGGACAAACACTGTTGACCTCTCACTATTCATCGTCAGGTGGGCAAGTATAATGTTAAAAAGCTCCTAGCATACCGTTGCACAACATCATTAGCCTATTCGAATTTCGTTGAGCTCCTTGAGTTATAAGTTGAGCTACACGATAACTGACAAATGCTTGCACTGACTGAACAGGTCCACTCAAATCTGTATGGTTTTTTCTTCAAAAGACCATCTAGGACACTTATCTGCATAGTTTTCATGTGAGTTGAACAAAATTATGTCTGGACATTAAAAGAGACTATGAGTTTGTTTCGGCTGTTTCTTCTCAGAGTAGTCAGGTAGTTTTAATAAGGACGTGTAAAAGTGTTTGTGAACCAATTTGCAAAATAAATATTATTTATCATTATAAAGTTCCCGCTGATGGTATTCACGGCTCCTCTCGGTTGATTCTACCACGCGGGCCGCGTATAGGAAGGTAGAGGTCACATTAGATTTTTTAGTAAACGAAAAAAAAAGAACTAAAGCTTTGTCTTCTTAACGTGTGCATCACAATCTAAATTGTATCAGTCCAAAACTGGTTTGGCGCCTTCAGTAACTTCCGTCACTCCCTGCAATGATATAATATTAAGCAAAGCAAGCAAGAAAATCTTGTCGATAAAAAAGTATACCTTCTACAAAAACACCTCTCGTGGTATAAGTGATATACACATAGCTCTCACACAAAGAGTAAACAAGTCTAAGAAATGTCCGGGTATCTGTCCCTTTGTCAGAGGATTACTTCGTTACGGCCGCGTCTCACACCGACACACCGACACGTGAATATTTTCCGCGTTTCTATGCTAAATTTTTGTCGCTTATCGTTCTTGGATGAGAAACTTCGCATACAATATTACGGTTTTTTTTTATGAAATTCTGAGATGTGGAAGTGGTATTAGGGATTCTTAGTCAGATACGGAAAGGCTCAGTGAGCTTCTAGGAGTGATATTAAAAAGAAAAATGTTTCTATTACTATTAGACTTGGTAAACACATCGCCGGAGAATACAGTGAACACCAACACAAACTTCCTCTTAGGAGAGAAGTATTCTCTAGCACAAAATATTTGCAACCACACTTTTAGAATCGTTGTTGCCTGGAACCAAACAATAGAAGACATTTGACAGTTATCCACAACCCCGTCCCTGCGGTGGATTATGAGTCTCCCTCTTTTAGAAAGGAGACTTCTTCGATTTCGGTCCTTGGTTATTATTATACTGTGCTTATGCTATTATTAAGGAATCAAACGAAATATCTTTGGTAATGCCATAACAGAAATACAAAAACCTGTATTTCGTAAATTCATTCATGTTTTTTTTCAGACATTGACGCCAAAGTTAATTTTATTATGTAACTTGGGTTCACTGGCTTATTTTGTTAAAAATAACGAAAATGTAATTTACTTTCATAGAAGCTGTAGGTGACTGCAAAGGATGGTAGTTTCGCTTGCTGGAGGATACTGTATGACTTTTACACATCTGTACATTTGTACAATTGTTTTCTTGGAGTATACAGACTAACATTGCCCTTCTTGTAATAATAAAAACATTCAATATGATCGCATGCTGAGAGAGATGTTCTGTTCGGTTATATTTTGTTAAAAATAAAATTCAAATTCAAATATTATGTTTATTTGTGACACATACGTAAAAATAGGTACATGGTGTTATAATAAAGTAAAGTTTCACTATGTGCTGCCATACAAGGCGTACAAATACTGTTTACACATCAGTTATATGATATATTTGATAATAACGTTAAAGTTTTCTTTGTTCGGGATTTTGGCTTTTGTGTCATGATGAAAAGCCTCATCAATAATAAATTGCTTTTGGTTTCTGATTTATTTAGAAAGTGTTGTGTAGCTGTTGGTTCCGTCTGTCATTTGTCCATATTTGACAGTCGTTACAGTCGTTACAGGTAGTCCAGTGGCCCAAAAAGTCTTACTACCAGTCTTACCAAGTGATCTCGTACTACGCAGTATTCACTGGGTTGTGGAGGTTAGGTAGGAAGTGGCTCCATGTAAAATACTGGTATTCAGCAGCATCCGGTTAGACTAGTAGCCGACCCCAACATAGTTGGGAATAGGCTAGGCAGATTGATTTAGAATTGATTACGAGCCGGCAGGCTCATCTGAGACGAGTGACATTAAACTGATAATCTCATTACTAATAATTGGGACACCGGTTCGCGTCGGAATTAGTTGCACTAAGCTGCTTACGGCCAATTTGGGCCCGTACGAGCCACAATCGCGATCGTATTACCGAAATGGGAAGAATTAATGCCCTTTAATAAGGGTCCAAAGTCGGAAAGTAAAAACCTACGGAGTATAGGACCACACAAAGGGGTTTTGCAGGCATCGTTACTTTGACTTCTCTTGGAAATATAATTATTCTATAAACTACATTATGATAAATTAATTTTTGTAGTAGTTCATTTGAGGTTTTGTTTTTCTATGTCGGTGACTTGTTGGAGGTCATTATTTAATTTGAAAGAAAAGCATTTAACAATAAAAACAAAACGACAACGAAATCATGATGTGACTGTGACATCATTGTAATCAGGATTTTAATAATCTAATCCAAAATTGGACATCGGCAGAAAGACATTTAAATTCCAGTGGAACCCTAAAACGGCGAAGATTGTATCAAAACCTCAGTCTGAACCTCTGAAAGAACAACTTGACATATCTTAGTTCAGCAAAAACTGTAAGAAACTTCGAGATAAAGTTAAGATCGCTTAGGAAGATATTGAAAAGCAAAGAAAGCAAGAAAGAAGCCAATCATACAGTGGCAGCGGTCCAACAGTTGTGGCGATCTGGCGATCTATTGGAAAGATTAGGGACTAGCATACCAGGCAATGAAAGGATATTTGAATTAGAATGAAGGTATTATAGAAATAGCTACTGAAAATAAAATAGACAAAGATAAAGCAAGGCAGGATATTTTATTAAGGTAGGTAGATATATATAGTAGATATAGTGATGCAGTCAGGAAGTTTCTTTCAAGGATTTATTTTAAGCAAAATAGAAACTATTTTCACTGAACTTTTTTATCTAATTGAATGGTTGGTAGTGAGTTATTTCGAAACGTAGGTTTTTACAACTAATTACAAAACATATTGTAACGAATACCCGAAAATGTAACCTTATCCATTTGTCAGTCTACAAAAGATTCTAGACCCAGACGTGCTACCATAACGGCAGTTTATCAGCCGATGACGTCATGATCGATGCATCCTCAATTGATGACAATACCGCTCCCACTTGAGTCCACAATGCATTAGTCGGTAACCTGAACCTCGGCCATCCGTCTTCCTTCTATTTATTTTGCATTTGCTTAAGGGGGAAGAGCTAAGGTCGCCAACGTAATTCTTCTTACGTATTATTTTGGGCGGTACGATTTCATGAAATATAGTTGATATGACCATTATATATGTTATACCTACATATAGTGGTTAACATACAATCTGATACATAAACAAAGTAGAGAGAAACTACAAGAAGCTATTTCCTACGACCCCTACATTAAATCTGATACCGACCTGTAAATTGCAAAATGCAAAATACGTAGAAATTGGAATTTCGTGGGCTTCCCTGATGTCTTCGCCTTAAGTGTATGAAGATTCTGTCCAGAGTGTATTGGATCGATAGCTTCTCAATTAGACTCTGCAGTACAAGTACGTAGGAATCGATAGGGCTCGATAAGATAAATTTGACAGTTATTCTCGATAAAATGAGTTTTTATGGTGTCAAAACCTCATTTTATCGAGAATGACTGTCAAATTTATCTTATCGAGTCCTATCGATTCCTACGTACTTGTACTGCCGGTTCGTTTGAATAGGATGCAGCCATGATTTATCGAGTTTAAAATAGTACTGTATCATTAGTGGCAACTTTCTTTCTCTTTGAACGGTTTTGGAACTTGGGTCCATTTATCATCGCGGGACTTGCTGTGGAGCAATTTATTTCATATCTATTGGGGTTTGAATCCGTTTAAAGTTTTAAACAATGACGTGAATTTTAAATGAAGAGTACCCACGTTTACGGGAACAATAGGAACAAAAATATCCATATTGTAGATTCAAAAAAGAATTTTCTAGAATACTAGTCCAAAATTCTCTTTCCTCCAGTAACTCTAGTCAAAACTACCCTGCGGAAAATGTCCCAAAACTTAAGCACAAAGAACAGATCACATGGTTACGATCATAAACATTCTTCATTGTTATAATGTCCCACTTTGGTGCATAATATTCCAGTAGCTCCCTCAGAAATAATACATCGTCCCGCTTTTGATAACCAAAAGAGCATGCACCGCTCATTTTGTATTCTTGCAACGTACATTTAAAACTGTATAAATAACTTGGTTCTAAAATAAATAATATTAAAGAGACACGAGATACGGAATATCTTAAATATTAGTAGGAATAGCTACTGTTTCTTAATATAGAGTGCTCTGTGCAAGTGTGCCTTGTTATTCAGCTGTTGTGCTATGTAAAAATCTTCTTGTAAAGGCCACGGGGATTCGTTGGGTGCGAAAATATGAGGACAGGTCTTTGTGATGACGCTTGGCAGAAGCCTATGTCTAGCAGTAAATAACTTACGGTTAAAATGGTGATGGTAACTGAAGCTCTCGATATTTTTATGACAATGATTTCTGACCTTCAGATCCTATAATATAGTATATATGTCACCGTAAAATTGTTAAACACGTTATATTACAATATATCGTGTTTTTTCTCGCGATATTGTAATGTCTCGAATTATTGTCAACTGAACAAGGAAGTATCTCTGCCCCCATAATCGGGACTTGGGGCACCCCCCCGTTAGGTTAGTTAGGTTCCTTTAAACCCTGTACTCGGAAATAGGGGCCCCGCAAAGCGGGGCTCCGTCGACTACGCTTTTTAGGGGGAATATAAAGTGTTTTAAGGTTATGTTATATTAATCGGTATTTCTCAGGAATGGTTCATTATCTTTTCATGAGAGTTGTGCCACTGGGCAAGGGGGACCCCTCCTTCCCTCCACACCGCGTAAGTTGACTACCATCGCATGCATTTCACGAAAAATAATGCGTTTTGTTGTAAGCAGTATGTTCATTTGACAATAATTCGAGACTTTACAATATCGCTAGAGATATTACAATATAACGTATTTGACAATTTTACGGTGACATATATGTATAAGTATAGATTGGATTGCCCATCTATGATTATTGACTATACAATCTATACTTCCATTATAATTATATTATAAAAAAAATAGTGCAAGTTTTACATAAAAATAAAACTTGTATTATTTAGCAGAGACGATGCACAGCATCGGTGAGAGGGCGCTGTATACTTCCCGTTAGTTTTCAGCCAATCACAGCTCTCGAAGTCACGTGGTTCCGGTAGTCACGTGGTCCCAGGTGGCGTGTTCGCTAGTGGCGGACTTTTACCTCATAGAAGTCTCTCACCAGGAGACCTTAAATGGATGCTGTGCATCGTCTCTGCTAAATAATACAAGTTTTATTTTTATGTAAAACTTGCACTATTATTCGGCATGTGACGATGCACAGCATCGGTGAGAGACGTGTTTATAACTCCTGGTGACCACAACGACGCTATGTGAGAATATGATAATATTTACTGAAAAATAAATCCATAACAACATAGCAACATCTAGATCATCATCATACTATACAGATCAGTGGTACTTCCAGTTCGGAAAATGTAATAATCTTGAAAATAAGAATCAATCAGCTAAACTACTAACATTATCCTAGAGCTGGTCTAAGAAGATGCCATTCTGCCACCTGTTTTCCGCGAGATAACCTGAATCCAAAAGATCGTTAAATTGAGCTCCCCATAGTGGTCATGAACTGGTGTATCAACTCCGGGTGCAAGCTGCTCCAAACTAAGGGCTTTTCCAAAGTTGTGACACACTATTTCAGATACTTCGAGACCATGTGTCTCCCGAGCCCGTCTGCCACTGCCTCCGATACGCTCGGAGACAGCCTCCGTAAAAATCACGGAACAGTAAATACTTTTCCGTGGTAAAAATGGTGTGGCTGGTGGTTGGCGGTAAATGGTAGACGCATTCATTATTACGAGAAGGGCCTCCGGAGCCCGAAGCGTCTGCCACCGTCTCCTCTATCTTACAGACGGACAGAAACGAAAATCCACAAAAAATAAAAACTCTCTTCGATTCTTCATTGAATCAAGCGAGAGAAAGGTGACGTGGACATGACATTTCGAGTTGACCCCGCCTATAAGAACACCAATAGCCACGAGAGAACGCGTAAGCAAGTCATAGAAAACGGACTAAAGTGAAGTGGCTGGTGGTTTGGAGGTAAATGGTTGACGCATTCCCGTCCATTTCGGGAAGGGCCTTCGGAGCCCGCAGCGTCTGCCACTGCCTCCGATACGCTCGGAGACAGCCTCCGTAAAAGTGGCGTGGCTGGTGGTTTGGAGGTAAATGGTTGACGCATTCCCGTAACCATTTCGGGAAGGGCCTTCGGAGCCCGCAGCGTTTGCCATTTGGTCTGCTCGCCACCCTAGGGGTGTTCTTATTTTGGCCTTTGTAGGTGCCGAGCCAAGGACGTAGCCATTTGTCCATGCCCCCTGTATTCTGAATGTATGCGTGTTATGTAGGCAGTTTAATTTCGTCAAATAGGCAATTAGAACTTGGAGGGATCTTATGCAGACCGTCACGAAGGTTCTTATTTGTAAATTCGCTAAGGGTACGCTCCCGGCGATTTTCTATAAATACATAGCTCGTTTTCTGCAAACTAGCTGCATGATTTCCCTACTATTTTTGTGGAATTTTTACGAGGGTAGTTATGATTCCGAAATTTTATCAACAATGCTAGAGGCTGTAAATGACGCACCAGAAGTTGTCCACTCGCTGATACTTTGTAAGCTTTGATTGAGTAACTCCCGTTTTGAAATTAAAGCATTACTCAGGGCTGTTACCTACCATTCTCGCGGAATTCGCCGTAACCTTTATCCTTAACAAACTGTCGAAGTTCATCGTTAATATCAAGCTTGACGAAGCTAGGCGCAGCGTTATGAATCTTCAAGGCGTATGCGTAGCGCACAACCTTCCACAAAGAATCACCGAACTTTTGTAACGCTTCAAGTCGCTTCACGGGGTACGGATTAGAACCTTAGGGTCCTTCAAGGACGTATTAACAATTTAAGAATGCTTAAATTTAATCGCGGAACTCCACTGAACATATTAGGGGCAGCCACCAGATTTAAATTTAAAATCCAACGGTAACGTGGAGCTAGGTCCAGAAACTGGTTCTGGGGACCTGAGCCGCTAGTCAGAGTCGATCTGCCTGCGGACACCCACATTTTGCATTAAAAGGTTCGTTAGCACAGCACTTGGTTCACAAGTTTAGAAATGTCTGATGACTCACCGCATTTCCGTCGCTTTACCTCAGAACCTGAAGGATCAAATTGTGAAGAGCTCGAATTGCTTCTTGGTAGCCGGCGTTTATGGCTCCATGAAGACTACAAGTCGTCACTTGCCTGCACTTCTTGATCCGAAACACAATTACACTATTTATTTGATTTTCACTTATTTAATTATTTATTTATAACACTTAGCACTCCATTCGTAAAATACGCGCTTGGACGTGGTGCTACGGGCACCAGCCCGTAATACGACACAATGCAAACGCTAAGTACTTAAAATTAAACTAAAATAAGATTCAAAGTACTAAAAACTAGCAGCAAACTCTAATTTAGATGTTGCTTGCTCGAGAACTAACGACGCTATGAGGTAAAAGTCCGCCACTAGCGAACACGCCACCTGGGACCACGTGACTACCGGAACCACGTGACGTCGAGAGCTGTGATTGGCTGAAAACTAACGGGAAGTATACAGCGCCCTCTCACCGATGCTGTGCATCGTCACATGCCGAATAATATTTGTATTTTTGTATTAACGAATAAACTACAAAACTACTGGACCGCTTTGAAAAATTCTTTCAGCAATAGATAAGATAGAGACAGAGAAGGAACGGGAACTACAGGGGTGAAATCGCTTGACGTCCGCTAGAAACCAATTTATATCTATCATAAGAAAAATGATTTTCTATCATGAAGCTTAGCAATCGTATACTGACTACGTTTGGTTGTACATACCACGTTACATCTGAATAGCTTTGTAATCCTTTTACCATCCTCAGTTCGTGTAGTTTTATCCTGTGCCGAAACTATGAAAAATTTATCAAATAGTCTCGGATCATCTGCCAATGTGCGATATTCTTATTTGATCAGATAATACCACATCCTTCCAAATGTCATGTATTTATATTAATATCTGTCGCGCTTGCGGTTCACGCTCGTGTGCTCGTAAATGCTTCGGTTTCGGAGGAGAGGTGAGGAGGGGAGGGGAAGATTGGTAGGAACCATTCATACACTTTTGTGTGGCATATTTTCGTGCCAGTTATGACGTGTTATTGTGGTAGATATTTTGTGGAAAATAAGTTCACAAAGTTGAATATTTTGATGACATTGCAATATTTCTTAAATAGCCATTCGACTATACAAGGTGTAGTTTGCATACTACTCAAAATTCAGGAGCTTGTCGCAATAGACATAAATAATCAATATAAATTAAGATACCCGGTCAATTTAAAAAAAAAACTGCTGCTTTACTTACATGATTTAATTTAGAATTTATTTCAGTTACGGGTGGTTTACACTTACCGATTTCCGTAAATAAGAAAAAAAAAACTGCTCATACTATTTTCGATTCAAGGCGAGAATCATTAGCATCGAATTAGCATTAACTCGAATTTGACAAGGTTGCAAAGCGACACCATGTATAATGATGTAAACTTAAATGCCAGAACAGGTGCAAAACATTTTACTGAATCTTTATTCTTTTATTTTCAGGTATGTTCAAGTTTCCAAAGACAGCTAAATCTACAAATTAAGGTAAGTGCATTTTATCATTAATTTTGTTATATTTAAATCAATTTTAAAACGAACAATGCCAACCTTGCACTGGACGCATTGACATTCAAAACTACCAATGCCCGAATGGTTCGACCGGGGAGCATTCCGCTGGATTTGCTTTAAAATCAAACAAAGCAAAAATTAATTCGTTCCCCTATTGTAACTATGTTTTCCAAAACCCGTGTTACAGTAGACATGTTAGTTTTAATATACAGTATTTCAACTGGTACGAACAATTAAAATAAGCTAGCACAGTACACACAAATGCAAGACGTTTACAAAATTAAATATATCCAAACATGATTCAGTTAACAGGTTCAAATACTGTTTTAAACTTTCACGGTTTAAAACTAAACCGAAATTGTCACTTACGGGATATCTTCCGTGATTATTCATCATTTTGAGCTCCCGATATTTCGACGCTGCGCTGTTGCAAGCGCCACGATCGGGGGTTGTCAACCCGCGGTCATGCAAAAGGTTACTCAATAGTAAGTTAGAGCCGTCATATTGAGGCATGTGTAAGATTTCACCAAATGGTTTTAAATTTTCTTAAAAAACCAACGGCTTAAAATTCAGCTGTGCGAACTCCGCTCAGCGATGAATTCAAACGGTCATTAAGGTAAAGGTAAAGGAAAAAGGAAAAGAAAGAAAGGAAAAAAGAAAAGGAAAGGAAAAGAAAAAAAAGAAAGAAAGAAAGGAAAAGGTTATTTTGGTTTTAATAGTTTTTTTATGTAACGTGCTTGTATTTTATGGATTTTAGTGATCTGAAATAAATAAATTATTATTATTAAGCTGATTTACTGATTATCTTTATACTGTGCCAGTGCTTATTTGCAACCATTATCACTATCAGATATATCCAGTAAAATCTGTCCATTGTCGGCCACTGGTGGCCATTGTGGTCCACACATTAGCCCATGGCTTTAAACAAAGCATCAGTTTACAAATGAATTGCCGTATTGTTCGACACTCGTTTGGTTCCCGCCTCCAATGAATAACTTTAGCCATTCGGGATTTTCAACTAAAATGCAGATATTTTTGATTCTGCTGTTACATTTTGAAACGTGGAAAGTTTGGCAATGTATTTTGTTTTATTGCTTAACGGCCAGTGGATTAATAAATTCGGGGATGTCAACTATATATTTTTTTTGCTATTTCGCTAATGCTTTGTTTGTTGGTTTTCTGTTCGAAAATGAAATAAATCAAAACTATTTTTTTAAGAGTTAAACTAGTTTTGGCGTTAAATATGGCACTGTAGGTACTTTACTGAATAAATTCTCAACGAACCAAGTAGCATAAAATGTATCATGACAACCTTTGCAAAAATAACTTGATATAACCTAAATCAACTTCTGTTCCGGGTTTAGAATCAGTCTTTGAAACGCACTCGACTACAAACTTCTATAGAACCGTGGCTTCTCCAGCAAGTAATTTAACTTCCAATACTGCCAAGTATTGAAAGCACAATATTGATGTTATTCGGCCATAATATTGACATTATTTACCGCGTCGCCGACTGTGCGCTCACTCGCGACTAAAGCTACTCAAATTGTTCGAGAACCTATTCTGAGGCGGTTTCTGTTTATATTTTTGTTATTTTAGGACGTTTCTAGACCTGTTGCCGGTTTTCTGATACCGCTGTGGCGACCCGATAATTAGCAACGTTAAGTCGAAACAGCAAGTAGGCCAAAGGCCACCGTCGGTCTCCCATCGCGGTACACTAAACATGTATTGTATGTGACGTAATAAACACAGTATATATTCGCAAAAAAGTAACTTGATTTCATGGTCACCACGGTCACCACCTACCTCCAAGGCACAGAAACTCTTGAGTAAATAAGAACACGCAAACACTAAACCACTATTGGAAAGAGTTCAAGTAGTGAAGGCATAGTCTACCACACAAACTAAAACTTGCATGTAAAATGTTGATACTAAACTAACGAACATGGGTCGCACAATAGCTGATTTTTCGACGGATTGAGAGGCCTATAACAAGCAGTGGACTGCGATGGTTAGAGTTGATGTCAATGATATTCAGCACGGTACAGTACCAGCTTTTGATTTAATATCACTATTGTAAAAGCGTTTACCAAAATATTTTGAAGCAGCTCTTCATTAAAGTGCCTTGAAAGTTAAAATATAGACTATTCAGATAGCAACAACGAAACCGTATTTCAAATTACTTTAAACATGACAAAAATTGAGCCGACACAAATTGAGTTTAACCGAACATACAGCAGATAAATTATATTTGTGTTCGTACCTAATTCTCAGTCCCATCTGAGTTTGAACGGTTCATTAAAATAAAATATACGTGTTCATTGCTAAATTATTTTCACGCGTTCAAATCCCTGTAGAGTAATTGTGAACAATGTTCGGCCAAATGTAAAATCCCATTATCTACATGTGTGTATCGCTTTGAATCCAGGGAAAGGGGTAGGCAGGGCTTTAAGGGCCTTTTAAGATATTGTACACAAGGATGAGTTTATAATTAATTTATTGCGTGTTTTAGCTACATGAGCGTAAACATTTAGGGCTAAGCATGAGCCTTTCAAGGCCTTCCCGATTAATGTAATTATTTGAACCGAGCTACTTCAAATATTGTATTGTATTGTATAACGGGCTGGTGTCCGCAACTCCACATCAAAGCACGTATTTTGCGTATAGGCTATAACCCACCACGCGGGCCCATAGTGCGGATTGGTAGATAGATGTCACATGCCTTCGAATTTTTGGTTCTAGGACATGTCGGTTTCCTCACGATATTTTCCTTCACCGTTTTTGAGAGCAGTGGTGATTAAATAAATTACAAAAAATACACAGCTCTGTTCGTAAATCGGGGCCGCCACGCCACCACTCGGGTCACCGCGCTGCTCTAAAAACAAGTAAAAAAAGACTTATAATAAGTTACAACAAATAAGTTCTATTATGTCAGAATCTAAAGAGGAAAATTATGTTCGATTTGATATTTTAAATTAATTGCAAGAACATAATGTTCATCTGATAATAAGTAATTTATTCTGCTTCTGTAAGAGTTGGTCAAACATTCGCCTTCCTTGCCCTTATTTTTAATGGCTCTTTTCCCCAGGAGCTTCATGCTCGTATTACGAAAGCAACCGCGGAGAAAATAATTGAAATAATGATGTTGCTTAGGGCATTCCAAGAAGAAGGGAAACAAGTGTCGCTTGCGTATGTCTCTTCACGCTAATTGCAACGCATCACAAATTGTTTGTAGTAACCTGCTTAAACCTAGTCAGCATTCTGAACATTTTCTCTTAAATTTAGCAGTGTCATCATTATAATGTTAGCATCATGTGTAAGGTTCCTTAGATCGTCTCATCTCCTCTTGTATCGGGTCAGTGACGCGAGACTACACGTAAAAACAGAGACAAGTCCCCTCGACCCTCACCCCCGGGGGTGTCTTCGAGGTTTACTTGTACATGCCAAATGGATAGGTATGAGACGTACTTGCAAAATATAATGGCGTTATTTTACGGCATTTTTTAAATATGTTGGCAACTATCAGATATTTCGATATTATATCCTGCTGTGTGATTCTCTAACACCTCATTCTAAACTTCGAATCTGAATCAGCTGTGAGTTTCTTGATTGGCATTCGAAAAACTCGGTAAATAATTAGAATTTACACTAGCGCCACAGTTGCGAGCGTGTCAGCAAGTTGAACTGAATTGAGAGGGAGATTACTTAATTCTGAATTTAATTCTGTAAGGTAATTCCCCCGTCACTTTCTGTGACTAGGTGATGCTTACAGAATGCAAAATCAAGGTAATTTTGAACTGTGAAATAAAAGTTAATAGCGATGTGAGATGCGAGTTGTTATTTGATTTTACAGAATCGACCGGCTGTGCCATTTTCCGTTAAGTGTATTAAAGGTCTCATGTTTAAAATTATAAGTATTATTTATTTCAGACTATGTCCATATTTTGTTAGTAACAATATTCTTAAAAAACTAATGTTAGTAGAAGCAAAACATAAACAAAATTTAAATAACAGCATGAAGCCGCACCCACCTTTGCAGCATGGGGGACTCCCACCTATCAACGAAAACACCCAGTATAGTGTTGGTACTGCCACGAACGCGAGCAAGTAGGGAGGCGCATCTTTTCCTAACGATAGCGGCAAAGCCATCCACCCGCGCCTCAGCAAACATCCCTGACGCACTGCATCGCCATGGCAGCCCCAACAGTACTCTGAGTGCATTATTATATTGGACACGCAGGTCGCTGTATGACCGCTGCGAATACCTGACCCACAGGCTGCAGGTGTAGAAACTCTGGCAATATGCTTTAAAAAGCGTGATTTTCACTGAATTCGTACACCGTGCAAACCTGCGTGCCAGCATGTTACAACGGACAGCCAGCGACCTACGTTCCCTGTCTATGTCTAGGCTATCACTTAAATCATCGGTGACCCAGTGACCCAAATATTTAAATTTAGACACCCTACACAGAGGAGTGCCACACAGTGTAACATTGGGAAAAGCTTGGTAAGTAAAACCACGGGCTTTAAAGAGCATCAGTTCACACTTCCCAACATTATATTTGAGCCCATGAGTCACCGCATATGACTCACATATCGACACTAACTTCCTCAGAGCACTGATTGATGGACTCAGCAACACCATGTCGTCTGCGTAGCTAAGATTATTGGTACACACTCCGTCAATATGACATCCGACCTTGGTGCTGCTGAGCTCAACAATCAGCTGGTTAATATACAGGTTATTATAATAGTAACGCTCTTTTAGTTACCCAGAAGTAAAAAAGCGAAATCAACAACAGAATATTTTTTCACTCCATCATTGGCAAATATGAGATATTATGATTATTATAATATATTGGCATCGTAGAGTATCAGGACTTACCCTGATCAGTTGACCCGATTGGCAACCTTGCAGAGCCATTCTTTACAGAGAAGTCGAACGCAGACAGGCTACTAACAGAGTAGTTATCTTCTATTAATGCATCACGGTAAGTGAATGAGCATTGATCAAAGTCTCACCTCTCTGCCGGTAACTGTTGGCAGGTAGATTTATAACCAGCACGTGTCGGGAATCGTATCTGCGGTGATAAACCATGTCCAAGGACAGCTCAGATGCTAATATATTGCTCAGGAAGACTTCCAGTCAGTCTTACTTCGTTAGGTAGATACATGATATCACGGTTTTAGAAATAAACGATGTAACTTTACGAAGAAAACCGTGCCTTTTCCTAATATTGGAAAGGTCGTCTTCCATTACAAACGGAAGTAGCTGAAAAGATGAATTTTAGTATTATTCACAACGATCAAAAAGATCTTCCAGTTTTGTATCTCGTAACACAAAAAATCAGTTTTTGTATAAAAATACTCTAACTAATGTACGATTATATCAATTCAAGAATTGATTGTCCCTTTATTTATATAAAAATCAAATTAACAAAACAAAACAAGCGCCCGAGCCGCACCCTGCTATAAGTAGTCGTTTTTTCTTTCATCCTTTTTACCGCCTAAAGGGTTATTTGTTTAGACTGACACTCTTCATGGGACGGCTTTTTTCTAACAGAATAATAAGAGGGTTTGATAAATGGCTGCTGTGCGTCACTCACACTAAAAATATTAATATTCCGGCAAGGAGCGACACATACTTGACTAGATATAAATACCTCTTATAGCCCCACTGACATCAGGATTTCTTGTGATATGCGTGCGTACGAATTACAAAGGAATTTAAATTATATTTTTGTAAGTATCAAGGATTTTTGTTGTGGGATAGAGCTGGTTTATACACCGGGACTGTCTATAAGTCGTTCAGTTTACGGGGTAGTGCTAATAGGACGTTTCAATACAAAGCCCCCTGTTAACGATTTTAACAGAGCAATTTATAATGTTATACTTATAGTAGATCTACGAAGGGTTTCTCGTCTGTCATTTTTCTGATGAGCAAAAAACTGATTAAAAATATTAGAACTCGTTACGCTGAAGACTGTAATCAAAATTGACAACCAAGAAAAAACTTGAGACGAAAAATTAGAAAGTAATTTAAATAAAAAATATGATCAATTTAACTTTGAAATAACTCTTCGCGAAAATATTTTTTAAATGTTTGAAGTTAAAATGGCTGCTTGCAGAAAAATTCAAGTTAATCAGTCTTTACGAATTCTTTTATTAGATTTTTGCTCAGATTTTTGGTAACTTCTTTGATTGTGTCATTTTTTACATCATAGATTTATAAAATTCATAAAGGAGGTACCTATATCTTCTTATGACCTAGATTAGACTTTAGATTAATTTGAAATGTTAAATTTAAAGTGTCCATGTTTCAGCAATGTAGAGAAATATGGAAAACACGCATGCCCTGACGCGTCACACTTTTGACTTGTGGCTTTTGTGATGTCTCTGTTTTTCCATAACTTCTTTAGCCTGTCCATAGCTGACCTCGTCCATGTAGCATGTGGTTGTTCCGCGTTGTTAGCAGAACCCCAAGATATTATAAAGCGACGCCATCGTCGCAATTCTCGATTGTAGTAAGTTCTGTCCAATTGTTACTGGCACGTTTGAAAATCATCATAGATAGATAGAATACTCTTTATTATGTAGGTACACCATAAAAATTACAAATACAAAACTGTTAAACATTTTACTAGGGGTGACACAATGGGCGGTCTTATCCCTAAACGCGATCTTTTAAAGACAACCTTTCATCATCTTTGTCTTGCTGCGATAGTTCTGCCTGTGGAAGTTATCTGCGGATCAAAGGGTACTTATTCACTTCTACATTGATTACAAAAACACTGTTGCTGCTTATTTGTTTAGTTTTTTCACAAGTTTGGATTCGACAGTAACTGAGCCAATTTGTAAGAGAAAAAAAAGGAGCATAAAGACAATACTATAACCTACCCTCATACGACAAATCCTTAGTTGCCTTTATGATACGAACGGGTTTATGATTATGGTTATCATTTTAAGAATTCAGTACCCAAGCAAGTTCATATCCCACAGCAGGTGGTCTGAACAACGCTTTGTTCACAGTACTACATATTAGCTCAGCTACAAACTTACATGGAGGTTATTAAATACATATATTTCTTTTTATTTGCCTTATATGGCTACGTGAGCGGATTCACAAGGTTTTTCATTAAACTGTGTACATATTTTCTTATAATATTTAAGTATAATGTTTGTAGAGGATATCGTTTTTGCTTATTTAATTCGGTACGATCAGCGCTTACGTTTACATTTTCTGCGAGTCTAAATATTAAGTAAAAAGCTAAAATCTTATTTGGGTTTGCAGAAAGCGAAATATATAAACTAACTCGTACCCACGGTTTTGTCCGTTTACTTGACAGAAATCTTCTACGGGAACGTATCACCAGAACAAAAAATATAATAATATCATAATATATATCTTTCCTAAGCAGGGTGAGCAATTATTTATACACTATATGACAGCACCTTCTATATTAAGGTACCAGATTAACTTTTACATTTATAAAATGAGTATGGAAAGAAAAAATGAAGTTCCCAAGTTTCAGGCAGATACACGGGTAAACACTTAACTAATAAAACAATTTACAACAATATGCCAACCAATCACTATCACTCAACTCCATCACATTTCATATTTTATCCATAAATAGCTTTACGAAATCCCCCTCAAAATGATATTGACACAATTTCAATACGATTTTTAATTTGACCGGTCGGCGCCAACTTACCAATATCCGGCGCTTTGGGCCGAGCCAATGTTGTCTCGGAATAAGGGTATCGCCACACGTACCGACGCAGATCGCCTTGTACGTCTGTGAAAAGTTCTATGTCCAAATTGTCCATGTAACAAAAACCAACCGAACCGAAACCAAGCGAATGATGATATTTTCGCTTCTTTCGCATGATGTACGTTAAAGAAAGTTTTGGCGCAGCCTTCGCCTCAGATGGCATAAATTTATATTCCATCGCTTTGCAAAATTTCATCTAGATCAGCTCAGCCGTTCTGGTGTAGTTGGTTTAAGTAACAAACATCCAACTACCCAAATTTTCGCAATTATAATTGTGGTAAGATTTGCAGTTTATTTAAAAATATATTCAGTTATGATGTAGCTGACATGGCACTGTTAATAAAAACCTTCTATAATAAGAATTAAACAAAGAATGCTTCTTTTTCTGACTGGCTGTAGCCCAATCCGCGTCAACAAAGTGTGGTCAGTCCCTTATGTCATCATAACACCGGGGTAGCATGGAGTAAACTGTAAACATTGAGATGTTGAACAATTTGTGTTTTGTAAACATGCGGCAGGTAGCTTTATTGTTTGTTGCAGATTTGTGAAATACGTTGTTATTTGAAGATCCTTCTCGACTTAACAAGATTTTAGTAATTTACATGTATGTAGACAGACTAGTGATCAACGAACGTTTGTTTCAAACCCACGCTGTAAATGTGTACTTTTTTTATTACAAATAAAAACAATAATGTGTCCTAAAATGTTGCCATCACCTGACCACACCTCGAAAATAAAGCAATAACCATAATCTTCCACATCATTTCCATTCATGACTTCACGCTAACAAATACCATTTATAATATAACCGGTACCATTTACTTGACTGCCCATCCACTACGGGGAGAAGCTATGAACATAAAATGTCAACAGCTCAATGCATAAAATAATAGTTTCCTTAAAAGCAACGCGACACAAAACATTGGAATAAACCCTTTTATTAAAAGGTCAGATAGGATTGCGAATGGTTGTACCCACACCGTATTCAATATCATCCATACTTATTTGCAAAGAAATAAAAACATAACATTGTTGTAGTAACAAAGAGAAACAGAAGGACAAATTCATAAAATAAATATTTGTAGGGGATATAAAAGAAACCTGACTAAATCACAATAAAGTCGTGAGCTTTTAG
The DNA here is from genome assembly GCA_916618015.1 of Xestia c-nigrum. Taxonomy (NCBI): domain Eukaryota; kingdom Metazoa; phylum Arthropoda; class Insecta; order Lepidoptera; family Noctuidae; genus Xestia; species Xestia c-nigrum. Next base: position 27,621,640 of record OU745247.1, read on the forward strand.
TCTATCAGATTCTGTTTTAGGAAGCCATCTTTCTTTTCTATATTCACAAATCTGAAGTGAACCTTCTCCAGTGAATTTCCCATGTGATACAAAGGTACGAGTATAAAGTCGGCAATATACCCTGCGTAATGTCAACAATAACAGTTATGGGATTATTTATTACTAAAACTATCCACAATTCTGACATTATAAAAAGCTTCCACTTGCATAACATTCATACTATTTGTTTGTGCACATACTTTCACAGATGTTTGACTGTTTAGTATTATATACGGCAGAATAGTATTTTCCTAGCAATATTTGCTGCAGCATTGCTTACTCATGTGGAATGGAATAGCTATATTTATAGGATAAGACCAAAAGGATATCAATTAACATAAGCAGGGTATAATGGCCCCACTGCTGCGACAAAGGTCCCGTATTTGTGCGCGGAAGAAGGCCTTATGCACCAACAAGGCGAATATTGTTTACTTTTAAACTTATATTGTCAGTTACGGGTTATCACACCGGACCCCGGGACAATATAAGTTTAGTTTTAAACCGTGAAAGCCTAAAACAATGTTTAGTTTACTTTTAGTATACTGCACCTGGGTGAATCAAGTAAACTCCACGGTGAGGTCATCTTTACAACCAAAATCAAAATCAGCTACGTACTTATTTCGTAGAAATTGTTTAAATCGGTAGTATATTGTAATATACACATATACTCGTTTATGATATCGTTGTTTTACATGACTATAGCGGGGTATAGCCGACTGTAGCCGTATCTTGCTTGTGGCCGTTCAATTTAGTCAGACACGGTTTACGCGGAGTTATGTTGATCCTCCATATTTGAACGTCGGCTATATTGCTTCAAATATTCTTCGAGATTTTTTATTGATGCTGGGTTTAATAAATGTTTATATTTGCAGTTTATTTTTGTTATTATATTTGAACGTTTTGCTTTAGGTACTCATTTTTCATAATATTAAATTATGTAACATTTTGCTGTCCTTGATAAGTTTGCATTTTTATTTTCATATTGTATCCAGTATGTAACACAATGCGAATATTGTAGCTTTGTTTGGTAAAGTACTTTGTTTGTCGGATCCAAATAGTATCTGTGTATCCGGCATTACCAGCTTCAATACAGTTTATGTTTACAATTTGTTCCTCTTTGGAATTGATTAAATTTTCAAACTAGGACAAATAAAAATCGAGTTGGTTGCACATAGTACTAAAACAAACAATATCAATGTAAAATTAAATTGCAATTGTTTTTTTCAAATATTTCATCCATGCCATCATCCTATAGAATATCATACATAGTTAAAGGAATGCCCGCAGTTTCAGTCCATTACAGGATAAGCCTGTATCAAAGCGTGTCTACGATCATAAATCATGTAGCCCAGGTCCCAGGTCCACTGCGCGGCCGCCATTGTGTCTCTCCCCCGGCTCCATTGAGAAGCGGCAATGAATGCGCCGCGTGATTTACCGACTCGTTTCATGCGGCTATGGGATACACTCGCTTGAATAACCGAAGGTTAACAGTATTGACGTCGGTAAGTTTCGCAAACTGAATGAATGGGAGAATATTTTCTTTGAAAACTTCGTAATTCTGCCGTATAGTTGTAGACGTGCGTTGGAATATAGATTTGCTTGCTTTTTGGAATATAACGTGTGTTACTTAACTTTACTTCAGAATATAAAGTTCGCAGAAGTTCTGAAGAAACAGATTATCGTTCCGTTTGATACCATTTTGTTTGATCTTGGAAACGTAGTTTTATTTACCAGAGACGTTGTTATTGTTATGTTCCTATTTTTCGTGACAAAATGCCAATCACAACATTGTATAATGAAATCATCATCATCATCCACAGCTTGACTTCAACCACTGCTGAGTGTAGCCAGCTTGCAAAATCAAAAATTCTTTTAGCAGGCTTCCTTTTAGAGGCGATCAAAAGTAAACCAAATTAATGAAATGACACGATTCGATAACCAAAGGGCAGTGCGCACCTACCTACCTATCTACCCATCGGGTGTCGAGACCGTTTTAATAAAAGCCTCTTCCAGCGTCTGTTGATTACAAAGTTCACAAGTAATCAATTTGGAGTTAGCGTCGATTGGAGCGGCTGATACTTTCGCCGAGTTTATTGGCTTAGCATGACTATTAATTATTTTGGGGTGAGAAGTGTTTAGAAGTATTGGCACTTTTGTGTTGATCAAATTGGTTGAACCAATTTGAGAATTAAGAAAAGTTAACGATAAATTGATTAATTTCGTTTTATCATCATCGTCATTATTGGCAGCCTAGTTCTACTTGTGAGTACCTCTAGGCCTTTTCTCTTTTGAGTCATACTTTTATGATATGTGGGAGTCTCATCCAGGTCTTTTCCGCACTCTTTTACGGGTCGTCCATTGTCCATCCATCATCTGGCTGTTGGTCCACCAGCGCTTTTTCTACTTCTCCAACAACATTGTGGCGTTACGGCAACATAATGGCTCTGCTCGAGCTGCCATCGCCATAATTATCATTATTTATTTTGTTTGCATTAATATTATTGTAGTTACTAAAGAACCGGTAGCTCTGCCATTGAGAACCAATTTGTACTAATATTGGTTTGTATCAGCATTAGCTGGTGTTTCTGTGTGTGTATATTATAATGTTTTGTCTGTTTTTTTTTCGTGCTTCCCTTGTGTTTTGTTCACAATTTGTGTTATATTTTATACGTTTACAATTTTCCGGTAAATGAATAATGTTTTTATCTTTGATCCTACGTTCCCGTTTAGCTTCTCTATATTCTCAATCTTTTTCATTCTAAACTATATTCATAACATCTCCGCCGATATTGCCAGTAACATGAGCATCACATGCAGTACATTTTTATGCTCTAAGCACTTCTCGTTTATCCACAAACATTGCTGGAGCGAGCTCCATCAAATATGCACGCTGTTAGGCAACTACATTAGCACAAATGCATCGGCTGCTATGATATGTTACTCTTTTTTCGCTCCCAACGGAAATTCTGCATGAAATGTTTGTGCTAAAGATTTTAGAAGGATCTGTGTATGATTTCTTTAAGTGCATCGGGGTTTAATGGATAAATATGGTGTATTGAAAGGATATTTTGATTTGAAGTAAATTTAAGGTTTTTAGTTTGTGATTATTGAAGATTATTTCACGTTTTTTCTTTTTATTATTACAGAAATCTGAAGTTTAAGTAAAAACCTATGAACGCAAAAGCATACAATAACAGGATAAAAATAAACACATGTATAATTTTATTTATACCCACAGGTAGAACATACATACATTTTATTTATTTTGTATTGCGTAGAATTCTGTTTCTCGCCGCGGAAAACAAGCGACAAATCACATTTCTGAATCTGCTCGTATATATTTGATATAGTGAGCAATATCTCAAAAATCAGCAGACAATAAGTTAGGTAGTGGGTGGCAGTGGAACAAAGCTTCTGTGGTAACTAGTGGCGCCCCCGGGGGCGCTCAAGACCCGACATAAATCGGTTATGGCACGCCTCCGAACGCGTTCAGATTCGGAGATGGAGGTATCAGCAAATGGAGTGCTTATAAGCCAGCAGGTACGAGGGTAAACCGACTGCTGTTCTATATTTTGGAATGAAGACAAAGAGGTATTTGCCCTTAATCGTCCATTTACTATCTACTCTGTCTATTGTAATGTTCCACGCCCTCCTGAAACTTGGATAGCTTGCTGTTAGGGTATTAGACTATTACTGGAAAGGTAATTTCCAAGCAGCTGAATAGACTGGCTGACCAATGTACATTTTGCTGAAGGGGGTTCTCATGATATCAGAACGTTTCGTAATATCTGATGAGTACAAAAATTGTGGTTAAAATAATGTTTAAGTTTTCAACTGATACAACTTTAAATTTCTGGACGGCTGAATTCTTTTTCGTAACGATGCCATGATAAATTTAATCATATTTTTGAGAAAAATCTTCCCTTTTGTAATGAAAACCCTTGCGGATATCCGAGATTTTACTGTATACGATCGTCAAGTCGTGTCCCCAGAAATCGATGTTTCATACGCGGCGCGGAAGCGATATCGCGCTCATAAATCTACCGGCGGCGGCGTTCGACTGCGCAATGAATAAATTGTGCAGTACACAGCGTCCCAGCGCTCGGCGCAGACCCAGTCAACTGTGCGTCCGTGAAGAATGGTGTTTGTAAATACGCCACCACGACGCGTTAAGTCTCAATTTCTTTGAATTTATTGTATGAGCCTATTTTATGGGGCTCTGTATTATGGAGATATTCTGAATGTGTTCATATTTAGTGGTATGTGATATAACAACGTGAGGCTGAATTTAATACATATAGAGGACTATGGAACGCTTCTTTTCTTTTTCAGGATTTTTCATTGTTTTTGTAAAAAAACAACTTCTGTATACAGGGTGGTTTTCGAGGCTATCTCGCATACATTTCACAAACTGTTAACGATAGAAGTATCACAACAAAACGGCGCAATATTTATGATCAACCACTAACGCACAAAGGAAACTCTTTAAATAGTCTCCTTAATCATCCCTACCGCAGCCAGTTAGACAATTAGCTCGGAATATAACTGCAGTCTGCGACCACACTTATAAATCGCTAGGACACTGTCCGGAACGCGTGTCCTTTATTATTTTCGTGTTCCGCCTAATTGCCTGTTGTGCCCACATTTATCAGGAGCTGCGGTGTGGGCTATGTGACAGGAGAAATAGCTTTTATATTTAGCCTACCAGGTCTTTGATTTGAGCAATTTGTTACAAAATTTAGATTTTTTGTTGTATGTTTTAGAGACTGGGAGTGTTCTTAATAACCAGACATTAATAGGTAGAGTTTAGTTGCATAAGTAGCTTTAATTCGTTCGGTACAACTGTTCAGAGGCACTGCTGATTACAGATCCTTTACTGATCAGCTGACTTTTCCAATTTTGCTTTGGGTTTCCGTGAAGTCTTACTTACGAGATCGAGATTTTAAGTGCTATTTTCAGCCCATTTCTCATCGGGTTTGCAGATTTGAGTAATCTAACCCGAGTTTCGGTATGATGTGTTGCTGAATTTCAGCGGTATTTAAGTCAGACATGTGACTATTTGTAATTTACTATTGTACTTTCCGCTTCCGCACATAACCTGCACCACAACAAAACAAATTCTAACAACACACGTGTACGAATCGCGAACCAATTACTTGCATGTTGACTAATACATCGCGCGCTCAGCACTGTATGCACACATATCTCCCTGTACATAACCGTTAATGTATAGCGAAATGTCTACATAACATATTGCAATCGCTGTTTGGTAATTTCAATTGTCGTGGTTGTGCGTGGGTATTGTTCAATTTAAATTAACTTTACCGTGTGGTGACAAGACAATGATATTTATATCTGCATAGATTACTTGTGAATGTTTTTTGTTTGTTTGTACTTTATGGCCGTTTCGGTAAATGGTGCGGTGGTGAAACAGAATGGAATTGTTATTATTGTACTTGTTAGATAAAGCGCTGTATAACTTGCTTTTGACTTGTCAAAAGCAAGTTATGTGTAAATATTTAATATCTTACTCAAAATCATAAACGTCAGCGTTTTACTAGCAGGTATGGCAAAGGTAATTTCCAGCCGGTTAAGTTAGTAAAAGCGTCTCCAGAATCTTCGATTTCCCTACTGGATGAAGGTACGAAAAAATACGATAAAATAATTGTTTCGATCGCCGCAGTTCTCTATGCAATTGTCATAGTGAATGATAGGGGTTCCTTAATAAACCCCAGAACTATAGCTATTCGCGGAACTTCTCTTTTCTATTCACAAAATTGCTACTTAATCGAAGTTTTGTAAAGTACTATATTTTATACGACATCAATCAACACTAAATCTTACTAATCTGTTCTAACGGGACAGCCGTCACCGAGTGGTGTATAAGTCCACAAACACACATCTCAGCTGCTGCTGCTGCGACACCCGCTATTTATCTTAAACTCTTGTCAATCACTACTAGATAATCATTCTGAGTCAACAGCTTAGCCGACAAATGAGAAGGGCAGAAAGTCCATTACAAACAAGAAGTGAATAGAAGCGCCTTTTTCTACTTGTTCATATTAGAAAGAAAAAAAGAAACATTTTGGAAATGTTATTGAGACTACTGAAAATGACCTTCATTGAACTTAAAGGTAAAGATAAAGATAATTTTATTTGTTAAAACATGCGTATACAAGCAAATTAAGCACGCAGGAAGACACGTCAAGAATATTTATCATCCAAATACATAACAGTCAGTTATAAACATTTATCAGTCAGTATAAATCGTAAAATGTCACAAAATAAAGAAAAATTAAGAGAAAAAAAAAACAATAAAATAAAATAAAAAAATATTAAATAAAATGTTAAGTCAGTCAAATAAGTTAATCATAGAATGTCATAAAAACAAAACAACAATCAAAGACACAAACAAACAATGTCAAAATTCAATAAAAATATACAAGTCAGTGAAAATAGATAAATTCGTAATATACTCGTAAATATACTACATCTAAAACTACATATAATTACAAAAATAAAACTAAACATAAAACTAGTACTTACACAATATATATACAACAATGTCAATAGGACACTTAGGCGTCAAAATACTCCTCCGCGTCGCTGTCATCGGGAAACGTGCCCAGAAGACTGGCAGCATTGCCACGTTGAATGGCAATGCTAATTCTTTGGCCAAAGAAGTAGCCAGCCCTCTGGTCGCGCGAAGTGTCGATCAGTCGGCGGCAGATTTCCTTAAAAAGGAGACGCGCACTCGGACCCCATGACCCGAGCGTTTCGACCCCAAACGGCTCAAAGCTGTAGTTACCAATAAGGTTACAGTATTTGCGCCGTTTGAGGATCTCAGCAGCTGCAGCAGCAGCGCCTGCACAGCCTGCCGTGCTTGCAACATGGCAAGGCGCAAGGGTGTCGACACAAGTTGCGTCCCACACCAAAGGCCTGCCAACGCTCCAAGGCACCAACGTCATGCCGTCCGGTCTCTTGCCATCGTCACGCACCAAGCCGTTTGGTTCTAAAACCGCTGGTACGCCGGCGCTGGCAAGAGCCCGACGGATAATGTCGTTGATGCTGGCGTGCCGTGCAATGCGACCTGCGCTCCTGTAGCAGGACAGGCCATGATGTCCGAGGCTGTCGACAGCTACACCGCAGTGACAACGATGCGAAGCAACACAAGGTGCGCCTAAGCGTAGACTCGTAGCGACCCGGAACGATGCGTCATCCATCATAGTGCCAATGGTGAATGACGGAAGTGCCTGAAGCCACAAGCCCGACTCCCATTCCCCCACAGCCAACAGACGGGCACGCTCCACAGTATTGATTGACGTATGTAATAGGGTATTCCGTACAATACTGCAGAGCGGCACGTCCCACTGACTCTGGGAGGACAGGTTGTTGGGCAAATCCGTATTGGGACCAGCCATTTTCCAAGCGTTCAACGCATCAGTCAGATACGGCACCTGAACATCAACCAGTGAAAAAGATAAAATATCCCTGGTTAATTTCTCGGTACCGTAGACCGAGGAGAGGAAGGCTGGTAAACTTATACTTGAAATTTTGCGGAAATAATTAAATTAATCATTTGTCACAAAAGTAAGGGAAAAAAAATAATGATAAATAAATAAAAAAAAGTCATGTAGCGTCACTTAAAAAATCATTGTCTGTTAATAAATCTCAAATCTTTTTTTATACAAATTTACCGGCAAGGCTTTATAAGACTTGGGTATTTTATTATAAATTTTAGGAGCCAAATAGAAAACGCTTTTCCCATTAGTGCAGTCTTTGACGAATGCGAACATAGTTGATTATTGTCACCTCTGTTACGGGGGAATGTGTCTGCTAGTCGTGGGAAACTATAATATATTATAACACCGGTTGCATGACACTACATTCGGTAAAATTCATTGAACTGGTGTCAATTAATGGTAAACAGTAATTTGGTATAGTTTATAGTGAATCATATTTACATACACTGCACAGAATCCCATCTGTAGCACATGCATGGCCTATACAGGGCGTAAACAACCTAATCACGACGCCGTCAACCAATCATTTTGAGCATCAAACTAAGTTACTTTGAGCAAAAATTATTGCTGGGAAACGACTTTTTTTGGGTAAAGAATATTTTTGTGGTAGAACACAATTAACGCACTCCAAACATTGTACTGATGTATGGATTGGATAGTACGGGGTCGTAGAGGTGATTATAGTAAACATCTTACAGTAATAACTTATATTTAAAAGAAACTTGTCAAAAAGTTGGAAATTTGACCCCAATATCTCCGTAACTAGAAGGTTCCAGGTGCAGGTATGGTGTAGAACCAAAACCATTTTTATATTTTAATGTAAACTATTCATTCCTTTGTAGATTGTAGTTTGGTGAATGTATGAATTGGGGCTATCAAGGCATCGATTGCAGGGCTCTTTTGCTGTGTGGTTAAAATAAACGACGTCCCATAAAAAGGTTATAATCAGTACTAACGCTTCCACGTTTAAATACATTTTACGATAATTATATTCTGTCAGGGTATGTTATTTCCATTGTTCTTGTGTCACTTCAGATATTTAGGATGCTCTGAAGTCAAGTTTGAGACTGGTACTTCTGAACTTATCTGTAATGTAACGAAACTAGAGAAAATATCACCTGCTGAGTGACTGACAATCTGATTGATACAACAGTTGGTTCCCGTTTGTTTGAAGATATTTATTGAAGGCGCACGTGTTAACGGTTTATTTAGTTTAAGGGACGTCATCGAGAAATCGAAATAAAGTTATCAATCGATAACGTACTGTTAGCAAACGATACTTAGGTGATGAGGGCCGGCACGTCGGGTAATAGGATATTTTCATTGAAGAGCGTCGCCTGATCATTTAGAGGTGAGAACCTGAGCTTTACACAGAGATTATTACATATGTAAGAGTGATATTCACTGTCAGCAAGCATAGACTCTAGCATAAACCTCCTTAGAGTTTCCACTATTAGGATACATGCTTCCTCTCTTGTGAGAGGAAGTGAGACGTAATCCACGCGGGTTCAGTGCGGGTTGCTGAATGAGAGATCAAAATTTGGTTAAAAGTAATGATGTAATATAATGTCAGGTCGCTGGTGTTTAGCCTTTATCATTTAATTCAGCATTTCATACTATTTTGATTATTTATCTGTTTTGATGCTGATTAATATTTTGTGAAACCTTTTGACTTTATGCAGTGTAAAATAATTTTAGCATCGTCAGAAACATGACAGCAATTTGCAGATCAGCAGTGGATAAAGTACTTCGTGTCGGATTTGGTGGCTCGCTTAGCTTCACAGCGTGACTACTTAATAACTACCTAATAATCACTGTCTACCGCAATCTGATATGTGGTTTTGAAATTAATGGAATAACACATTACGGGCTCATGGGAATTCATATTTACAAGTGCAGTGGTCGAGGTTCCAAATTGTATGCCTTCCTTGTTGAACTTCATTACTATTAAACTTCTTAATTCGCAGTTTTCAATCGGCCTCATAATCTTCGAATAGTTTCTACAAATGAGCGAAATGCGCGAGTATTATGTATGTAAAAGTTTATAGAAACTACTACATCTTGACTAAATAACACCTATCTCCCCTCAATCCACACTTGTCAGTCACAAATCTAAGCCAACATCGTCGGTAACGCAAACTATCATCCCTGCAGTGATCGATAGCACCTCTCGTATAGACACAGTTTATTTCCAATCGTCGTCTGTTACTTCAAATATTGACTTACGGAGAAACCTCCCGTACTGCGGAGCCACGAGACGCGCGGAAGGGTTAGAACACCCCACTTGTCAGTAAGGAGTGCTTGCTTATGTAAGTGCTGTTTTCCGCCACTTCGAACTGTATTTGCTTGTTGGTTTTGCTTGTGCAGAGAGTTTTGGCTTCTGATATCTTCTTCTATGATATCGAGTCGTGCTGAGCTCACTCAGTGCTAGCAGCCGGCCAGCGGCGTGCTAAAGCGGCAGACTGATTGATGGCTGAAAAAAATAAAACCGACTTCAGAGAAAACAAAAAAGTGAAAAATAACTTCAGAAAAAACGCTTCAGAAGTCGGTGACCTTTGTTTGATTGATTTAACTTTTTTGTCACCGACTTCTGAAGCGTTTTTTCTGAAGTTATTTTTCACTTTTTTGTTTTCTCTGAAGTCGGTTTTATTTTTTGTAAAAAAGTTTTTTATTTTTCACTTTTTAGTGGTTCACATGTGTTTACCCCTTCACAGCGTACCAGCGTGATTTTAGGTTATGAACTGGTGTAAACAATAGACAGATATGAGATTTCGGCAATCCCAGTACATTTGCTATCAATTATTGAGGAGTTCCGTTGCATATCTCCGAAGTTCTTCATCAGATCTTCATCAAATTGAATTGGGATCACTTCGAGAAAGTACAATTCCTAAAATTACCCAAACCGCTGCTAGTGTGCCTATAAAATGTGAAGAATTCTCTCTATTTCTCCAGAATCCCATCATCAGCTTCTGATTTGATGATTATGAGACCACACAGGAAGCACCAGCTTTCCAATGAAATAAGAACGATCAAAATCGGTTCACCCAGTAGAAAGTACTGAGGTAACAAATATTTTCGAAATCGGGTGTATTTTACACATGTGCGTACCCCCTCAGAGCATACAGGCGTGATGTTACGTCATAATATAGTATAAACAATGAACCTACAAGCGATGGCAACAATCACTGCAGATTTGCTGTGTATTTTTGAAGAGTTCCGTTGTATATCTCCGAAGATCAGCACCAGGTCTTCAGCAAACTAAAATGGGACCAAACGGGAAGCACCAGCTTTCAAACAAAAAAAGAACCATCAAAATCGGTTCACCCAGTCGAGAGTACTGAGGTAACAAACACAAAAAAAAAAAAAAAAAAAAAAATACAGACGAATTGATAACCTCCTCTTTTTGGAAGTCGGTTGAAAACGCAAAATTTGTTCAAGTTATTTAGCACTTTGGTTTTTCGTTATTCCATCCATTGTGTATACACGTGGATAAAAGACGCAAACATAGTCGAAGCATATGTTCCTTAATACCTACGTTTTTGTTCGCCATACAAAATCAAATCTTTATTATATTCACGAAAACGCCTCGGTGGCAGTTGCTACTAATAGTGGCATTGGCGTCACTTTCCATGCAAACCAAACGTGATCATTTTACCTCGCACTACGAAACACACACAGCATCGAGTCATATCCATATTGTCGATCAGTGAAGTTGCAGCTTCTTGCTATGCTACGAATCAAATGACGCATAGAAACTGCCTTCCTGTACAGTACCGCGATCCGTAACTGAAGAAGTGTGCTCAGCTAGTAATCTGTGGCTCAACGCAATCTTTACATTCAGTTTTCGAAGCGATTCCATGCCCCGTGGATATCATCCTCATGACAGGTTTGGAACCCTCAGTTTAATCCACCACAAAGACCGCGGGGCATTATTTGCAATTTTAACAAACAAAGTCACCCCCTCAATGACTAATTGCTAATTTTCTTCTCCAAATTAAAATATTTAAAAACCAATACCAGTTTCCTTAGTGCCTGCGGTTTAATTATTGTCTCTCTAAATAAATTCCTCGGAACGTTTTAGTAAAATACATATTTCAGGGAAAGTAATTTGTGTGCCGCCTGTGCTCCCAAGTTTTTGTAATATAAAATATAATCCTTATCTGAAGGATTTCTTGAAAGAAGAAGCTGACTTAATACCAGCGGAGTTCGTCTGATTGGGTATTAAAATACTGCCGTGAAAATAAGGCGACGTGAGCTTGTTTGCATACATTATTAAACATATTCATTTCTCAAAGGGGTTCGTGGCTAAACGTAGCCACAGGAGCCGCTCTTCAAGGTTAAGCAACGATTGTTGAAGTCCAAGATCCATTACATACCAAAACCCCTTCAAACTGTGTGTAAGCTTCTGGTCTCGGAATTCTGTCATAAGTCTTGATCTGTGATTCACCAGTCTTTAAATAGATCGTCAGACTTTTAACTTTTCAGATAAATAAAATCAATAAATAGGTTGTGGAGATGAGGTCGGTAGCGGGTCCATCATAACTATTAGTCCTCGGCTGCATTTTATTAGTCTAGAATCTGACTTTAACTTAGTTGAAATAGCCTTTTTATGCTAGACGGATCAATAGTGATTTTATTCCAAGTCAAAGGAATCATTACTCACCAGAGCCAAATACAAGCGAGTTGCGACCAAAGCAAGCCTATCTAGAGTAAAAAAAACAGTTCTGGAGTTTCTTGTATCAGTTTTACCTTTCTGAGTGCTATACAAATTACCTAACCTCAATTTTCAGTCACCACTAAATACATACATACCAATAGTGTCGTGAAGCCGCTGGTCCCCTGGCCACATCCCAAGTGATTCTCAAGTCGGCTCGATAGCGCGGGTATAGTGAAGTACTCGTCAACTAATAGTCGGGACTACCACCCTACGACTTAGCTACGTACCTGCGAACTCCGACACACATTGAACTATTATTTTATGGCAAAGAAAAACTTACGTTAGAAGCCTCTATTATTGAAAGATTAGTTATGTCTAGTGTGGATAGATATGGCGACGAGTTTAGTACTTTCAGTAGCAACAAAAAATGACAAATACCTAATTGACAGGTACTTGTTCAAGTCCAAGATCATAAATTTTGTTAAGGTTCGTTACAATTGATGCAAATTTATTTTGTGTACCTAACCTATCAATGTATATGTCACAGTAAAATTGTCAAACACGTTAGATTGTAAAATAAGAGATTGTAAACTCTCGAAATATTGTCAAACGAACATAATGCTCACAATAAAACGCATTATTTTTCGTAAAATGCATGCGATGGTAATCAACTCACGCGGTGTGGAGGAAAGGAGGGGTCCCCCTTGCCCAATAGTACCACTCTTATGAAAAGATAATGTACCATTCCTGAGAAATACCGATTAATATAACCTATCCTTAAAACACTTAATATTCCCCTAAAAAGCGTAGTCGACGAAGCCCCGCTACGTGGGGCCCCATTTCCGAATGCAGGGTTTAAAGGAACCTAACTAACCTAACGTGGGGGTGCCCCAAGTCCCGATTATGGGGGCAGAGATGCTTCCGTATGTTCAATTGCTGTTCGCGCAGGTTTGACGATTTCCAGCCACCCGAACAAGCCGGTTTCCGAAAAGGCTTTAGCACCGTGGACCACATACATACGCTTCGTCAGGTTATATAGAATACCGAAGAGTATAACTTGCCTCTCTGCTTAGCGTTTGTGGACTACGAAAAAGCCTTTGATTCGATCGAAACCTGGGCTGTACTGCAGTCTCTCCAACGGTGCCAAATTGACTATCGGTACATCGAGGTGTTGAAGTGTTTGTACAAAAACGCCACCATGTCAGTCAGACTTCAGGACCAAACCTCGGAACCTATTCGGAGGTGTAAGACAGGGAGACGTCATATCTCCGAAACTGTTCACCGCTGCACTGGAGGATGTCTTCAAGGTTCTGGACTGGAGAGGGCTAGGCATCAACGTCAATAGCGAGTACATCACTCACCTTCGGTTTGCCGACGATATTGTGGTCACGGCTGAGACCATGGAGGACCTCAGTGCAATGCTCGACGACCTCAGTAGGGCTTCCGAAAGAGTGGGTCTAAAAATGAACATGGACAAGACAAAAGTCATGTTGCATGCCCAAGTCACACCCATTCCTATCAAGATCGGAGACTCTACATTCGAAATTGTAGACGATTATGTATACCTAGGACAAACGGTCCAGTTAAGTAGGTCTAACTTCGAGAAAGAAACTTCTGCCCGGTATCTTCTCGTCCAACTTACCGCAGTGTCTCAAGACGAAAGTCTATGACCAGTATTGACCAGTGTGTGTTGCCAGTGATTACATACGGGACCGAATCGCGGTCGCTCACAATGGGCCTTATCAAAAGGTTTAAAGTCACCCAAAGGGCAATGCAGAGGGCTATGCTCGGAGTTTCCTTGCGTGATCGAATCAGAAATGAAGACATCCGCAAGAGAACAAAGGTCACCGACGACGTAGCCCGAAGAATTGCTAAACTTAAGTGGGCAGGACACATTGCTCGCAGAGCGGATGGTCGATTGGGCCGAAAAGTTCTGGAGTGGCGACCGAGAACCGGAAGACGATGCGTTGGAAGACTTCCCACTAGGTGGACCGATGACCTGGTGAAGGTTGCAGGAATCCGGTGGATGCGAGTCGCAGATGACCGGTCGGTGTGGCGACACTTAGGGAAGGCCTATGTCCAGCAGTGGGCGTCTTTCGGCTGAGATGATGATACATTAAAGATCTAGACCGGAGCCGCTGTTATGAAACAATGTAATGAAAATTTCAATTACACTGACCCAGTTCTAAAACCAAATGCTAATTTATCTACACATACCTCCACATAGAGAACACTTGTATGAAGTGCCCTCATCTTAAAGCTCAGTTCATTTAAGAAACTTCTCCCTTAGCATATTATTATTACAAAAGCAACGTCTTGTTCCGGGATGTCGCGAAAATTAAAAAATAACACCGCTGTTTATTTTCGCGCAGAATATAATAACGATGAAGTTGGGAAACATGGTTACTTAATGTTCACGTGGGAGTACCTACTTATTATGAAGTATCTTGTTACAGGTAGAATATTATAGTAAAAAAGTTATTTAGTTGATAATCTACTTAATGAAAACCACAAAGTCAACGCACAATCTAAATACTAGGGCTAGAAGCTATCTGTACCAGAGTCCCTTTTGATATCAAATTAACTACAGAAGAAAGTTTTTCCTTAAAAGGGTAAATCAGGGCTGATAATTTGCATGGACGTGTGCCATTTTTGCTGGTGGGAAATTGTATCGGGTTTGTTGCTTTAAACGCAGGTTATTAGCGATACACTTTCACTACCACCTCACTGACAACTGAAAATGCAACGAGTAGTTGACGAGTCGGAGAAACCGACTCTACTCAGCAGCATTTGGCAAAAGCCGCAAAAAGATTAGTCCGCCTCTTTGCAATCAACTAGTCGGCCAATCGGCTATTCAGCCAAAGTAATAGTCGTCACATCACTACTGACAACTTTATATTTTAATCACATCATCAGCAAACCTATATCTATATTATTCTTGCATAGTGAGTTCCTATACGAGGGAAAAAGGACGGACTTATTTCCAAAGTAATTTGCATCATAACTGCAAGTCCGTACAGCGTGAATGCAGCAAACATAAAGCACTAAATGCGGGCATGCTTGACCCGTAGAAGGGCCCATATCTGTCTGTATGTATTTATAGGTACATACCAGTAGATTATTTAGCGTTGTCCGTGGTCGGCGGTGTCGCAGTAATTAGTACGGCGGGGATGCGCAGGCGTTGATGTATCGCTGGGGGGACCATCAAGTTAGGGGCGATCACGATTGAGG
The DNA here is from genome assembly GCA_916618015.1 of Xestia c-nigrum. NCBI lineage: Eukaryota > Metazoa > Arthropoda > Insecta > Lepidoptera > Noctuidae > Xestia > Xestia c-nigrum. The sequence goes on from OU745247.1 coordinate 27,637,090, forward strand.
ACTGTACCTACAGGCTTACATGTAGCAGAGCTTGGATGAATTGATATGGGGTACTAACCAAAGGTAACATTAAGGTAGGCTTATTGATCATCACTTTTTACTGGTTTTAACTGGGAATAAGAAGTGGTAGAACAAACTCCCCAGTAATACATCTGTCTGAAATTTATTCTAGTTCTTGAAACCATTTTCTTATTTTTTTATTTTTAAGTAACTGTAATGAAAGAAACATACTTAACTTTTATATCTATTATTCGTAAAATAAGGTTTTCTTCAAATAATCAAGCGATGCGACTTCTGTTTGTTATATGCCTATTCGTAATTTATAAAGCTTAAGTTCGAAGATACGAAGAGGATTATTTATTAACTGAAACAAAACCAAACATTTATTTCGTTTTCACAAACAGGTATAGGCTAATGGAACGTTTTGTACCATGTTGTCGTAATAGTCTACCAAAGTACCCATAACAATCCACTCCTTGGATTTAAAGTTTTAAAGTAAACATTGATATTACGAACACGAAGAAACACTTAGGATAACTGTCTAGAAAGTTAAATCAAGTTGCGACCAACTCTGAGAGAATTGAGTAAGTATTGAGAGGGGCGGCATGATTGATGTCGTAGGGGTTTGTGCAATTGTGTATCGAGTGATACGTTGTACGAGTGTGTGTGTAGGTATATAATTATATATATGGTAGGTATGTGTACATAGCTTTTACGTGGCCTGGGTGGAATAAGATGCCTTGGTTTAGATTCTAAACACAAAATTGAGTGAGTAACAAATAAAAAAACTTTGCGTTGCACACTCAGACAGTTTATTATAATTTTTTTAATGGTCCTAAACGGTCTGTAATAGTTTGAGTCAATAGAATACATAAAGTACATAATTATATGGCAAGGGTGCGTGAGATGCCTTCAGGCGGCTCCTGCCCAATCTTGGGGGGCCAAACGCCACCTGCCGCAGGCCCTAAGGGGGGTTCGTGCAGTCCATGGCCCTTTACGGGGCCCCAGTGTGGGCGCGTTCCTTACAGCGGCGTGCCGCTCATTATCTGACCGCGCCCCGAAAAGTGGTGGGCGTAAAGAAAAGATGGTCCGTGGGTACCGCACGATCTCCCGCGAGGCGGCGGGCCTGCTTGCCGCCATGGGATCTGGAGGCGATAGTCCTCGCGCGCCTACACGAATGGCGCGCGGAGGTACTACACCGGGGGGAAACTCCGCTGCCGCGGCAAATTGCCGCTAAGCGGACTGACCTCCGGCGCGAAGCAGTCATGCTAGCGAAGGCGGGGGCGGAACGAGAGAGGGAGAGCCTCTCTTCCCGGCCGCCGCGGGAGACGCACCGGGCGTCGGGGGCCACGTGGTGGCTACCGACCACCGTAAATACGGGCCTGTGGACGGTTGGCCAGCCCATAGGCTAGCTAACGACGACAGGCCGTGTCGACGGCGCGTTCGTGTTCGCGGCCCCGGAACATAAAGGGCGAGGAAGGAACATGGATGGGTTTAAGTCAGTAAAAGTCTGACACTCCCTCCCGCTCCGCCCAGAGCGGGAGAAGTCATTTGATAATTTCCCATCCTAAAAAAAAAAAAGGGTGCGTGAGATGATGATGACTTATAAGTATGGAAGGAGAAGATGCTGCGCCGACAGGGAAGGTAGAAGATGAATTATATTATATACTTTTTCTTAGATTATTTTGTTTTATCCCCAAAACACCATAGTCATTGCCACAATACTGTTAACAGAAGCGGTGCATACCTTGACATACGAGCGTGTGCTTATTGTCCGCGGTGCGTAGGCGCATGTAACCACGTCCAGGTCGCCGCCCGCTGACTGTTAATAATGACCCACTGAAATGGAGATCACCTTCTCACTAACCAGAGAAGGCAGAAAAACTAGAGCCGTCGTTTATCGGAACATTGAACTTTGTGAAATATGGTTGAGTGACTCGATGGATTTTGGCCACGCTGTCTCTCAAACCCAGTGAAATCGAGATCGCTTTCACACTACCTAGTGAAGAACTAGAACCTTTAGTTATAATAATAATAATAATAATAAAAGCCTTTATTCACTGACCAAAATACAGTACATATTAAGCTAATGTAAATGTAACATCTATCTAATAAAAAATAAAAAATAATAAAAACCTCAAGTTGATAAAGAAGTAAAATAATAAAAGAAATGACTTAATTCTATTAACTTAGTTCTACGCTAATCTTCAGCAACCAGTTTGTTGGTCAGGTTGTCCTTCGACATAGGCCTCCCCTAGTTTTTTCCACTCATCTCTGTCACGAGCCAATCTTCTCCATCCTGTTGGTAAGTCGTCTTCCCATCTCTTAATTTGGCGTCCTTTTCGTCTCTTTCCATCTCTAGGATACCATTCCATTACGTCTCTCGTCCATTTATCTCTGTCCGTTCTCATGATGTGACCTGTCCAGCTCCATTTGAGTTTTTTTACTTTTAGTAGGACATCGCTTACTTTTGTTCTTTTTCTGATCTTTGACGTCGTCCACCTATCACGTTGCCTTATATTTAGCATGCTTCGCTCCATATTGCGTTGGCAAACTATAAGTTTTTGGCTGGTTTTGCTCGTAGCTGGCCACGTTTGACACCCATACGTGAGGCATGGGAGGATGCACGTGTTATAAAGTTTGCTTTTCACTGACATTGGTATTGTTTCGTTTTTAACAATTTCTTTTAGCGACCAGTACCGTTTCCACGTGTTGCTTATTCTTCTATCGATTTCTTTAGAATGCTGATCTTTGATTGATATTACCTGTCCCAAATATATGTACTCATCTACATATTCGATAGCCTCCTGCCCTGCACCTATCTCTATTTTTTCCTTAATTGAATTCGTCATCAATTTAGTCTTCGCTGGATTCATAGATAAACCTGCTTTCTTGCTTTCTTGGTCTAATTGCTGCAACATGATCTGTAGTATGTCCGGTCTCTCTGCGAATATCACTATATCATCAGCAAATCTTAGGTGATTCAGGTTTGTTCCATTTATATTTATTCCACAATCTTTCCAGTCTATATTTCTAAAGATGTTTTCTAAAACTGCCGTGAAAAGCTTCGGGGAAAGAGGATCACCTTGCCTGACGCCTCTTTGGATCCTAAATTCTTCTCCTTGCAGTTCAAGTTGAATCTTCGCCGTCGAGTTTTTGTATATTTCTTTTATGATATTAATGTATTTGCCTTCTACACCCTGGTTATTTAGCGTTTCCCAAATATAGCTATGACTCAGAGAATCGAAAGCCTTATTATAATCGACGAATGCCATGTAATAGTGCTGGCCATATTCATTAAGTTTTTCGATTACCTGTTTCACCACGTGTATATGATCGATAGTAGAATAGTCTGCACGAAACCCCGCTTGTTCTCTTGGTTGGTTTTCTTCCAAGTGTTTTGTTATTCGGCCAAGTATTATTTTGGAAAACACTTTATATAAATTGGACATTAGACATATAGGTCTGTAGTTATTTATTTCGTTTTTATCTCCTTTTTTATGTAACAAGACAATAGTGGACGTCGTCCATTGAGTTGGTATTTGTTCAGTGGCCAGTATTTCGTTAAATAGGTGTGTCACAGGTTTGGATATAACGGTCAAAGTGTCTTTCAGTAGCTCATTCGAAATTGTATCGTCTCCAGATGCTTTGCCCGTTTTTTGTGTGTTTATAGCTCTTATGACTTCAGTTTCAATTATGAAAGGTATTTCCTCTTCATAAGTATATTTGTCAGTTTCTGTGGGTATTGTTTTATCTGTCTCTGTGTATAGGCTCTTATAAAATTCTGTCGCTATTTTTGCTATTGATAGTCTTTTGATTTTTGTTTTTTTCTTCTGATTTTTGGTTTTCATGTTAGGTATCCATTGTGTGTACTCTTTCAGTTGCTTAAGGCCTTTTTTAATTCCACCTGTTTTCTCTATTTGTTCTCTTAATACTTTCAGTCTCTCTGCTTTCCTATGTTTTCTTATCGATGCTTGGATTTTTTTGCTAATACTCGCAATGCTTTGACGGTTTTCTTTTCGTTTCTCTAACATTATACTCCTCTGACTCATCAATGTTATGGATTCTTCTCCTATTTTATTTTTCCTCTCTTTTTTAGTTCGCAATTTTTTAAGGTTCATCAGTGCTTTCTCCAAAAAATCATACTTGTCTTGCAGTGTTGTGTGTCTTTCCATTTGTTCTAGTAAATTTCCTAGTTCATTTAGGGTATTTAGTGGTATAGGCGATGTTATCATTGTGCTTTCAGTTGAGGAGATAATGTGTTTTCTCGATTTATTGTTATCAAATTGTATGACTCCTCTTACCATTCTATGGTCTGTATGGAAATTAAGGTTTTTCACTACATTGACGTCACTAAATAGCTTTTCGTCTCTCGTCAGAATGAAATCGATTTCATTTCTATCTCTGCCGTTCGGTGATATCCATGTCCACTTTCTTGTATTTGGTTTTTTAAAGAAGCTATTCATTATTTTGAAATTGTTTGCAAAAGAGAACTCTATGAGCCTCTGCCCGTTATCATTTCTTTCCCCACTGCTGTGGCCCCCTATGACAAATTCATTTTTATTTGTTTTCCTGCCTATCTTGGCATTAAAGTCTCCCATCAATATTAGGTTTTTGTTCGTCTTTTGCATTAATTCTGACAGATCTTTGTAAAATTTATCTTTAGCTATTTTCGTATCTTGTTCTGTGGGTGCATGGACTTGAATGATCGATGATATTTGTTTGAATTCAGGCAATTGTATATTGAGAATTGCAATTCTATCTGATATTCCTTGGAAACTGATTATTTTGTCTTTCATGTATTTTTTTTATTAAAAAACCCATGCCATGTGTACCTTGTTTTTCACCATAGAAGTAAAAAATGTATTCGTTATATTCTCGTATCTCTTCTCCTATTCTTCTTACTTCACAAAGACCAATGACATCCCATTTTATAAATCTTACGGCTTCTTCTAATTCTTCTAATCTGGCATCTGTCATTAGTGTTCTGACGTTCAACGTTACAAGATATATTTTATTCTTTCTTTTTTGTTCTACGGATTCTTTTCTAGGGGGTGATGGTCTGACAACCCCACGGGGACCAGCCGGATTGGGGTCGTTTCGCTTCTGATTGCTGATATTTAGTTGCTACTTAGTTTGGTTTGGTTTTACGACTATATTAGAAAAAGAGTTAGCTTTAGGTCTCATCATATCGAATGCGTTCTTCCTGTTTTCTTTAATTGATGACGTATTGCTCACTAGCTTCTTGGCCTGATTCTGATTTTCCGGCGAAGATGAACTATCTCTTTTCCTATTTTCTTTGTTCGGATTTCCCTCTTTGACTATCAATTGATCATATTTAATGTACGCAATATTTCCTTTCGCACGTTCTTCTATAAGTTTAGGCTTTAATTCTCTTCGTTTTTCTAATACTTCCTTAGGAAAATCTTCAGTGACGTATCCTTCTTTTAGACTCTTTTTCATTTTTAGAATATCGTTTCTCTTCCAGTTGTTTGCAAAAACAATAAGAACTGGTCGCTTTTTATTTTCGCTGTTAAGGCCGATACGGTGCATCTTTGATATGTCATTTGCTTCTAAAGTGATATTTAAATCTGCTTTGACAATTTCCTGCACCCTTTGATACAACTCCAGAGGAGACTTTTCTTTTTCTTCCAAACCAAAAAACAAAATGTTGTTCTTTTTCTTTTCCTTCTCTAAATATTCAATCTTCTTTTCCAACACTTCTATTTTATTTTTCATAATTTTGTTGTCTTCGATAAGTGGTTCCAGTTTCTCATTCATTTTTTCAAATATAATGTGCGTTTGTTTCTCCATTTCTATTTTCATTTTGTCGAAAAGCATTTGAAATTGTTCCTCCATTTTTGGTGGAAACTTTTCTTTACACAGTGGCAACACTATGGATTACTTAACGTTTTGACGTTTAAATGTCACTGTCACTCAATGTTGACGTTAAAAATGTCACTGCCACTCAACGTTGACGTTCGAAGTCACTGTCACTCAATATTGACGTTTGAATGTAATGTCACTCTGTTTGCTCAGTTCTGTTAACCTCAAAATAATATATAACCTCAAATAGTACCGGAAAATAATGGTTTTGATGTTGTTATTATGAATATCTTCACTATTTTTATTCACCACCGCGTTTCAAGTCACTAGATGTTCTTGTTTACTTCGGCAGTTGTCTCGATAGTGTTAATAATACCGTGTTTTGTGATTTTCCCGTCGGACCAGTCGTAAAGTGATGTTTACTGTTCGGCGACCGGAAGCGAGCGGACCTTTAGTTAACAAACACACAGATAGACCTGCGGGTACACTCGATCTATGCATGATTTAATTAGTCAACTAGACCCGTTGACCAATTGCTTGATTTGTCAAATCAACTAGAAAGGGGACGAGTTGGTGAGTTATCGTAGTTCAAGTATTCATCACAGACTCATCATGCATCACTCATGACTCAATATGATGAGTGATTCATGTGAGCCCCGACGTAAGTACCAACTGAAATATAGATCAACTTCACGATAGCTACTGAAAACAGAGATCAATGTCTCTCGGGTTCTATAGCTCCGTGACATACGATTGAGCTACTCGATGGCAGAAGCATGACGTGTCGCATTCAGGAACTTGGGACACATTACAGCAGGTCATTATTTCCAAAAAAAAATAAGTGATCACACTTATTTTAACGCCATTTCAACACTTATTTAAAAAAAAAAGTGGAAACATTTATTTTTGCGCTTACATCAAAAAATTGGGCGGTTTTTTGAAAAGTTTAGAACTTCCATCTAACAGACCTGCACTGAAAAAACAACAACAACTGAACAACGTCGGGATTAAATTAAATGTAAATTCGCGATAAATACCCGTATTCATATGTTTTATAACAACTGACTAATTGTGGTGTGGTCCTAAAAAAACTTTTATTAAGCTGCTTAGTAAGTACTCTCCCAAGTTTTTCAAAACATAGTTACCATTAAAATCTATTAGTGATACGGCCGGTTAGTTCTCAAGACAACTTGGTAATAGACAAATTGGGTATAATTATACCTACCATATAAAATTCATGACACCACGTTTATAAGCATCGTCATCGCTCCAAATAAAACGCCTTACCGGCAAACTGTGCGCGTGCGCGTTGCATTTGTTTCGTAAACAGATTTATGTGCGTGCAATTGTTCGCGGCGGCTGCGTAGGCGCGTGTCAAGTGTGTCGCCGCCTCGTCGACTGCCTCACGGCCTGACCGAAGAACATCACTTGTGGTTTCGATTCGCAATATTATTAATCGAATCGCAATATTATTAATATTGCGATTCGTGAATTTCAATAGGTTGTTAATTTCTGTATACATAAGCTTACCACCTGCTACGATACTTACATACCTACTCCTTTCGCCTCGTCTACGTTCATACACGCCGGTTGAACCTGATGGTTTGAACTAGGAGGAGGAAAGTTAATTATATATTGAATGGTACTATTAGTTGTATTCTACGAATGAAGGAGATCATCATGTCAGTTTGACAGAAGTTCTGTGAAATTTATTATTATCTATCTGCTTCTTCTTCTTTTATTGTATCAATGATACGGCATTTTAAATCTAAATAGTTATCTTGCATTTCAGGTTTCCGATTGAGACCTACAATTTGTATATCCTTGTGTTTAATAATGGGTGTTAATACGGCCGAAAGGCATTTGTTTTGTCCGTCATTGCAATAGCTCGTTTGTTCTACACCATACCTGAGAACCTAGTTACGGAGATATTGGGGGTCAAAGTTACAACATTTTGTCAAGTTTTTTTTAATACAAGTTTTTACTTTTACTTTAAACAATTGTTTAAACACCCCCCACGACCCCCGTACAGTATTCAACCGTACAGTATTCATCAATCAGCACAATGTTTTGAGTGCGTTACATTGAGTTCTACCACAAAACATGATATTTCACCCCAAAAAAAGTTGTTTCCCAGCATTCAATACTCAATACTCAATACTCAATACTTTATTGCGTTCCATAATGTGTACATGTAACAGATGGTATGTTAAAATATCGAAGCAATTATGGACCCTGTCGGGCACAGCAAAGTTAATTTTTAATAGGAGAGAGGATGAAGGCGCTGTTTGTTAAGAAACAAATTAAATAAATATTAAATTTAAAAAATAAAAATATATAAAAAATAGTATTTTCTTTGATGGTATTTATATATTGGTTTTTAGTTCCATTTTTCGTGTTATTTATTGCGCGAATTACATTATTTTCAATTATAATAAATTTAAACCGAAATCAAAATCAAAAATAAAATCAAAATTAAAAGTAAAGATTACATTAAAATTAGAATCAGAATCAAAATTAAAATCAAAATCAAAGTCAAAGTCAAAATCAAAATCAATCAAAACTAAAATCAAAGTCAAAATCAAAAGTAAAATCAAAATTAAAATCAAAATCAAAATCAAAATCAAAATCAAAATCAAAATCAAAATTTAAATCAAAATCTAAAATTAAAATTAAAATTAAAATTAAAATTAAAATCAAAATTAAAATCAAAATTAAATTAAGAATTAAATTAAAATCAAAATCAAAAAATATAAAAACGCGACTACGAACCGTTAGGTGACGGTCATGCGAGTTCCATGTTTTTTGTTCACTCAAAAACTGCTCAAAGCGTATAAACAAGTTTTCACTTCGAGAACAATAACAATAACACTTTGGACGACCTGGGAATAGAATGTAACACCTCATGTGTAGAAATAGTACTAGGAGAGCAGTTTCACTAAGTAATACCTAAAATAAAAGTTGCCAGCTCCCCAACAGCCACTTATTTGTTTATCCACTTTGTACCGCGAGGCCTGAAACGCCTGAAACTAGTGAAACTAACATTTGTTTTGTAACATTTTCATTTCAAACTTGCGGAGGGAAGTTTATTTACAAGTTGTGTACTAAATTAGTTAGTGTTTCAAGGTAGGGAACGATTATTTTCTGGATTACTTAGTGGTTACCTTGGAGGTGTGTCGACGATGATGTATATTAAATTTATTTGTTAAAGAACTCTGTTTTGCTTTTTGAATAATTACTTTAACGGTTACTGATACGGAAAGAGTGAAAGTTCTTTTTTTGTTGAGTCAAATAAAATATTTACAAGAAGACAGCATGAGCATAATTAAGAGGCCTGCGGAGTCTGAGAATTTCAATTTACCAAAATAATTTGTAAATCAAATATTCTTATTCTTAAGGTGTATTTATTTTGATTGGATAACAAAATACATAGGTTCCCAACACATAATATTTTGAATGTACACTGATTTAAACAAGAGTTACGAGAAAAATGAATTATGTAAAGAAATTTTAAATTCCTCTTATCATTTCGTTTCGCTTTATATCATTGTCCCCTCAAAATATTTATTTGGGAACATAGATATTCTATAATACAATCGAAATATATACACAATACCTTAAGAATATGTTTGATTTTCATATTATTTTGGTATTACGTTTGTATGAAAAACGCATGCTCCGCCGGCCCCTTTAGAATCAGGCATTACTTTACGAAAATAAGTTCCGCATTTTTGTTCTTTTTATTACACTTAAGTTAAACTAGCCAATGGTTTACACATTTCATGTCACAAACCTGTTTTCCACGTCCTATCCACATAAAATACATAACACGAGGATACTCCAGTTTCCCTCGCACCAGCCATCAAACATAAGGCAATATCAATAAAACAAATCACAAAGCCCTGTAGGGACCAAATAAACGGCTCGCCACACAACGAGATCGGCAAATTTACACTGCACTCACGCGGCAACACTAACTATTTCACTCATATACAACCGCCACTCTGTCTCTACGTTTACGTTGACTAAATCCACCTACAACTCACTCCTAACACAACGGAATAGAATTTAAACTCCACTCACAAGCTTCTCAAAAATGGAACCAATTAATGTGGTATTTCTGAGTTCCACTCTTGCAAGTTTACTCTTAAAGGCTGTCAAAGGATTATGGGCTTTGTTTATATAGGTATAATGATCCTTTTGAGCGTGCCGCGTGGGTGGGACCTAAAATCGTATGCAAATGTTAGGTTCTTGGTTTTTTTCTTGAATAATTTAACACGGTTTGTCGCTTCTGCTGTTGCTTTGATTTTTGTGGTTCAATTACCTTTAGCGAGACATTTTAACTTAACTTAGCCGATTAGAAGTTATTTTACACTATCAATGTTTTGTTTATTTTTGTGTAGTGTAATTGTTTTAACTGGGGCCCAGCAGGTGCAATGATGATTTTGTGGGTCTATCAGGTCATCTCTTATTTGGCCATGAAATATCAAACAACTTTTCAAATGATGCAGGTACTGAAGTTTTATCAGTCATCAATCAGTCATTTGGTCAAGGACTTTATCTTGTCAATCTCTTTTATAAACAAATATACGGGTATTTTTGGAAATGACCGACAAAACCGCAGTTTGAAATTAGTAGAAACAGCTTCAGAAGTCGGTGAAGAAACCTTTGTTTGATTGATTTTGTTTTTTTGTCACCGACTTCTGAAGCTAAAGTTATTTTTCACTTTTTTGTTTTCTCTGGAGTCGGTTTTATTTTTTGTAAAAAAGTTTTATTTTTCATTTTTTTGTGGTTCACATGTACTTACCCCTTCACAGCGTACCGGCGTGATTTTCTTTTATGAACTGGTGTAAACAATAGACAGATATGAGATTTCAGCGATCCCAGTACATTTGCTATCATTTATTGAGGAGGTCCCGTCGCCTATCTTCCGAAGTTCTTCATCAGATCTTTACCAAATTGAAATGGGAGCACTCCAAGAATGTACTCTTCCTAAAACTACCCAAATCGCTTCTGGTGTGCCTATAAAATTTAAGGAATTCCCTCTATTTCTCCAGGATCCCATTAAATGGAACTTAACATATCTAACTGTCGAAATCTGGGTGTATTGTACACTTCTGCGTACTCCCTCAGAGCATACAGGCGTGATGTTACGTCACTATGTTACATAAACAATAAACAACCAAGTCATTGCAGCAATTACTGCAGCTTTGCCGTGTATTTTTGAAGAGTTCCATTTATATCTCCGAAGACCAGCGTCAGATCTTAACTAAATTGAAATGGAACCACACGAAAAGCACCAGCTTTCAAATAAAAAAAGAATCATCAAAATCGGTTTACCCAGTGGAAAGTTCAGAGGCAACAAACATTGTCGAAATCTGGGAGTATTGTACACATCTAGGAACCCCCTCAGAGCATACAGGCGTGATGTTACGTCATGATGTAGTATGAACAATGAACCTACAAGCGATTGCAGCAATTACTGTAGATATGCCGTCTATTTTTGAAGAGTTCCTTTATATATCTCGGAAGATCAGCATCAGATCTTCAACAAATTAAAATGGGACCAATCGACAAGCACCAGCTTTCAAACAAAAAAAGAATCATCTAAATCGGTTCACCCAGTCGAAAGTTCTGAGGTAACAAACACAAAAAAAAAAAAAAAATACAAACCTCCTCTTTTTGGAAGCCGGTTGAAAATGGAATGCATTTGTAGTAATACGTAATGCAGAAGTGCGATGTGCCCCCACACACCAATAAGCTTGGCAGTACGCATTACACGGTGCTGTCAAACTGATTGTGTTATACGAGCCTCTTCCGCAGCCTCCGCTGCAATAACACTATTGTGAAATGTTACTAACGGGGGTTTCACACTTTTACAGGTAAGCAGTTATGTTGCGAAAATAAAGCTCTCGGAGACATGAGCAGTGAAATTGTTGACCGTTGTGCAGCTAGGTAAGTGATATAAATAAAGAAATATGTGTCAAGTTTGGCTCACACAGGTCCATTGCCTGCAAATGGCCATGGAGTGAGCCATACTCGGCATAACCCTCTTAGATAGAGTGCGTAACATCGAAATCCGCCGTCGGACGAACGTCTACGACTTCGGGGCAGGTGGTGCACCTCAAATGGGCCTGGGCAAGACATCTGTTAAGACGTGGAGATGGCCGTTGAAGCAAGACTTTGAAAACGTAGTAAGTAGTGACCATGGTTTTGTCTAAAAAACCAGAGCCGTCCTAAAGCTTGTCGGGTTGACGATAGTCGCGGGAAACAACTAGATTATGAACGCAGCGAACCGGGAAATGTGACAGAACATAGGGGAGGCCTATACCCAACAGTGTCTGATTCCGGGCTGATATTATTGAGGTCCATTGGAAATTCAACTTAACAGTTACACGGCGGTCAAGAGCTATCGCTCCTTTAATTTCTATGAAATTTAACATTGCCATGACAGCTCTTGAACGCCGAGCGAATATGCTCATCGCATTCAGTCTCATAAATGAAAAATAACCTCACAGACAGGTTTATCTTTAATGGACTGGTGCAGGCTGAACTCTTGTTGCCGACCAGAGCATTAAATAAATATCGCTGGTCAATCACACACAGCGCCATCTAGTGCCACACTAAGCAAGGCTTGTGTCGTGGATGCCAGATAGTTGATATACTACATATATACTTTTTTGTTTTGTAAATACATACATATTATACCTAATTATAAACATCCAGACTCGAAAACAAATGTCCATGCTCATCACACAAATATTTGCTCCTACCGGGATTCGAACCAAGGACCCTATGAACGTAAGGTAGCCTCACTAAGCCATTCGAGTCGTCAATTGTCTGGCAGTACAACCATTCACGATAGTATTAGAATGATATCTACCATACTTCCTGATAATAACTAACTAGGTCAGTTAGTTATTATCAGTTATAAGTTAACCCCATTATTCTAAACTACGAGTGTATTGGATTAATATTAATATAGTACATAACAAGCTGAATTTGGTAGCATTTGGCATACACCCAGAATAAGCATAGTTAGCCTAGTTGTAGAAATGTTTATTGACAGCGACATACACAAATTACGAAACTTATTATATTTTAGTTACATTTCCAATATTCATAGAATACAATAAATGTTTGGGATGAACATGACATTACACAACACTTCTTGATCATGGCATGAAACGACGTAATGTCGGAAAAAGCGGAAAATATAATTTGTAGGAAATTGATTAAAAAGACAATGCTATGTGGAATTAGGTTTTAGTTTTATTATTTAAAAAACCGTATTATTTTCATGAGTTGGCAATGGAACTTTCATCCTTGTATTCTAAAATTCCGCTGCTTACAACCAAACCATTGTACTTTGCAATTCATACTATAGATAGGTACTTGTAGAACAAGCAATTAATTAAATCAAGACTTGTAATCCCAACTAAGGACACTTCTCACAATGAAACACCATTGTAAATACCTGACTATTAACACTAAAATCACAGTAACAAGTGCTACACTAGAGTAACAAGTTAACAACCAAATTACTGATACTACGCGCTAATGAGAACCGACCTACTTACTAACACTTCAATAAAACTTAATGCACTCGATATTTGATAACTAAGTTCCGACTACAATTACATAAGTCAATTAAGTTAGAAGCGACGAGCGGGTATAGTCATCATTCAGATCGATATACATACGTATAACTAACTGCTAGTTTGGTAAAATGATTGCAAGCGCTGCTGATGAGCATACGATTCATAAGATTCAGATTTCAATTCGTAAGGTAGCTGTATTAATTTTGACGTTTCTTTCGCTTTGATGGTGGGACATTTCTTCTTCCCTCCTAAAATACTAGGAAGTGGCGAAGGGGGGTATCTCTTGTAAATTCATCATCATCAGCCTATAATGTTCCCACTGCTGGGACATTTTTTCAAATGAATGCTGATTATGAGCCTAATTTGAATAAATGATTTTTTTATTTTAGTGTGGTACCCTTTATATACCGAGTTTCCTCCGTGCCTCGGAAAGCACGTTAAGCAGTTGGTCCCGGCTACCATTTGTCGATTCGATCTTTGACAGTCGTTAAAATGTCTGCCAACCAGTCATACAAGTGTTACTGTATTATCTAGTACTAACTGGGTTGTGAAGGTCAGATAGGCAGTCGCTCTATGTAAAATACAGGTACTTAGCTGCATCTGGTTAGACTGGAAGCCAAACCCAACATAGTTGGGAAAAGGCTCGGATGATGGCTGCCCGTCATGTTGTATAAGCTTTTAAAAACATTTAAGTTGTAACGCAGTCTTCTCTCCTAATTTCTTCTCATTCATGTAGAAATTCCAAACTTCCATGATTGCTTTTCATATCATTCAGTCATATGCATTGCGTAGGTGTACAAAAACACTTCCAATGCCTCTACAGAAAGCACAACATACAAAACAAACAATAAACTAGGCCACAATATTCAACCCAATAATTTTACATTTCCCCGCTTATAACATCAGCCAACGTTTGTATAGTGTTGATAACACTTTCCCCTCTGCAATAACACGCGAAAGGGTAAAAACAAAACTCCACTAATTCAATTTTCCTCCCCTTGTACCACAATGGAGTAATAAAGCCGGTGTCCCACTATCAATGGAGTATCGTGTCGAAACACCGATGTGAACATGTGTCATAACATGATGTTGAAGGGACACTTGGGTACGACACTCTCAAACAATGCTGGAATTGATTTAAGAGATGCAGCTAGTATTTGTGAACTACTTAAAAGTGAAAACCAAAACCTTTTTTGCAAAAAGTAAAACCGTCTACGTCTTCACAAAACCCAAAAAGTGAAAAATATCTTTAGCTTCAGAAGTCGGTTTACTTTTTGGAAAAACTTTTTTTGCCAAAAATAAAACCGACTTTAAAAAAAATAACAAAAACATGAAAAATAACTTTAGCTTCTGAAGTCGGTGACCTTTGTTTGATTGCTTTAGTTCTTTTGTCACCGACTTCAGAAGCTAAAGTTATTTTTCACGTTTTTGTTATTTTTTTTGAAGTCGGTTTTATTTTTTGCAAAAAAAGTTTTTATTTTTCACTTTTTAGTGGTTCACATGTGCTTGATATACATGGAAAGTGCATACCGTTACAATTATAACAAGCCCAAACACGACTAGGGTACATTGTCTCATTATGGAGTTCCGTGACTCTTGGCTTCATCATCAGATCTGATGGTAGAATGGTTCTTATCAAACGCAAATGCTTCATTTGTTGTAGAAAATACCAAAATCGCAACACGTTTTCATATAAAATTTGAAGAGTTCCCTCGATTTCGCCAAGATCCCATCATCAGATCCCGACTTGGTGGCTATGGGACCATTTGGAAAGAATACCCTTTCCAACAAAAAAAGAATTTTCCAAATCGGTTGGCAAGCGACGGAGTTATGCCCGAACAAACATAAAAAAAAAAAAAAAAAATAGAAACATCCGAATTGAGAACCTCCTCCTTTTTTAGAAGTCGGTTAAAAAAAGTTTTTATTTGTTTCTATACCTACAAGACACAATGGCTTTTTAATTGTGTCTAACGATAATTACGGTATACAATAGGTTGAAGGCAGAATAAGGCTATGTGAGCACTTGAGCTGGCTCAGCAAAGGCTGATTATACTTTATAGGCAGTAAATACGATGCGATGTTAGTAGTTAGTATGTGCTTCTGTTTAAAACTTTTGTCAAAATATCTTAGCTTGGCATTTATAGCTCTTAGAGGACAAACGTTTACATTAATAGTTATATTTAGGATCAGTTAGAAAGCACTGGTTTGTTTGTAATCGTCAATCTATTGTGGAGCATTGCATATCTCGCTTTTAAAAGTAATGGTGCCATTATTTATCATTTATGGCGAGAAAACGACAGAAATTGTATCGTATTATTGTAGCGATTGAAACTAACATTTACGTGTCGAGTTTATTACTTAGTCAGAGTTACGTTAAGCCTGTTAAGCTGTTGAATCATTTAGAAAAGGAACTAGATAATTACTAAACTTATATTGTCACTTACGGGATATCTTCCGTGATTTTTTTTTTAATATCGGGAACTCGAAATAACAAATAATCACGGAAGATATCCCGTAAGTGACAATATAAGTTTAGTTTTAAACCGTGAAAGCCTAAAACAGTGTTTAGATAATTACTGTCATGCCTGTGTTTGTCAAAGACAGGATTAAGGTGCGAGCCAGCTAACAATGTTTTCTTCCTGTTATGTAATCACATCAACCAAAGAAGACAAGGGCCGGTCAGGGTTTATCATTCTACAACTTTTTTTCTATCAGATGACGTTAAACTTCACCTGGTCATCTACATACCTGGTGATGAGCCATCCTATACACTCATCGGCCAAAAAGAGCTCGCGTAAACATCGTTAACCACCATGACTAAACTAAAAACCCATTACTGCTGTATTCAATATCTCAATAGATTTTCATTTTAGCATAGCATTGATGTGCCAAATCTGGGTTAACACTAACCCAGATTTGGCACATCAATGCTTCAAATAGATTGACAACTTGCCTTTGTGCTGTCCTGTCGCAAAACTACGCACAATGCGACGACCTTCCAGCTCTATTTATATTGTCACTCAACGAGATTACACAACAGCATCCAGCCAATCAAAGTAGCACGGTTCTCACTAATACTTACACAGAGGTACTAGGATACTAGGAACGCCAGAAGGTAGACTACGCACAATGCCATTCAACTCTCAAATAGTTACTAATCCAATAAAGCAGGAAAAACAGTGTAAGATTTGTTTCCACAATTAATTAGCAGCACATTCAGTTACCTGATTTGAGGCACTTTACTACTAATGCAATAACCATCATTTTACTGAACTTAACAAATCGACACCCCACTTTAGGTGTATCTTGCCATTTCTGAAACTAGAGAATTTCCTGTGGATGATTAAATAATTAGTACTATCTGTGACCTGGACTTAAGTTGGCTTTGTAATCTAAAATAATTGAGATGGTTGGTCAAAGTATGAAAATTTTACTCAGGGAGGGATACATAGGTGAGGGAACACAAATGTGCTACTGTCCTATATACTGTGGGACACTTTATATCGTTAGCCGTATGCTACTGAAATTGATGGAAGAAAATGGGTGTGCAATAGTTACATATTTGTTATACAAGAGTGCAAAGTTGTTTTTTAACCGCGTTCTCAATTTTGGCGACAGAGCAAGCGAAAGATTCTAAAATTGAGTCACGAGCGCAGCGTGCGATTCAAAACTTAGAATCTTGAGCGTTAGCGAGGGGATCAAAAGAGCACGAGGTGAAAAATCTTTGCACTCGAGTGCAACACGTAACTTTTCATCCCACCTCAGCGAGGAAATGGAACAACGCAAAAAAAATGCACATTGTTAACAAATTCAGTTAATTCTTTTGGCGTCAAATAAACTTCCTCGTCGCACGGTAATGAGTGGTCATTTTAGGTTTTTCACTTGTTTTCAAGTTGGATTCCTTGTTTTTAACCTAAGGTGTTAACAATATGACGCGAAAAGAAAATGGCGCGCGAAAACATATTAAAAAAAAGTACACCAAGAAGTCACCGAGTCTGAGTTCTTAACAAATTAGAAAAAAAATGTATGATAAATTCGGCACCATAGAGGTAGAAGTAAATAGGTTTAATGATGTTTTGAATTCACATGCTTAGTGCACACGATGTTCTAAATTCAAATTAACTTTACCCTCATGACGATAAAAACGGCTTTTGCACTTAGATATCGAAGAGCAAAAATACTCTTTCCGAGATGGGGGGATGAAAAAGTTTTAAAGTCTTCTTCAAGATTTCCATCGATACTCCAGAAGTACTTTAATTGTGTTGGTATTTTAATCAGTGCTTTAGCTTATCGTAGAATTTGAAAGTGCATGTGTCCCTTCTGCTCCCGTGTTCTTGGTGACACATGTATGCATGCCACACGTTACACGTGTCGTCGTGTGTCTCTTTGTTCAGCACCCATTGTCTCATGTCGAGGCATTCAGTGCTGATCGTATCGGGGCCAATTGTTGGCTGCCACTGACTGCTGTTAATTCGTTATTACTTATTGAGAGGTGTCGTGTTACTTTGTGCGTAGTTCAGAATATTCATCATGTATGGGAAACTTAGTTATGACTGGTATGGCCAATGTTTTATAGAAAGACCAGCTGGAAGGTCTTTCTGTCTTATCTAAGTTATGACTTGCTTTTAGCAAGTGATTGTGTGATCATGAATCGATTCATAGAATGCGAAAGTCGAGGACCACGCAAACTATTCCGTTATACTACACGTATACAACAACTCAATGACATGGTACAGCTACAAATTAATCGCAATAATTCTGGAAATTTAAAACCAACCACTGTAATATTATGAAGGCCTCAAGATACAAACCTCTTGCCTCTGACATTTTAATGACAGACAATCAACCGCGCAAATTCGTACAAGACTCTGACAATTTCCAATTCGTGACGGAAACGCGTTTGAAAGCCGAGTAAGTCACGACACGAGCCGATGATAGCCGAACAAGTGAACTAAGCTAAAAACCCCTCATTACTACTGCATTCTTCGAATGTGGGCGAGAAAGACCTTTACCATAAGGCAGCACAGTGCAGAAGGCTGCTTAGTACTAACCCACATGAACATAGATACGCATCTAGTGTGCGTTTGCGACTGACATATGCTTGACATTACATATTTTCGGATTGCTTTACTTACAATGAACATGCAGTACAAATTGAAATGGAAACATTGCCCTTAACTTATACATATTGTAGTTACGGGACGGATAACGGGATATCGTCCGTGATTATTCATAATGTTAGACAGATTTTCCATCCATCCGCATTCTCCAGTCAACCCGCGATCGTGGCGCTTGCAACTGCGTCGAAATATCCGAAGCTTACAATTATGAATAACCACGAAAGATATCCCGTTAGTGACAATATAAGTTTAGTTTTAAACCGTGAAAGCTTAAAACAGTGTTTAAAAATTGCCCTTGTTGCTGCGAGATACAAACGCCGTCAATTCCGAATTTATTGATTTATTGTTAGCACGAGCAACCATTTCGGCTGAAAGCGTCTAATTGTGCTTTCGCCTGTTTTCCAGTTTGTATGGAGTTAACCTCCTGTATATATTTATTCAAGGCGTTTACAGTTTTGTTGCGTATTGACATTTCAAAGGTTATTGCGTAGGAGTATCGAATTTCATTATTTCTTCGTAGAAAGGGATGTTATTGTATACCGTAGAATGGCGGAGACATTTAATGAAATGTAAGCTATTGTAGTTGTTTCAGCAACAATGAGGATATCTTAGCATTAAATGTTACTGTATTCCCAACATTAAGATAGGATAGAATTTATTTGCTAACGCTAGGAATACCGAATACGCTAAGAGATAACACTGTTATTAATATTCATATCTAACGGTCCTTAAGATAGACTTGTTATCTAACATAGATTTTAGGGCACATTTCTATTCGAAATGCTATTGATTCTCAAACACTATTCTGCCATCAGAAGTAAATAGATAAGTTATATTTACGGTTATCTCTGTGTTATGGCACGTAGTACTCTTACTTATCTTATATCAGCTACTAGATTACTTAATACGATTTCTGTGATAGACAAAGGTATAGAAATCAGAAACATTGCACAAACAATGTGTTATTATCATCGCAAGTCTAACGTTAGATAATGTGAGATATTAGGACTACAAAGAGGTAATCGACGTGCTGTCAATCGACACATTTCACATAATAGGTGTGAGGATAGTTTGGCTAATGAAACAGACGAGACTTATGATAGAGATAATAAGGAACATTCTTCAATGATTATGTTTGTAGATGAAAATGGTATATTGGTGAGCAAGGAACTGACGACAAAGGTAATTTTATGACTATGGTTAATTGGATTCAACCAAGAACGAGCATAATTTATTAATGTACTTCGCCACTATCTGCCTAGCCTATTTCGTTTAACTAGCATCCGGATTTTAGTCGAAAAGAATGCGGCTGAGTTCATCATTCTACTCTGTGTTTGAATAATGGTAATGTTGTAAGGCAATTTAGTTCCCACTTTTTCATGAAAAAGTAATTTAGAAGAAAGCCAGATCCCTAAAACCACAAACAACACTTAAACCAAAATATCAATTACTCCAATTCGCCAATCCATTCGGTTACAACAAAAACTGACAACAACAGTTCTATAAACAACTCAGCACGACCATACATTTGCATCAACGCAATATTTACTCTGGCCATTCATTAAGTCCTGGTACGTTCTAAGACATCTCGCAGACAAAGGATGAGATGTCTAGACGCACCCACACATGCGTCCAACGATTTATTGCTAATGGACAGAGTCCATTACAAAAATAGTGGAGTAAACTGTCGACGGGTTTCCGGGAACCATCCGTGGAGGAAGTCCACTATTGTGGAGATTGTGTTCATCTGGCATACTAGCTTAATGACCGACACAATTGGGTTTAACTGCACGGGTCTAGTGATGAAATTCGTCTGATATGGAAAGATTGGTCTTATGATTAAGTGGGCGTACAAATTCTGTTTAGACATAAGGACTTCCGCATTTACGTTCCTGTAATCTTGTATTTACGTAATCATCGTTTCATTTTTGGGGTCAGCAATGTTGGCCTTTAAAATCAATTCTTGTCTATGTTCAACTTTAGAAATGTACGCAATATTACCTGTAACAAATCCGTTGACTATAATTATCACGTCGATGCGAATCTTCACCAAAGCTCGATAATGTTGCTGTAAGGTCGTGTGACTTCGGCAAAGTTATCCTATAGGTCTTCTCAGTTATCTAACGTGCAGTTAATAACAGACTGGACCTGTTAGAATGTAGTTATGAAGTACTAAAACTATATGATGCTGCGTCAAAAGTTATGTATTGAATTTATAGAAAACAAGAAGCAATATTTAGATAGATGTTTTGATTTGTATAAGACGTAGTAAAATTAGCATCAAGCCGACAGCTTCAATATGTAACCGACACGGAACCAGGCGGCTCGTGAACAGGAAGCGTGCTGATACAAAATGTATGGAGGGAGCCACAGCGACAGTCATGCCGTATTCTATCGATACCGATACCGAGACCGATACCGATATCATAATCGAATGTATGCCTGCGCTCCGCTGACAGTTGTGGGAAATTATAACTGGGAAAAGTATTAGGTATATTGTACGATTGCAACAGGCGGTGAGTTAGAAAGTGAAGGCACGGCTGTATTGTGTAACGAGAACGTGCTATTTTATGAGGTTTGATATTGAATTGACGCAATATAATGAAATGACTGGATTAACTGGCTTACAATATAAATACGGCACAAGGAACTTATGCTCCATATTTTTGATGTGTGTAGAAAGTAATTTAAATCGGTTAACATGAAATCTACTGCAAATGTGAGTATAATTTGAGGGGTTTTAAAGAAGACAATACTGTCATAATATAATATCACTCTTGCCATCTCCATAGGATTTGGCAGAGTGGTACCCGGATAGTTAATTACCCCTCAATCCCCAAACAATATCTTCAAGACAACTCCAGCTTGCTCTCATAATAAAACCCTCTTGCACAAGTAATAACAGTACATAATACATGGCAGTGTATTTACAAGTACATCCCATTCACCCCCTAAACGAGTTTCCGTGGAGCCGGCCATAACTCAACACCCTTTCACGATAATTTAATCCGTTGGTAATTCGGGCCCTTTTGTCAGATATTCTCGCGTACACACTGCAGGATGTACCAGATATTGGTATAATGGAAGTGACTATGGCAACCTGCTATATGAACGTCATTAATGCTCATATAAGTGGATTGTGAAGCATATGGCTCTTAGTGGACATGACATCATGCCGAAAGGTTTAACAGAGATGTATCTCAATTAGATGCACCTCGGTATACACCCCCATTTCGCTAGCTATGTTAAAGTGCCAAGTAACAAGGGACGAGCCTATTGTCATGTACTGGGCTCAAATGCACACTCAGTGGCTGCTACTTAACGTCTACCAATACTTGTGATTGATTTGATAACTAAAGGCAAAAGCAAAATTTCAGTCAACATCATCATCGCTATCATTCTCCTGTATTAATATAAATCCATTTTGTGGCAAACGCAGTATGGCTTATTTTCCAGTATTGAATCTGTTAGTTGTCATTTTAGTAGTAACGTACTTACATCGTTTATCTCTTTCACACATCACATCTATTTTTCTCCACATTCATACTCAAAAGTTTCCTCGTGATATATCCGCCATTCCTATGATAACCGATTACCGCTCCAACTCTCTGGTCACCGGTGCCACTTGTATATTAACGTAGTCTCTCTTCCAGTCCCCGTTCATCCCCGATCCGCGTTCATGCGCAGAATACGAGGATGCCCCACCGGTCGTCCGCTCGGACGTCCGGGAGTCAGCCGGCGCTCCGGTAGTCGCCCGTTAGAACGGTCGCACCCGAATTATTGGAGCCGTGCAACCTACACTCATTGTCGTTGCGTCCGCACTGCGATACAAACATGTGGTAGACAGTCTCAGAAGAACCGTTGTTTTAACAATAGATCTATCCATCCTTTCTTTAGTACAATCCTTTTTTCTCATCTGACAAAATCGGAGCAATTGTTAAAAAACTGCAACTGCTTTTGCAAAATTATTCAAAATTGTACGCAGTGGGCAAAAGTTGTAGGTACACTCTGTTCAGAGAACTTTTGAAAATTTATCGAATGTTTACAACAAGTGTTTGGTAAGTACGAGTGCCTATAATTACTGAAATCGAAGGAATTCGGTCTTCGGGATTTTCCATTACCCCTTTAACGAGCCATTGAGCACCTTTTCTCCGAGATAATCTAATAATGTGAAAAGGTCTTCTCTTGTTGACTTTCATGAACTTTCTGTAGTTCGCCATGTTGTGACGATAGTAATGTGTCGCTACCAAACGAATTAAACTGGAATTTATTTTAGGCTCTTCCATTTCTGTACAGGAAATTGCGCTTCTGGGAATTCTAATTTTCAGTAGATATGTATACTATCACTTTCTTTTCTCGCTTTAGGCTTAGAAACAGATGTGTCGAAAACGATACATGATAGCGGTTGCCTTGTGAATATCGGTTCCCAAGTTCGAATCCTTAGTCAAGAATTACTTTTTGTATTTATTTGGTTGAACAGAAACTAACAGCGCCATCTGACAGTTGAGGTACACAGTTTAAAAAACCCGAATTACGCATCCATCTTGTATAGAGTATTGTCTATGAGTGCGACTGCTGAGCAAGAGGTCCTGATTTCCGGGTCGAGCAAAGTGTTATCGGGTTTGTCCATCAAGCATTTCTCAGTGTTAGGTAGCCAAGGAGTCTGGATTTATGGCAATAGGTACGCCTCTTATAAAATGGACTGAAACATGACTGACAAAATATGGGTGTACTATAAGATGTACCTCTGCCATACCTGTCACGGATTATACAGGCATAACGATGTTATATATTTGTATCTAAATATAAGTATTTTGGGTCAATTTTATTAAACTAAAATAAATACTCACAGACACTAATATCAGCAATAAACAAAATTCAAAAGGCATAATTACTGAATTTCAAACGCATAACTCCTTTCTAAGCATCGTTAGAGGCACTTTCAACACTCAAGCAGCAGATTACTATTTCCGAAACTCTCTAACGAACGTCCCTTTCAAACAAAATCAAAGTAAATCCGAAAAAACCTCGGAATTTAGTTAAAAAAGTCAAAGATTAAACGTTTCTTTAAACTATTCCATCAATCTAGTTAATCTGGGCGTGTAAATAACGACAGCTCGGGGAGGGACAGAAATAGAGGGCTTTCAAGTGCTCCGCGGAGGGCGAGGATCAGCGCCATTTCATTTGAATTATTTAAGACAAGCGTTCGCCCACGTCTTCGCTCGCTTAGAGTTCGGAAAGTATCCCAACAGAACCTACTATCGTAACAAAAATGTATCATAATTATGTCTTACATCAGGTCATCATCTGCCTGTGTTCCCAATTTCATCGAAATCGTTGAGCCGTAACGTGTGAACAGAGAACAGAGACAAGCAGACCGACAGACAGTCAGAGCTACTATTGCTTTCATAACATTAGGAGGATTATACTTAAACTGCCTTACACCAAGAAGACCTAACTTTCAAACAAAAGACTTTAACTTAAGAGCAAATGAGACTTAACAAACAACAATGCTTAAGATGTAATTGTAACTATTAGTCGCGTCGTGCAATTTGTTTAAGACAACGGTGATTGTGAGAATGAATCGTAATTAAATGTTATGGAAACCTGACATTACAAATACGTTTATACTAGAACGTGATATGCCAATACTGTTCCTTGCTTTGATATTGTCAAAGCAAGGAAGCGAAGAAGGAAAGTAAAGAGACAATAGTTCATAACCATTTGTGTGATAGTCTGTAAAATTAAGTAGACTTGGATACACATTAGTCAATTTCTAAATCAAATACCTACTCTTGAACAAACATAAATAATGACATAATTGTAATCAAAATAAATTAGTCAACAGATTTCACCATCCGATGCACCTACAGGGTTTAAATTATGAAACATAATTAACGAGAGTTACGACATTTCAGCGTCACATCCCATCTATGATGATAGTTGTAAACTGTAGCATCCACATTATGTAAATATACAGATCGTTAATGATCTATGGGGGTGTTAGGAGAACAGGAGGGGAGGGGGGGTAGAGGGTTAATTAGGGGGTTGATGCAGTTGATGAAGGCTCTTGAGTTTGCGGAATCTACGCGTCTGGATCGTGATGTCACGAAACAGATGGTTACAGAAGTTCGGGTGCGTCACACGAGCAAAAATAGGTACAGGTACAGGCTAAGCCGGGTACGTACAATATCATGTGCAAGTATTTTCTCCGTTGTCGTGTCCGTGATTCACGTATTTGAGTTAATTGAGCTCCCACAAAAACTGTGCTACATCGACAGCGTTATCAGTGGCTTCAGACAGATCCCTAAAAGTTTAAGTGGAGTTGCTCAAAGAATAGGATAGTAAGGGATCATCATTTGTGTGGCTCCGCGGTCACACTTTGTATCCTCGGTATTCCCCACCAGACTGTGCACCTGTGGACGTTCACTTGGCTTCGTAGCCAGTTTAGAAATTTCACTCGCAGTGCGTGCATTCCCGCTCGTTGTATAGAGAGAACCTTCGGTATATATCTACTTAGTGCCGACATGTTTGCACTTGTTCAATTGACATGACAGACAGACGTGCTCACAAACGGCAGGAGAGATAAAACTTCACCATGCGAGTACCTGTGGAGGTGAGCCGTGTTTGGATTTAGTCACACGTGAAGTTAATTCAAAGGGTTGGAGTTAACTGAATTTGTAAAGGAATTGATTTACAAATGTTTGGCTGGATTTTGGCGACTGGTTCTCATTAACGGTGTTTTAGAACGTTTATCTGGAATATAAAATAACCTACCAATGTAAAAAAAGTTTTCTGTAAGAATCGATAACAATACTCGAGTTTTCAAAGTATCAATAAGCTGGTACTGACTTACAATGGAACCAAATGCTGACATCGGACACTGACAGATACTTCAATAGGATTTTCATTGAAGTGTCGCGTCTGCAATTCGTCCGTAGGTACCGGTTTCAGCGAACCTCAAAAACATTCATTTTCTAAATAAAGACACGCCTCATGTTTCGGGTAATTTGCTTCAACATTTATTATTTCAACACGAAAACGTACCAAATACAAATAAGCTGCGCAGACTTGATTCACTTAGCATACACTGTGACTGCACCCTGCTTGCTGGTGCTCGGTTGTCGGGTTACACAAATATTTGCTGTGACATTACCGCGTCTGGCGCGTGGCAAGCCCGCCATCCCGCCAGCCCGCCAGCCCGTCAATGAAACTAAAATCACTGTTGTAATATTCTGACATCGGCAAAGTACTTCGCTACAAGGTTATTTCAGCATTTGACTGATATCGTTTCTTGTAAATTGTATTGAAGAAAAAAGATGGTGAAGTTAGTTCCGATAGATCCAACTATAGAACTATAGTCATTTGTTTTAAAGACAGACTTTTTTCTACGGCTAGACAGAAAAATCCAGTCCAATGGAAATATAGTTACTGCAACTAACTAGCTAGAAACGTTTTATTTCTAAGTTAATACTGTTTTTCTTTCTTTTCAGTTAACTTAGTGCTTACCTACACAGATACCCTGAATCTTTGCCAGACAATTGAATAGAAGCAGCACTACTACTTAACTTTCTACTTAAGTTTACATTCTAGTTAAAAGCTATTTCATTACTAATTTAATTCAAATCCTTAACTCACGACTTAATACTGAACACACACAAACACACACACACGTAGATAATGCGACTCGGATATTCATGTAGGCAGTTTAAGTCAGCCACAAATACCATCAATATTAGCATACCTTTACTAGTTACTAGATGTTACAAAACATAACAAATCCTGAAAGGTCAGACAGAGAGAACACTGACCACTAGTATACATACTGGTACACCCACATTTGCCAGACCTATAATAATGTAATAGGAGCGAGCTGGTTATCATCAAGAAGACTCAAATCCAGGCTCCCGACTGCTTCTGGGAAATTCCTGAAATGGGAACCATCCACAGTAATAGCCACTACTAGAGCCTACCACGCCAAACTGCCCCGTTGGTGCGTTCAGCTGGATATTATTTTCATTCAGTCCAGATAGATGAATGTATTATAAAACATATGAAGACGGGTATTTATCGCGAATTTACCTTTAATTAAATCCCGACGACTACTTCAGTCTCCCCGCGACCACGGCTGGTGCAATCCGGTCGAAACGTCGGGATTAAATTAAAGGTAAATTCGCGATAAATACCCGTCTTCATATGTTTTAGATGAATGTATACAGTATACTGCGCTGAAAAAAACGGTCACAGAATTTTTATTTTTGCAACCATTAAATGCAACCAAAATAGCGCTGTTTCTGTAAACAAAATTATATTAACCTCACGTTTACTTATTCAACTCTTTGACCAAATGAAAATAAGTCGACTATAACACATATAAATGTGTGTGTAAGTGGTTTTTAAGAAAACACAAGTAGTGCATTAGGGCGCTGCGGGCCGCGAACCGCGATCAAAGCGGGCCCTAATGAGCCGGCCCACTCGACGCCAAGCGAAAACACGCCACACATGCTTGGACGAAGATGGTTTACAATTTGTCCAACTTAAGACTTTTACAACAAGTAAATATTGGGTTTATTTACTTATTTACTACCTAATTGGGTACGACGGACACTTTTTCGAAGTTGAGCAACCAGTTTTGCTTGCTGTGTTTGCAACGTTTGTGCTAATTACAGGTCTGCTTAGGTATTTCTGTTTCTGAAGTATGTTTGACAACCGGAACATAAATGAAGCCAACGTTTATTTTCATGAAAAGTCTTTTCATTGTCCAGTAACATTAGTCATAATTAGATAATGGATTACCTACAGAAAAGGCTTTTACTCGGCAGTCAAAGTTCAAAAGCTCTAATGAAGGCTATAATGAAGTTAAAAGTTAATTCAGAAATGAAATTCTAGTACTATTTCCGAAACTAGTTCACTTAATCACCAATGTAGTCTGACCCAGCGTATCAAAAATACTCTTTTGATTAGTGAGTCAAGTAATGTTGGTCAATGGTGATCTGTGAAGTTAAGTCCCCTCGCTACTTCCCACAAACCCGCCGAACGGAAAATGTTTCGCTATAGGAAATATCTCTTAAGCACTCTAGGGCTGTCTAACTGTTTATTTAAAAAAAAACTGCGTCAATTGCACTTTTCTTTGCTTCGTTTCGGAGTAACACTTATTTTAACTTATATCAAAAGTTCCCTAATACCCACGGTCACTGTGGAGACAAATAAGCTAGGCCCTAATAGCTGTCTGCCACATGGCACAGAAAAATAAGGCATTTATCAAAAGAATATCAGCTAACACATGTTATGAGGAAAATTGGCTTCGAACTGTGTTGCTGTTCGGCGAAAATGTTCCACTTTTATACACGAATATAAAGCGAGAAAAAGATAAGTACGTTAGAAAGCGAACATTACATCTGAAGATAATATTTTAAGAATCTTATTAACAATACACCGAAGATTTATTTTCTCTCTTAATAAAACCTTTTTGGCGCCATAACGAGAATTTATTCGCCAATAAATCGTATACAGAGTACATTATTCATACGTACATAATTTTCAGACAGAACACGGTTAAAAATTCATAAAAGTGTTTCCAATTTCTTTAAAGAATGAATGGCTTGAAACTGGAGATAAGAATAAATTATGAGAGAGGAAATGACATTAAAATAATATTAATTCGTTTGTAACGCGCGGAGGTCGCAGTCCCCCCCGCCCCCCCTGTGGGCACCTCGTCTCATCCCCGCATCGTCGTCGTCCCGGTACGCTGCGGGCCGGTGAGTCGGTGACAACACGATCTTATCGAAACCCGTCGGACGAACTAGACTAAACCTAGCAATACAATATAGCGTAAAGGAATTTATGTCTCAAAGCCCCTCAGAAATTATTAGGAAGAAAAGGATAGTTACAGGAATTTTAATGATCTGTATTATTTTGTACAGCGTTATCTACTTTACCTTTGAAAACCGGTCTGAGAAGATCGGAAGTAATAAAAAAATTCAGCCACCAATTAAATACATAAGGAAAACCACGGAGACCTAATCAATGAAATGCTTGTGATTCCGAACAGGTTGCGAAAGAAAATTAAGAACACAGTAAGAAAGGTTCTTATTAGCATCTAAGCTTAATAGAACTATAGAAGAAATCCATTATTTTGTCTTTTCCATACCAACGTTCATCTGTGACGTTGAAGCAAATTGTTATCCGTTACTTGTTCAAACATTATTATTATTACTTAAGTTCTCCAAACAAATCCTTTTCAAAAGATGAGCCGAAAAATATTTTATCGGTTCTCATGAAATCATTATAGAAAAAATCTTTTGTTGTTTAAACATCGTCGCTTTGTTCTCAGCCAATACACAAAGTAAAAGAAAGTAGGTAGTAATATGTTCAATTTACAAAAAGACTGCAATAAAATTACCATAACAAGCCAAGTGCTTCCCCTTGCCTGAAAGACCATAACAAGTTCGGCTACTGAACCAATCTCTCCGCACAAACTTCTGCACTAACACTTTGCATTCGCTATCTTAATCTGAATGGGGAGAAGTGGGATTTTTTGTAAACGCTCATTACACTTAGACGCGAGGGGATTAAGATCCATTCTGAGGGACTTAGACAGACGAAGGTCGACAAACCCATTCGGATAATATCTTAGACTAATCTAAGTCTCGTGGTTTTATACAAGAAGTAGACGAGGGTCGGTGTTACCACAGACGTTCATATTTTTGACTCGGTAAACTGTAACTTCAGTGTTTGCTATCGTAATGAAATGCAATGTTTGGATTTCGTCGGGAGTTTCTCTCCGTCAGAGGTTACTTGCCGTTCGGGTTTGGAATGAAGATTGTGTAAACAATGGCATAGCGTATGATTTAATGACCATCTCGTTATGTTAATGGTATCCATGATATTATTATTCATATGTATTTTGACATTATAGTAGAGTCCGGAAACTATCGAGTTGCTGAAACTGTCTAATCCGACAACTTTGCAACCAGTGAAACTAACTAAACAACGAAACTGTCAATGAAGGGGTTACGTGGGTTCATTTAGAAATTAGCCGACAAAACTTCTGTGGCAGAACGTCGTTCTTTTAAAAGTGGCAATCCCCTAGACATTGTCAGTACAAAGTAGTTATATTACTAGGTCAACAGAGCAACAAATTGGCCAACAGATAACGATAGCTGTTGAAACGGCAGCCCTAGGACATCGTACACGTGAACGAATGTGGAAGTGACAGTTTATTTCGTTACCCACTTAGCAGCTGATTGACCTGGGAGAGCGCACCATTCACTCACACACATACACATACATGCACACACACACACCCATCTCATCGTTCTGACCTTAAGGACGTTTCAGCTCTCTCAGCAATGATTTTCTTCTATCTGGTAAAGTTCTTTGGTAGCTTTGAAGTTCATGACGTAATTACAAATATCAGACTCAAAAAATATTATTTTAATAAAAATCTTCTAAGAAATCTTTCACTCTTTAATTACAGAATATAGCCTCAAGCGCTCTTAATTATATCCAGAGCAGACATGATTTATAAGTAAGATTGTTTACTCAATACTTTTAAAAATATACCGGCACCACGGTTTTGCATGAAACAAAACCAAGCTTTGAAATATTGAGCGTAGTATCAAAATGTGCTTTAGCAGTTTCTCTAAAGGAACACTAAAACAATCGTCAGTCGAAAAATAAATCGGTAGTTTAGTGAAGTTTTCACATTTTCAAAGATACGGCAGCTCGCGAAGTTGGCCGGCGCTCGACATTGTTAGTTTTCAGTTTAGAGATCGCGGGTTAAGCCAGGATACAATTGAGATTGTACTGACTCGCTGGTGCAACCCATGAGGTTCGGGATTGAGTTTTGTTTTAGAAATCCCATCGTCAAACTAGGTTTCTTGTGAAATAGAGAATAGGTGGAATGCTTTGGAAAGTTTTTCCAAGTCCTGTGTACGGGAAAATACAATCTCCATTGGATCGGTATTCTACTTGTTCTCAGGAATGTTTACTGTAATCAATTACATATATCTTCTCTCTATTTACGTAGAGGACATTCACTGCTTCATTAATTATTTTCTCAAACACATTAATTATCTACATCTCTCACAATAGAAAGCACCACTAAGCCGCTTGTAACTTGGCCCAGTTCAGCGTTCTCAACTTGGCGGTCAGTCGTGGATTTTAAAGACTTCCTTCTTACTGTAAATTCCATTTAACCTCAGAGTTTGCTATAGTTTCGGGTAATTTAAACTTTACTCATCGTTTGTTTGGTTTGAATAAACACTTCAGATATCGGCTTAGTCTTTGAACAGTTTCCTCTTGACGTGAAGAAGATGACAAGTGTTGATTATGTTGGGTAAACGATTATTTTATACATTCCCGTCGGCAAAAATCAATCGAATAGATTTATTATTTCAAGTCGTAAAGAAATATAAGAGTGTAATGGTAACAAAAGCAGTGAACAGAATGATCCATCATAATAATGGACACAAACGAATTAGTGGAGGACTAGAGGCGCAATGATCTCTGACCTGACCGGTGCCAATCAATCAACTTGATCCCGCTAAACATCGCATTCTGTACTACATGAGCACAAACTACTGGCTGATAATGAACCCTGTGCTGAAAGAATTAGAGATTCTTTTACTTTGATAGACGAACATGCGCTAAGTACCCACATTGACGTGATTAATGAAACAGATCTCAATGTACACGGGGAGGTGTTTAATCGTTACATTGATGTATTAGTTCAAATAATAGCGGCACTCTCTTAAAAAAGTCTTTTTAACGAAAAAGGAAGAGGAACGATTTAATCTTTGCGGAGAACCATAAATCTATGTGAGACTATGCAGGAAAAACAAGGATGTAACGCGGGAACAGTGATAAGACAAATGCGAAATAAAGCTTCTTGCCGAGGTTATAAGAAGTAATGCTCATTAGAAGCAAATGTTTCCTGCTAATAATCCAGAGGCGGACATTTTATGTTTTTACGTAAACGGCGATACCAGACGTTGCGCGGAAATTATTTTCTTATTTCAGTTTAAATTTCGTTTGGAGTTTTCTTGCATGTCTGGAGAGGTTTTTACTGAGATAACTGTGAAGCAGGGCTGCCAGGTGCAAAAAACGTGTGATCGTACGCCAACTACAAAGAAATCGTATGCCAAGGAAATTTTGAATGAAAAGATCGTACAACCTAGAAGTACTAGGTTTTTTATTAAAAATAACTAAAATTTGTTCAATAATAGAAAATTTTCTGTGGTCCTATTGTTTAATATTTCTTTTGTTGGCTTCGTGCAATTTTCGTTTTTTTTTTCTTTGGCTGTTAATGTTCCCTTCAGTGTTTCATTTTATAAACAGTTTCTAAGTTTTTGTTGGATTACTGACGAGAAAAGCAGGTTTTTGACAAGTTACAATTATTACCGAAAAAAAAAAAAGTTTTGTAAAAATGCAAGAAAATACAGCCTGTAAATAAATTTACAAAGAGTCTTCATTCAAGTTAATGATCTAGGTATGCGTTAGGTTGTTGGAGAATTGCCCGAAGCTCATACTTGCCAGTGGAGCACATTCGTTTATTATGAAATGATGCCGGACTTGTGAGGTAATAAAAATCGTACATTTTCCGTACGATCGTGGTCTAGCGATCGTACATGAGTAAAAATGCCAAAAAATGGTAGGAGTACGATTAAAATCGTACAACTGGCAGCCCTGCTGTGAAGTGAAGCTTTCGGATGTTCCTAGCGGTGTTCTGTACTGTTTCTACGAGATACTGATAGCAGAAATGAACTTAACCAAATCAATGTCTTAGTTTGAACACGAATAATTGTACACTTATACGACCGACGATCTGATTGGAACTCAGTTGTAAATGTAACTTGAGACCATGCAATACTCACAGCCTAAGCTATTCTCGAGTGTAATTTATTTCTTCATTTGAATACACACCATCAAGAACTCGTTACGAATAATATAAACAAACGCCTCCATACATTGTAGGCTTTGTTTACTGAGCCTTAACCGCATTTCCTTTGATATCAAAGCCCAACGTATCAGTACATAGCGAGGCGTTCTTATATGCCCGAACCAACATGGCGGGGTGTTAGAGAGGCGACAAGCGCTCTGACAAAGCGAGCCACTTGGCTGATCGATAGCACAATTTATCAACTATTTACTGAACTATTCAAGGGTCCTTATCGCACCGAAACAAAAACATCTCGGCGATTTGCAGAGGTCTCAACGAGACGAGTCGGTATTTGCATAAATTTGCGTTAAGTAAATGGGGTCCCATGACAAGTTTAATCTTGTCTTTAGAATTTATTGCCTGCTAGTGCCGGCAGCCGGCGTCGGCGTCGGCTGCAGCGTCCCAGCATTTGCATTGGCTAAATAAATATTTGCCCTCAGTTTAAACTGAGACGTCTTCAGTGACTTGTTCCACAAACACTGTTGCTTTTCTGAATGCTTTTTTCAATAAATTATAAAAATGATTTGGCTTGATAAGATATAGCTTCCTGAAGGATTTTTATTTGAATGTAATGTGTAGTTTCTCAGACAGTCTATTCGAGATCACTCTCTTTCTACTCTTCGAACTATTCAAATGATGCAGGTAATCTGTAGTCTGAACAATTTAAACTACTCGCTATAAGCAGAAACCAATCAACAATTAATATGCTTCACCTGTTGCAACTTTTAAGTAAACCTGATCTTGTTCAAGAGATACAAAGAGGGATTTTCTTTCAGATATAGCTCTGCCACCGTGTCTGTTTAGATTGCCTCCAACTTTCTGTAAGATCATTATTGAATTATTCAACGTAAAGGTTAACCTTTTCTAGCAGACATCCAACTCCGAAGAGATCTTCGTTCCAATAATTTAATTACTTAAACTCATAACTCTTTTAGCTTTCAAATAAAAAACTTAAGTGTCCGTTAATATCATTTGCGAGCACGCCAAAAACTTTTCATTCACACCAACCCTGATTAGGCACCCTATTTCGGGGTTCCCAAGGTTGTTTTTCGCTTGTGTGAATTTAGGAACTGTGCAAATGTCTAATTTGCAAATGGAGGCATGTCGTAGGCCGCGCAATTTGGCTTAAGCGAAAACTCTTAGCACACCGTTTGCGAACGCAGTTCTTTGGAAAAACAGAGTATATTTATGAATACTGCCGTTTCATTGACGGACCTTAATTATTTTAGCCTAAGTAACTGGAACTTTGAGTGTTGATTAGATAAGAAGGAGAGAGGAACAATGGCCTCCTCAGCAACGATTCAGTGATTCTAGAGTATTCTGAGAACCATGAGTCTGAGTTCAAAACTTATGGCACAGACAGAACTTCTGAGCTTGAGTTAATGCATATTAAGCGTAGATAGTACCTTCACACATTTCTCAGGTGTAGGCAGAACCTACAGCACGAAAATTAATATTTATAAGTGCAGAACTTATCACTGATTCTTGCTCCTTACGGAAACGAATGAAAAAAAGATTATCCTATTAGCTAGAATACACTAGCTACAACCAAACAAAAAAACCCCACAAACTATTACCAAAGCCACCGTCAAACTCTGATACAGTAAATACAGTAGAACACCGCACACGACGTGCAAGTTTGCCCGCAACTAGCCCCGCCGCCCGGGCCCGCCCGTCGGCGAGCGTCTA
Source organism: Xestia c-nigrum (assembly GCA_916618015.1). NCBI lineage: Eukaryota > Metazoa > Arthropoda > Insecta > Lepidoptera > Noctuidae > Xestia > Xestia c-nigrum. The sequence continues at coordinate 27,671,268 of OU745247.1, forward strand.
TAATAGCCGCGGTTATCTCGTTACCGTAGCTTTCATTTAAGTTCGTCGGCTAGAACATAGCCGAGACATGCTTTGTCTAATGTTCGTGTTAAGAACTTCGCACTTTAATGAAGATTAACTTACGATAGAGTTAGTTATGAGAGTGTAAAAGTGGTCCTTTGATACGGATGTGTTGGAGAATTAACATAAGGAAATATATGTAGACAGTCTTCTTTTCTTTCAAATTACTTAGAGCCAGTAGGTGCCGCAGTAATAGTGACCTCAGTGGCACGGTGAATTAAAATGCACTGCTGACCCGCGCAACTTCGTCTGCGTGAAGAACCGCTCGACCGATTTTCTGCAAACTTCACATAAACCATCTACTAAATAGTTCAAACAAAGCCTAAACATTTGGTTTGGATAGGTGAGCCCGTTCTTGAGTTATAAAATTACAACGAAAAGTGGCATTGATTTTTAAATTTTTTGATTGTCGGTTTTGATTGAGTTTGATCGAATTGTTAATAGATTTCGCTAGCTTCATTTTTGTGGATCTCTAACGAATCTGTGATTATAGAAAGTGAACCATGTTCACTGGGAATTCGTACTTTTCACCAATAACTCTGGATACCTTCAATACTTTTCCTAATTAGAGAAAGATAAGATTAAGCTAGCACTGATCGTTATCACAAACAAGATCCTGAAACACCAATTAGTGTTTAAGGAGTACTTATTTTCGGATTTTCTCTACAGGCAATATCATAAATTACTCTCAGTCGGTACCCAAGTCCCAAGTTTCTAAGCTAAACGCTAATTATCCCTATTTCTTGCCGACTATTGGCTAAAAATGTACATTAGGCTTTTTCGCTGATTTCCCGCAAAAACTGCTATGCGGTCAACAGTACCGGAGGGAGGGAGGGCAAGGGAGGGCGATTTATATCCCTCTCATCCCTTGAGGATTCTCTTATCGACTCAACTCATACCGCCTGATATATGACCGGGTAGTGTAACGGAAAATCTGGTTTATATGTTTCATTTAGATTATCTGTACCCAGCAGCAGGATGGGTGAATGGGTCGGTTCGCTCAATGGTTATTAGAGAGAGATATTAAGTTCCATATTGGTATTAATTGGGTAGACGTTATAGTGACGCTGGGTAACCCTAGATGAGGACTTTTCTTTCGTATTGTATTTGTTGAATTATTTTTGGGAACAAATAAACTTGGAGATTCAGTAATAAAACTCGCCTTGGGCATGGTCGATCAAAAAATTTAAAGCTGAGCTGAAAAGCTTAGCTTTAAATTTTTTTGATTGACAACACAAACTTTTCAATATTTTATTTCTTTAGAATTAGTGGCTTTCACAGGTGTCTTCACTAATCATTCTTCTTCGTCTGACATTCAATTAAAGAATATTCAATTCAATTCAATTCAATTTATTCAAGAACAATTTACATTGTGTTTGAAATCTTAATCTAAAAATAAATGAATAACAAAATATACGTCAGCTAAAATTAACCTAACCTAACACAAAATTATAGAAAATATTACAAAAATTAGAAAAATAAAAACAATACATAGAAATCAATACTAATAAAATTCAAAAACATTACGCCTACTTAATAAAAAAATAACAACATAACATTACTATCTATTATTACCCAGTCTCACATAAACTGATATCTATAAAATTAAGAAAGGGATATGTCATCGTCTATCGAATACAGACATTTCTCCAATAGGAATGCTTTGAGTCTTGACTTAAATGAGCTTTCATAAATTATAGTTTTTAAGTCCAATGGCAACCTGTTAAAAATCCGCACTGCTTGATATTGAGCACTATGCTGAACAATATTAAGTTGGGGAATTATTTTGTTTTTAAAATCTTTTCTGCGCGTACTTTCTCTCACCTGTCTCTCCTCGTCTGTTTCATAGTTATGTAAGTATTTTTTTTTAATTAACCAGCAGTACTAAAATATAGAGGCTGGGCACAGTAAGAATTTTTAAATTTATAAAGTGCGGTCGACAGCTCTCTATTTGCGATATCCGGACCATGGTTCGTATGGCCCTTTTTTGGAGCACAAAGGCTCTCTGGCAGTTATATTTGTAACTATTCCCCCAAAACTGAACACTATATCTTAACCTTCATTCTATTAGAGCATAATATACTTTTTTAAGGTGTTTTAAGTCTAATACGTCCCTAAGACTGCGTAAGGCATAACACGCTGAAGAAATATACGAATCAATGGCTTGCAATTCTCTTTTCCAATTTAAATATTTATCAATGTATATCCCTAGAAACTTTGCCTCATTAACTATGTCAATTTTAACGTCATTAAGTGCGATCGTCATGTTGTCTTTATTACGAGCTGTTGTACTAAATAACATTATGTTGGTTTTTTCAGTGTTAATTAAAAGCTTGTTACCATCAAACCAAGATTTAAAAACTCTCAAAACTGCATTAACCTTAGCAGAAAGCTCCTGTATATCGTTAGCTTCAACTATTGCGTTGGTGTCATCTGCAAAAACGGTCAGCTGTGTGTCGGGAAATATTGAAGCCATGTAATTAATTAAATCATTTGTAAAGAGTATAAACAATATAGGCCCCAAGATCGAGCCTTGGGGTACGCCTGCTACTATATCTTGCATAGAAGATCTATTACCATTGCTATTACCTTTTGCTATCATATTACTAATATCTACATACATTTTCCTGTTACTTAAAAATGAGGAGAAGAGTTGTAACGTTTTGCCTCTCACACCATAATACTCTAATTTTGCAATGAGTAATTTGTGGTCAATTGTATCAAAGGCTGAGCTTAAATCAAGGAAAATGCCAGCTACCCTCTTTTTCCTATTAAATTTACTAATAATATCTTCCACTAATGTATAAATAGCGTCCCCTGTTCCGACATTTTTTTGGTATCCAAATTGTCTTAAGTGCAATACCTTGTTTATATTTAGATGAAGTACAAGTCTACTCTTAATAATTTTCTCAAAAAATTTGGATAAAATAGGGAGCAAAGAGATGGGTCTATAGTTTTTTGGATCTGTTTTTGAACCCTTTTTGTGGAGTGGAACAATTTTCGCTATTTTTAACTGTTCCGGAAAAATACCTTCTAAAATGCATTTATTGTAAAAACTAGTCAAAGGTTCAGCTAATATATCTAAATTTTCTTTAACAACTGCTATGGGAATGTCGTCATAACCACATGATTTCTTATTTTCCATACGATTAACTATTTTTACTATCTCACTAGGAGTAACAGGGGCAATAACCATGTCATTTTGAACCCTTTTGGTGCTTTGTAGGTTACTTATGAATGAGACTGAATAGCAACTTTATACCTAATTGAGTTTATGCCAGATAGCAAAATTATCCGGACTATTACAACAATTATCAGTACCTTATGTAATTCATAACTGATCACACTGATCACCCACAAATCCAATAGCTTAACTAAACCCTTGGAGCAGAGGGTTCGGTTAAGCTGTTAATGCTTGTCCACACAAACGTGATGGGTCGCAAGATACTGAACACTCACGAGCTTTAATTATGTACACACTTTGCCACTTTTTAAAATGATTTCTAGGAAGAAATCATTTTAAAAAGTGGCAAAGTGATAGCACAGGTTTAATCGTAATTTTATGCAGCAAAAAAATGTGTTTTGGGTATAATCATCAGCCTAGCCTGGTCAAACATTTTGATATCTTATATTTTGAAAACTTGACGTTTTCGAAGATTTTGTTTTAAAGTAAACCTACTTTTTGAAATTTACCTTTTTAACTTTTTTTCCCAATTGTTTAATGTTTATTAGAGGCCAATATATGTGGGGTTGCGGGCCTGTTGGGTTGCGGGCCTGTTCGAAAGAGATACCGCGGCCCCGGAACATAAAGGGCGAGGAAGGAACATGGATGGGTTTTAGTCAGTAAGAGTCTGACACTCCCTCCCGCTCCGCCCAGAGTGGGAGAAGTCATCTGATGATTTCCCATCCTAAAAAAAAAAAAAAAAAAAAAAAAAAAAAAAAAAAAAAAAGGCCAATATATGTATATTTATCCCATTGATACGTGAAAACATATTGGTGCTAAGATTGCGCGGTTTTTGATTACACACTCGTACTACTCGTTATAGACGATGCGGTTTGTTCGCCAATATGACGCACATTTCGGTGGAGTCACTCGTTGAACGGAGTTGTGGTGACTATATATTAGACTCGCGGCTTACCTTCACGATTGTTTTACTGAAACAGAACGTTTGAATTGAGCCATCAAACTATAAAATAATAGTTTCAAGCTACACGTTGGGATAAGCTAGGCTGATGACAGTTGTGAACAAACTATGTATATTCAAGACATTATTTTTGGAAGGAAAACACGTTCTCAATTTCTCTCGATGCGTCTTACAACTTGTTACCTTCGACTTAGAACACTCGAAGATTTTTTCATCCTCAGTCTTTGTCGCAGCACTCGTGCTGCTTTGACCAAAAGTGTAGCTTGTAGCGAAGCGGCAAATTGTAAAGTATACTTAGGAAAATAGACTTCAAATTGTCTGTTCCGCCTCTAAATTTCAATCAATCATTGAACTTAAAGAACCGCAATTTCCATACAATTTCAATCAAACTTCCACAACTATCAATCATAAACACTAACATTCATTGAAAGGCAGCTTCCTTTCATACGCGTTATCGCTGCCATTTTTTACGTGTGCTCGGCTCCCGAAGGCTCCCGATGATCTCCGAGCGTTTCATCACACGTCGTGTCGTCAGTAAATCATCCCGCGCCGCCGGCTATCTCCACTCGACCGAATAACACCCCTTAGACCTTACGTTGGGCAGAGGGACGGCAGAAATACCAGTTGGCTTTTCCGTTTCGGAAAATTGGATAATGAGAGATTTTTTAAGTGAAAACTTCTTTATCGTGACACTCGCGTAACCGCCACCTAACGCGTAGTAGCACTCGCAGCCGATCCGCTACAGTGTAGCACCACGTGGGTGGGTGTGCGCGGAGCACAACCCATAGCAGTTCATTATGTATAGTTTTCACTTCTACCGGCAATCTCCAAACACTGCCCAGTTTGTATTTTTAAACAATTTTTGTTTTTAGGGTAAGGTTAAGGTCAAAACTTAGGCTAAGTTCGTAAATGGGCGGAATTCGTCTATAGGGGGCGGCGGGGGGCGGTTTTTCTAAAATCAGTTTTTTGGCCATAACTTTTTTCCTATGGAAACTTTTTGAAACGTTTTTCATATTATCATTCTGAGTAAAAAAACCCGGACAATTATAAATTAAAACTTTTTTGATGCAATCCCTAAATTGGGGAGGGGGTTGAAATTTCAAAAATTTTAGCGAAAAAAAATCATATCTCCGAAACAGTAAACATTTTGCAGGTCGGATTTTTTTTTTTAAGCCAATTGTTTACTCTATAATTGTTACCTTTGAAGTTTAGCGATAAACATAAAGTTTTCGAATTAAAAAATTATAACTAAAAATTAGGGCGTTTCCATGCTCAACTCTATAAATATAATTTTATTTTTGTATATTCACATACTTTTGGTGTGTAATAAATGTACGCAATAATTGATTGCCGATTAATATGCAAATGAATACATTGACTTTTTTTTGTGGAACGGAACGTGAAGTGACACCGAAAGCGCGCCAAGTCATCTGTTTGTCAGCCGTCAGCGTTAGTCATCGGTTGTTGCCTTTCAGACAGCTGCAGTTGTTTGAAAAGAAATTGTCCTAAAAATCTTGCTAGCTAGCATGAGGAGCGTAGGCCGAAGGCCGACGGAGCGACGACGACATTTGTGATAGAAAGTGGGTTTGTAATGTAAAATGCGAGCGTAGCGAGCACGCGTCTTGAAGTCGTAGCTGGTTCTAATTCTTAATATTGTTATATCTCGAAATCGGTCCGTTCTATCGCAATAATAATGAAAAATTGACCCTTTAATGACCACCCTGAAAAAATGAATAAAAATTTACAAATGTAAATATGGGTGAATCCTTCTTCGAAATCTACCTCCTCCTGCGGCTTGCCGAAGGGATTTTTTATTTGTGTTTGTCATCAATCATTTACCACTAGAAAATGTGTTATTAGTAGTTTGACCATTAGTAGTATCACGGACACTGGATTTGTGCCCGGTTAAGACGAGCAATAGTCACCCCCTGGGACTTCTACATACCTAACTAGAATACTGTGCTGTGAGCGAAGAAAATAATGTTATAGAAATAATTTTGAAAATTATGTTTGAACTTGGTGCCTAGGTATAAAATTGGAATTTTGGAGAACCATAAAGTCATGGGCCTTTGGTAAAGCATGGGAAAGAAGCATCTTTTCATTTGGATACAATACAATACAATCTTTAACTACATCAAATTATGTTGTGGGAAATATCTCTTAACTCGTGACATTTTTATTGTTACAGGTACGTAAATAAGCCTTTCGCGGCGGCACCTACAATAATTGCGCTGACATTATGCAAGCATGCAAATCTCGGTAAGTGTTGCCTGCTACTAGTAAGCACTAAAATTGGGTAATTTAAGGAAATCTTTATTGGTTACTTTCGTACGAGAATTTTGCCTGTGTTTGTAGTGCCTGACACCACTCATCACTATGAACGTCGTGAGGCCGCGACCAAGGAGGCGGCGTTCGTTTGTCACTGGCCGGTGCTGCGACACTATTTATTTTGACTTGACATTGTCTGTCACTTCTTGAGTAAACATTTTTCATTTTGCATTATAATATTTCTTAATCATTTCGTGTGATAAAAATATTTCTGTAAAGTTTGTAAATTGTACATAATTTTTCATGTAAATAGTTTACAGTACGTTTTAGAGATTTTATTTCTGCTCTCCAATAAACTATCGCCCCGGTTGCTTAGCACCTTCTATAATATTGAGACGTCAACCATTCGCGCCTTCATGTTCTTTATGGAAATAAGGAACACTTGTAAGTACAAAATTCTCTGCTAGCGGCTTTCTATCTAGCGACATAATTACGCTGTGCGTTTAATGTCGTTTGTTAAATTCATGAATTTGATTAAATACCTAGCCTAGAAATTTTTCACGTGTACAAAGTTTTTCTATACACCGCCAATGACCGCCATACGGTGTCTCAGAGTTGGGAAGAATGTGGGTGACTCTCGGCTTCTAGAATATTGCTAGAAATTATGTGTGAGAAATTTAAGAAAATTGTTATTGGAAATGTACTTTACACTTTGTACTTTAGTTATCGTAGCAACCAAATTTACCTTCTACATCATACCTCTATGTTGCCAACTCATTGATCCCTAGAGCCATGGAGTGGTAATAAAAACTGAGCGTTGTATCCGCCTTCGCGATGATTAATGCACTTCTGCCAGCTCCCATGAAGCCAAGGGCCCTCACAATGGATGGCTTTACACCCGCGTGGCTATTATGTATTACTAGTCCTTGCTTAAGGCTTGGAGTGTTCAAGTGATGAAAGGAAGAGTGGTGAAAAGAGACTTGCAAGGTTTAGTGTAGGGTGATGGGTGTTAAAAGATGTTGATAGTTTTATGGAGTACCAAGTGAATGCCTGGCCAGTGTATCTAAAAAATATAATTATGAACACCCATAACGCAGCTTCTTGAGGCAGCTGTGGCTGATGATAAAAGGTAAAGTAACGAAGGAATTACTGTGTTATTGCTGTCTTTGTTCCAAGTTACAAATGTGTAATTGTAAGTGAAGTAAATAGTGCTTAAGTTCGATACCGAATGCTTGATGAGATTGTGCCTTTTCATTTCTGTGAACTTGATTTCTAACAGAATTATGCAAATCGCTGTGACATTCAGTTTTTTTTGGAATAAAAAAACGGAAATTTTCGATTTCGTATTATTTCCGCCGGAATATTTGTACAATCGCGAACACATTGGGTTCCCCACTATTACGTCCCATAGAATCCTTATTCTATAGCATATTTGAATAGGATGAACCCAACCTCCTGATATAATAGTCCACTATATCTACGTCATTTCCGGATATAAATCATCAATCATAATTACGTCATATTGGTATGACACCCACCTGTATCAAACCTATTGATTAAAAACTTTCAAAACACGTTGTCCCTATCTCAGGATTATTTAAAAAACACATTTTATTCTTCGATAACTAAGTACCATTTCAAATAAGCCGAACCATAAATATTTAGTACATAAATTACAATTATCGTAATATTAATTAGCGAGGCAAGTGAAAACGTTCAGACGCTAGGTTACCAGGAGGTCATAAATCAGAGGATTATGTCTTTATTATGTTAATGTTATATTGTGGAAATTTATCAATTAGCAAGCTGAGGCGGGCTGCGGCTGGATTACTGTAAGAACTTGATTTAGTGCTTGTGAATGAATTATTGGTGCCAATGATTGAAATGTTAAAGTTTCAAATTGATTTAAGTTTATTGGAATCTCTTACCTTATTTCTTTATAACACGCCCACGTCTTTATCAGATTATATCGAACCAACTGGTTGTCGTACGCCCTAACGCCACTAATCATAAGCTGATCATATCAGACAGAACACTTTATAGCAACCACTCTTAATCTCATTAGCCCTCATTCTGTTGCTAGCAACTACGACTGCCAGTATATCACGCAATTGGGTTGCTTCCACGTCTTTCTGATTAAATTATACTCATTACCACTACATTGCTGTGTGATTTATGAATATTGAAGGTAATTCCACGCTTATTAAATCATAAACTCCGACTAGAAAGCGTCTAATTTCCCGACAAACTTGAAACGTAGTTGAATTCCTTCACAGTGCGTTGATGTCACATTAAATTACGTGACCCCTATAACTGACGTCGTAAGTAAAGTAGCGGTATCTCAAAAATCCGAAATTCTGTTTTAAGTTAGCTCCAGATGGACTTGACAAAACAGACTGTACGATCATTGGAACATTAAAACAAAACAAAAGTGAAACATATAAATCTCATTTTATACAGATTTTGAGAAATTCATTTCACAACATAATCCTTGAAAAAAAGATTTCTTGAGTTACCGCTTTTTAGTTTTTGGTGGAAAGAATAATTCTAATACAATATCACTGTTCCGACGTTAATAATGCATTTAAGAAATTCATAATTAGACGATAAATAAGCTTTCTTATTTAATAAGTGTTATTGGGCTGCGCGGGCGCCGATGTCGTCATAAACGTCAGGTAACGGCCCGAGAGCGATGATAGCGCCCGCTATCGGTCGAGCTCGGAATTAAAAGGGAGTTACAACTGTGTTTTACAGTTAGATAAAATATAATGAAGCGGTAAAGCTTGTAATGAGGTAATATAAAATGTTATGTGATAGTGTTTTTAATGATTTTCTTTACACCTACATTTGAATAATGCGTTCGTCTGTGTGTAAGTCAATCTGTATTTTAGAATACATTTTTTTGACCCAACTACATACATAGTTAATATCACAGATTTATTTCCCAGAATGGCTGGGCAGATGTGTACCTATCATGTGTCAGTTATAAGTTTATAACATATCAGACATCTCGACAGTTACATAGAAACACATCTTTGTAGTCAAGTATCATAGAGGTTCAGTTACTTTGAGCCTCTATTCCTGTAATAAGGATCTAATTCTAGGTACTCGAACTACCAAGCTACGAGTAAACTTTGGTTCTGTGAAGCTAATATTGCTTCATGAGGAAACTCTAATTATTTAATACCTTGAAAACTTTTATGAATAGTTAATTGATCTTTTATAATTTCTCCAAGTGAATCCAGGTAATTCACTAGTATAGTAAGACATAATAAAAGTGCCATCACGCATGAATGTTAAACCATTTATGGTAATCACAGTAAAGACATAAAAACTCTATGGTCGATAGTTTCGGAAAGCGTTGATTGTAAACCTCGTCTATGGTATGCCCGAATGGCGGCTGATCGTGAGGAAATGTTCGAAATTGTGAATAAATAATAATAGAAATTGTTAAGATATAATATTTATCGTAAAAGAAAGAGGGAGGTGTATGAATATTGAGCGTTCAAAATAATTTGCGTATGGCTTTCAGTGGTTCAAGACCACCTCAATAGGTAGTTAAAAGAAAACTTGAAATCTAACTATAGAAATTGAGCATTTGTGGTCGGGAGAACCTTTTAGTTCCTTACCTTAGGGAATTCAATGGATAATAGACCATCCTCGGACATTTTTGGAGCGATCCAGAATAAAACGTGTCCGTCAAGTTTATACTGGAAACCAGACTAGGCTGCTGAGATATTCTTGGTGGAAAGAGCCAATATCGCCTGGAAACCCAACCAAAGACTTAGGTAGTTTATCCCATCCACAGACCACCCTATGCAAGCACTGTTGCTGTGCGTTGATATATCACCCAGTCAGTCAGTCAGTCAGTTTATTATTTTATAAATATGTAACCGTAAAATTGTCAAATACGTTATAATGTAATATCTCTAGCGATATTGTAAAGTCTCGAATTATTGTCAAATGAACATACTAGGCTGCTTACAACAAAACGCATTATTTTTCGTGAAATGCATGCGATGGTAGTCAACTTACGCGGTGCGGAGGGAAGGAGGGGTCCCCCTTGCCCAGTGGCACAACTCTCATGAAAAGATAATGCACCATTTCTGAGAAATACCGATTAATGTAACATAACCTTAAAACACTTTATATTCCCCCTAAAAAGCGTAGTCGACGGAGTGTTTACGGTGACATATATAGAAGATAGATAGATAGAAGATAGAAGAAGATTACCGACATCGTATTATAGATGTTTCAAAAGCGCTCTGGAAACTATTTTACTTGTAAACCAATAAAATTCTCTTCAGGAGGAATAAAGTTGAACATAATGCCCGTCCTACGTATTCAGAGCACGTTAAAATGTTCGTATACTTGTAAAAACTATAATTTTACAACAGTTTCGAGTTCGCACACATATTCTACCTCATTTTCTTAATATTTCCCTCGCTCGTCGAGGAGAATTTAAAATTGTACAACTTCCTTATCCGCAATGGCGCAAAGGGAGCGGCACTTTATGAAAACTATCTTTATAACACCCATTTGACATCTTTGTCGTAGTCTCTATCTCTAAATAATTTTGAATGACTTCAGGTTCGGTTATACCAGTACGGACCGACCGCGGACAACGGACACTGACTAATACTTCAGTACATTATCTGCCAGATTTCGGTGTCCACAATGTGTGAATACCATTCGTGGGACAGTTCGATACTTACTCAAGAACGCTTACACTATATTATGGTGCCTTATGTGGAAAGTAAATGTTTAAGTCTTATTTTAACGTTTAAATCTCTTTCTATTCAAATTAAACATGATCTTAAAATAAGAAATAACAGTTTTATTTATTTTATAATGTTCCATTTTATAAAGAAGTGTCAGTAGCAAAGAGGTCGGTCGCGAACTCGCCGTAATCTTTTCCTTTCTTTTCAATTATTTTCTTTTATGAAAAGTTTTTATTGTGGAGCCGAGAGGACTAGGAAATAAGTTGTTGAATGCAGTGGAAGTTGATAAGCGGGGCCGGTCGCTAAATGAGCTTAATTTGTTAAAGTCACGCTGAAGATATAGTCGTTTCGCTAATAGAACTTTGTCGAAGTATCGAGTGTCGTTACTAGCTTAGTGGATCAATAGGTTGATTGGATATTAGAATATTTTTAAATTAGGAAAGGATGAAGTTACATTAAAGTACCACCTAGGTAATCTTTACACAGCTTTGACAGACAAAAAAGGTACCCTGCTGGTCAAATCACTCGCCGACTTAAGGGGGATGCTTCAAGGTGGCCCGCGAACTTCAAATATTCTTACGTTTTTTGCAATTTGCAGGGCGGTGCTATATTGTGAAGGATCAGTTCAGGATTACTTAATTGAAACAGAGATTACGAAGAAATATTAGAATTTAATTAATGCGTAGATACTATTTCAATGGCTGCTTATCAAACCAGAATAATTCAATAATCCAAATGACAGAACGATGACAGTTGTCAAAAAAAAACATAACTGTAACCGCCAGTAACAACACGTCAGTTGAATATCGATTACAGCGCCATTGATATAAAACCTCGAATAAGTACTAAAAGGCTAACAACTCGGCCATCCTTATAAGAGTGAGTCCTCTCACTTGAATACAACAAATTCATAAAAATCATATAAGTAACATCAATATAAGAAAGAAAAGATAAAAGAAAACATTAATAACATATCATAAACAATAAGTACATTGTTTCAGATTAATTTAAACAAATGAAAGTTAATTAATTTAAACAATCAAATATATTTACTATACATCTGTTGTGATCTACGGTCATCTGTGCGATGTCAACTGCTTGACACCTTTCACTATCTTCACTGACCGCTCACCACTCGTGCTCCGTATCATGCGAGTCTGCTATGATCTACGACCATCTGTGCGATGATTATCATCACCATTCACTTTCTGCACTGGACGCTCATAGCCTATGCCTAAATGTTATACTATGTTTAGTCTACTATGATCTACAATCATCTATGCAATATCGCAATTTCTTCGATAACAAACATTTCAAGCACTGATTGCTCATAGCCTAAACATAGCATTGTCAAGTCTCCTGTCAAGTCCATTTAAGTCAACAAATTAGTAAATAAGACTATCCTTTAGTGGCCAAATTACCTCAATAAATCTTACTTTCATTTTCAATAAATCTTCTTTAATTCTAAAACACATGCTATTGTAATAGTCAACCAATGCTTCTTTTTTATCTATTGTCGTTTCAAATCCTTCTAATAAAATAATTCTTAAATCACAATATCATACTCAACTTTGATCCGAGTCTACTAATTTAATTTATTCGTCAGTACTATTTTCGTTTTCGCTACCATCACTGGAAATATTTTATAATTTAACCAGGGATGTATCTTATCCACTGCTACTACATTTTAATATTTTTTTTCGATCCAATCAGGGAAGTATCCTCAATCAAAAACCTTTCATTCTCTAGATTTTTTTGCAATTCTGTATGTATATGGAAACTTGGATATAAGTTTTTTTTTATTTACCTACATGTTCCTTATCTATAAATTGATCTTTCAACCCTAAAAAAATCACCTATATAAAGTCACTCGTTTCCTATGCTTATCAAACGTTTTCTTTGATTGATGCTGTTGTTCATCTATTTTAGACTTAGCTTCTGTCCTCATTTTGACTAAACCATTATCACAACACGACATATTACTTCATTTAACACCTCATTTAGTATATTGTCTGATAAATTAAAAACTTTGAAACCGAATATCAGTTCTGACGGACTTTTCCCCGTAGCTTTATTCATTGTGGTATTCATACTCAACTGGATGTCACCGACGTATTCATCCCTAGTGTTATCACTTTTACCGTGGCATTTCGTACTCAAAGCGTCCTATTGTAACGTTCTATTTGTCCGTTTACCCTGGGAGTGGCCACTGCATTAAGTATATGTTTAACATTGTACTTAACATTTGTACTGTCCATGAATGATTTAAATTTCAAGCTTGTAAAACAAGTACCTTGATCCGTGATAAGACGTATTGTCGTACCAAAGTACTAAAATGATCTTTAAAGATTCTTATAGCTGTGGTATTTTTTGTATCTCGTACAGCGCTTATGCGTATGCATTTTGAAAAGAATCAATCATTGCGAGAATATAAGTGTTACCTTTCCTAGAGTAAACAAACGGTCATAAATGGTCAGCGTGCAGCGTGTGAAAGGAAACATCTATTTTTGGTATCGGGTGAAGCATACCTCCCTTACGGCCACCCGGAGCTTTATGGTGCGCGCATTCTAGGCAAGCCGACGCATCAGTGTGTAATTCAGTTTTCAAAGCACGAGTTATCAATGAATTATTTGTAAGTGTAACCGATTTATCAGCTAAATTCTGAATCAACAAACAACCACGGCCTTCATTTATTTCATACGCCCAAGGAAGGAGGTAAAACGTATGATCATATTTTCCGCGAAAAGACCCACGTACATAAACAGTTCCTGAATAATTGACGCCACAATAAACTGGAGCAAAGCATATTTCCTTAGCCCTAATTGAAATGTCTGAGTCCAACATAAGATATAATTTGTTTTCAACTTTCCGTGTAAAAATCAAAGAATCGTAAGTTTTGGTTATGAATATATCAGGTTTTTCCGTAAAATTGTGTCCAAGAAGTACTGGATATTTAATGATGTTGTCCTCCACAATAAACACATCTACATTTTCTAAAACATTTGTATCTGTATAGTAACAGGAACGATCCCAAGGAGCGACACAATGTTGCTACCAATGCCTCTCATTTTAGGAAGATCAGAATTATTTGTCCAACTAATTCCTAGTCTTTCAGCATCACTACAACGAATTAAAGTACATTGACTGCCTAGATCTACGTAGCCTAGCACCGATTGTCCATTAAGAAGCAATTAACTGTATGCTGTATTTACTTTCGGCAGTGTTCTCGGCGTCTATGCGTAAAACATCTTTTTTTGACCCGGTTTCTCAGAATTACAAACCTAATTTATTACAAATATTGCATTTTAGGATTGTTTTTGTACACCGAAAACTAAAATGTCCCGGTTCGTTGCAGTTGTAACAAACGATAGAACTACTACCAGTTTGAGTCTTTGTGTCATTGCTAATAGGTTTGTTAAAAGAAATGTTAGATCGCTTATCGCCGTAAGGATGTGACTTATCTGTTTCAAGTGGTTGTTGCCTAATAGACTGAAAATATTCTAGTACTTGTTCTGGTTCCTGACACTTTAATGCTTTCGCGCCTAATCTTAACGAACGATCTTCGATTCCGTACAGTAAACAATCGACTGCCCGTTTACCTCTTAAATCACACCGATTTAACATATTATTTTTTTCGAAATAATACAGTTCTAGTGATTCATTATACTTTACACGTTTAGATAACATTTCTGTTAGTAGCTCAGCGTAATCGTCACTACTAGGGAAGGATTCTAATAACTTATGTTTCCATTCAGACCACGAAAACGACATTGTTGGTAACGCTTGATACCATGTTTTCGCAATACCGACTAATTTTGGCAAAGCATAATGTATGATCTGATCATCACCCCATTTGTATAACCTCGCACATTCTTCAACTTTACTGAGCCACATTTGTATAGTTTGCCCCTTTACCATCGGATCAAAATCAGGTATGACGTTTCCTAACATTGGAAATTTGTTGCCTTCAGGACGAGTATTTACTAAAGTATTTACTAATTTAGTCAAAAATAAATGAGTCATATTGTCAGTTCTGTTATTGGAACGTCTCACCGGGGAACATGTGCGCTTGCGATGGCGCGACGACCTGGAGTCGACGCCGCTGCCACGTACACCTGTCCTGCTGCGGTTGCTGCGACTGCTTCCACTCGAACGGCGGCGCCCATGACGCCGACGGTGATCGCTTCGGCTGCTGCGACTGCTTCTACTCGAGCCGTGGCGCCCATGACCCCGACGATGATCGCTTCGGCTGCTGCTGGTCCTCTGATAACGTCTATGATGATCATGATCACTGCTCTGGTTACTCAGACTGTTATGGTGCTGACGACTATGTTCGCGGCGCTCGCGAGTACGGCTCCTTCGCATGCTGATTACTGTATCTTTACTCGATGATTTACGCTTGCGCCGTTTCTTTTTTTCTTTATCATCGCAACGTTTTCTTTTATTTGAAAACGAATTTTGGTGCTTGGTCAGCTCTTTATGTCCATCTTCCATCTCGTTGCGTTAAGATATAAAAAGAACGCACGAGCGACGAAACTTTTAAAATAGTGAGCGTGTTCGCCAGAAATTTTTACCTAGCCTGTCCTATCCCACTTCTGAGATGAAGGATCAGTTCAGGATTACTTAATTGAAACAGAGATTACGAAGAAATATTAGAATTTAATTAATGCGTAGATACTATTTCAATGGCTGCTTATCAAACCAGAATAATTCAATAATCCAAATGACAGAACGATGACAGTTGTCAAAAAAAAACATAACTGTAACGGCCAGTAACAACACGTCAGTTGAATATCGATTACAGCGCCATTGATATAAAACCTCGAATAAGTACTAAAAGGCTAACAATTGTGTGTTGATAAACATATCGGTCACGACTGTAAGACGTATTAAGTTACAGAATTATAATCATCAAAATCATCAATACAACCCTCCAAGTTCGTAAGACTCGATGAACGAATTTTTCACGCTCAAAGTCCTTCTTCGAATCAACATAAACACTGCCCTGCAAATTGCAAAAAACGTAAGAAAATTTTAATTTCGTGGGCCGCCCTGACTCATTCACCATAAAGAAGGTATTTTTGTTGGATTCTGTTGTAATTTCTAGAAAAAATTCGACTTATAGTTGTGAAAATTTATTTGAAAGGTGACATTGCTAAAGATAAAATTATAACATCACTTTTAAACCAGTATTTTCTTCTTTAACTTATCACAGAGGTATAGGTACAAAATAGTTTACATTTACAACAGATTCATATTACATTCTGAATAGTACTAGTAGAACGACAGGTTTGTGAACAAAATTTCTGAGTTGAATTTTATGCCTAATTCTGCTAGATCTCCTTTATTATTGTTGCTGTAAGGCCATCATTTTGGAATTACAATTTCTAATTAAAGCTTATTAAGAGGCCTGCGGAGCATGCGTAGTTCATATAAACGTAATACCAAAATAATTTGAAAATCAAACATATCATTATAGTAGTGTGTATTTATTTCGATTGGATTACAGAATATCTAGGTTCCCAAATATATATTTTGATTGAATACTGATTTAAAAAAGAGTTTAAATGAGAAAAATAAGTTTTGTATGGAAATTTTAAGTTCCTCATATCTAGTAAGAAAAATAGTTAAGAATATAATTATGTTCTATTTACAAATTATTTTGCTATTACATTTGTATGGAATACGCATGCTCCGCCGGCACCTTTAGAAAAAATCATGGCAGATAACCTAACACCTGTAAGTATCTCAAGCTACGATAAATTAAATTAGCATAGTGTCGTGGAATGTTTCACATATTTATAACACATGCTGACCTGCACAGTGTACAGTCGGGTGACGTGGGAGATGTGCAATACCAATGTCATTAGTAACTGAGAAATATGTTCAGGTCAACTTTATTAAATTGTGAAAAATGGCACGATTAACCTTTTGGTTGAAGCCATTTTAACATATTTGTAATTTAAATAGAAAACGATGAGTTATGCTACGAGTAATGTCACTGAAATTAAAGAACTAGTCCAATGTTTGTTTGTCTCTCAAAGTTAATTTATAACTCTTTCTGCTCACTCAACAGGAAACAGTAACTACTGTTACAGTAACTAGTGTTATAATCACAAGTTTACCATTTTCTTTTTTTATCTGTTGTCCTGTCGGGCTAATAAATGTTTTTCTTTCTTTCTTTTCTTTACTAGTAGTAGTAATTGTGGTCGTTAGCACTACTATAGAACATGAGGGCTTGGGTTTGATTCCCATTTCGGACTTAGTGTTATTGGGTTTTGCTATCAGGAACTTCTCAGCAGCACCCTAAAAGTATCATATCGTATCCCAATGATTGCAATGGGCTTAAATATAGATTGTGAAATGTAGGTGTACTCCTCTGCTTAACCATTTGGAGAAACAGGCGTGATGATGTATTGTTGTTTCTAATACTAAACAGGCGTATTTTGTCACTGAGAACATTTTCAGTCCGCGGGCGCTCAATCTAAATCTGTTTCACAGAAGCGTGTTATCAAAGCCTATCACCGAACCAGACAAGCTGTTGTACAACCTGCGTTACTGTAATAGGGCGCGCCTATTAGCCGCCTAGCTGCCCCATTAGCATGCTCGCATATCGATGCTAACGAGCCCTTGCCCGCCACTCATGCGCACAAATTATACGAGCCCCAATAACGAACACGCGGTAAAGCCCAAATGATGGAAATATGTTTGTATAGTCGCAGGGTTAAAGTTCGGTTGTAATAAAAATATACGGTACCAGTTTTATTTGATTACACTTTGTTATCGTGGAACCGCCCAGACTGATCAAACTGACTGATTTGGACAGAAGTGTAATAGAACACAGGGCTATCTTCTACATTAACCTTCTATTAAAAGGACCTTACTTTTTCAGATTTTTTCTGCTCTTTAGGTTCCGTACACGTTAGGATAAGCATCGTTTTATTAATAATAAGAATACAACTGACATAGCTCATCCCTGCTGTGCTAAAAATCGCACGGTGGCATTTTCGACGCTCAGCGCTAGACAGAGCGTCGATAATGTAGTGCGCCATAAAAACGTTTAATTAAATATCGAGACTAGATAATCCAGCGAAGTCAGGTCATCAAGCTAACTCACCTACCACCCACATCCACGTCACCCACACTGACCGCGCGGACTTTCGCAGACGAATGAAGGATCAAACTTAATAGCCGCTCTCAAACTACCCGCCGGTTTATTGTGACTGTACCCCGCACCCCGCCATCACGTTTCATGAACCAAACTTAGCTCTAAGAGCTCCCATTAAGGTCGTAATTTGTTCGATCGCGAGGTTTTGAGGGAAGCTATACAAATTGATCCCATCACCGAAGGATTCAGTTTAAGGAACGCTCGTACGATACACGGTTTGTAGGAAATCACACTATTTATATGAGCATTACGTTAATAGCAGGCTTTGTAGTACTATCGGTTGTTTGAAATAGACGCCATTTTGAAATAAAGCGGTACAAGGAACCGAGGAAATGAGATTGAGGGTTCAGATAAAATAGGCCGTTTTTCAACAATTTGTTCGGGTGAAAGCTTTGATGCGAATAGTTTAGTTAGCAGTTTCTAAGGCGAAGTGAGATATTCGGTATTAACTGTTGTTTTGACAACGTCTTTTGCATTGACACCACTTGATAGAGTGATATTATTCATTGTCTGTTATTCAGATTATCTATCAACATATCGGTTATTTTTAATTTATAAATAAAAGGTTCAAATAGTTAGAAGTCAAAAGTCTCCTCGCTATAGGTGGCACAAGAAAAGAGTAGCACCAAGAAAGAGATGGGAGTGGCCTAGCAGTGGGAAATTAATGGCTTATAAAAATACAAAGAAATAGTTATTAAACAACCAGCTATATAACACTGCGAGCTCCTCAAAGCTACAAAATAGTAATAAACCGACATTTTGGCTAGGAGCTACAACGTTTTTCCGGCATCTATAAACGCTGGCGGGTCTACCGCTGAAGATAAAAGTGCGGCCGCACGTTAGTGGACAATAAACCAGCATACGTTTACTGCGTGAATAAACGCAAAGCCAGGTTCTGATAGGCAGTAGGCACACGAGCTGGGGGAATAGTGTGGCTTAGGAACGCTCCAAGAGTTGGGCCCCTTTGATATTATCCTGACAAATATTGAAAAGGGAAACTAAATGTAAGTCATAGCCCTGAAATACGTGATACGAAATTGCTAGTTTTTCTTCTATTATCCCTGATTTACAATTTGACAACTATCGAACCCCACACATTTCGACCTTTACCCTATGTGTAGTAACTTCTAATGCAAGAGGAAATTCACGTGTGTTTGTCTTCGGACTGTAACAATGTTCATCGCCTAAGTAGTCACCATGTGTATACCTTACCTTTGTCACCTACTATTAGTCGTCCCATGAACGCAGCCTAACCAGGCTTCCAGAACACATTGATGTTCGTGGCCGGGCGCGTGCCAAACTGCCGCCGTGGACCGCGGATAGCACGCTATTACCGACGCCTTGTTTATGGGGACGCAATTATCATGCGAATTTGGCGATCTCCTCGAGTTTATGGGCGCCTGGTAGTCTCTCAGTTAAAGGTTATGATTTAATGATAGCATTGCGTGTTAACTGTGCCTAGAGCTATATAGCAAATTGTTGTTTGGATTACATTCCTATTTGAAATCACGACTTTTATTCACGAGGTTTATCAGAAGCCACAGAACAGCGGTTTCTTATATACTCCTTTTGTTCAATCCATATTAACATCTGACTACTCTCACACTGATTCCGAGTACGATGACCTTATCAGTGATGATCGTCAGAAAGCTCTGAAGATCATCACCAATAAGGTCAGTGTACCTACTTATGTCATTTTCTAGGATGTCCGCATGTGGTGTTTCGGCATGGGGCGTAGTAATTATATAATTAAACTCTTAAACCGTAAAATAGCACTCCCGTTATACAATCTTATTCCTGTATATCTACACAACATACAGGATTGACAAAAAAAATCGGTTTCAACAGCATATTCAAGTGTACCTACATTTAAAAAATACGCAAATAAAAATAAAATATTATTCAAAACGTGCTCTATCACAAAATACCACATTTATGATTTACTGAAAAAGAGACGTGATCCGAGCGGAATCTAAATAAATTGCTCTGAATATGGTTCACACCAAAAACGTTTCCGTAATAAAGTGACCAAGTACACTGTTATTAACTTAACTATGTTTTCAAACCCTGTAATTTACCGACACGTTTAAAATAATACGTTTAAAGAATTCACCCCTAAACTTAAATTTGGACAAACGGCTACAAATCAACTTTTTATAAATACACACCAAAAAATACATAAAAAATAATTGAGCATAATTTTGATTCAGTCAAACGCCTAATACCAATTACGTATTCCGAGAACGAGCCATTCGATTTGTTACAACACAAACATCGATTCTATTGTATTCGAATTATTATCTGTTCAACAATCGATTGATAAGGATCGCGATGGCGATCGTGTGACATCTCGATTGGATGCGGGTGTTACGGGACTTATCTACATGTATTTATTTACGGCTGTTCCGATACCAGATAATCGGTCCAGTGACGTGAAAGGCAGTGAATCAATACGGTGTAGTTTTTGAAAATTTTACAAAGTGCATCATTCAAAACAGGAAAATCGATCACAACTTATTACTAACATAATATGACATTAAGTAGGTAATTCTCATATGCATAACCACACATGCTATCAAAACATAAGTAATTTTTGTACTTTTTAACACTGAAACTTTTTTATTTCATATTATTTTTAGCCGTTGAAATCAGTGCTGTCACACGAACAATAATCTCGAAATAATCCTCAAAGTTTGTTGTATTACGAAGTTTGAGTAGTCTGTTCAGTGTCGCGTAGTTTACGAGCATAAGCGACTCACTTATGCAAAGTAGACGATTCCAGCTTTACTGAGCTGACAAATGAAATAGGAACAAAGCAACGACGCGAGAACACGTCCTATATTTTGTTTGTGAGATTTCTTCGGTATAAAGTTACAATACTTTATGCAAATGCCATCTATGATTTCTAGACATTATAGATAGGTACTTCTTGAAGGTTATGTTCATGCTTCATGAATGTCAACAAGTTGACTCACTGATTACATCACACTACGTGTCTTTGTCTCGTTAGTCCCCAATTCGTCTCTGATCGTAATTCGGTTACAATTGATATCGGAAGCTGGTTAATCTTTTCATCTCGCAGCTGGTTTATTAGCTCTTTTTAGCGGCACACGGTTAATTGATTGACAATCGCGTGGTTTTCGATTGATTGGGCCCCGCACGTGTGGCTCGGTGGGAGATAATTGCGGGCATAATGTTGCATGTGGGTACTCGTGAATATCATTTGTACTGTGGTAATAATTCGTCAATGATAATTGGTATTGACTATTGATCTATGTTATGTTATGGATTTCAGTATTGAGTATTAGATTTTGTAATGTTTTGTCCTCTTACAAATTGTCAACATAGATCAGATAACTTAACTTGTAATCCCCGAAGTTTAAAGTAGAGATGCATACTACACCCACCTACATCCAGTCGCATATAAAAGTAGAGATGCATACTACACCCACCTACATCCAGTCCCATATAAAAGTAGAGATGCATACTACACCCACCTACATCCAGTCCCATATAAAAGTAGAGATTCATACTACAGCCACCTACATCCAGTCCCATATAAAAGTAGAGATGCATACTACAGCCACCTACATCCAGTCCCATATAAAAATAGAGATGCATACTACACCCACCTTCATCCAGTCCCATATAAAAGTAGAGATACATACTACACCCACCTACATCCAGTCCCATATAAAAGTAGAGATGCATACTACACCCACCTACATCCAGTCCCATATAAAAGTAGAGATGCATACTACACCCACCTACATCCAGTCCCATATAAAAGTAGAGATGCATACTACACCCACCTTCATCCAGTCCCATATAAAAGTAGAGATGCATACTACACCCACCCACATCCAGTCCCATATAAAAGTAGAGATGCATACTACACCCACCTACATCCAGTCCCATATAAAAGTAGAGATGCATACTACACCCACCTACATCCAGTCCCATATAAAAGTAGAGATGCATACTACACCCACCTACATCCAGTCCCATATAAAAGTAGAGATGCATACTACACCCACCCACATCCAGTCCCATATAAAAGTAGAGATGCATACTACACCCACCTACATCCAGTCCCATATAAAAGTAGAGATGCATACTACACCCACCCACATCCACTCCCATATAAAAGTAGAGATGCATACTACACCCACCTACATCCAGTCCCATATAAAAGTAGAGATGCATACTACACCCACCTTCATCCAGTCCCATATAAAAGTAGAGATGCATACTACACCCACCTACATCCAGTCCCATATAAAAGTAGAGATGCATACTACACCCACCTACATCCAGTCCCATATAAAAGTTGAGATGCATACTACACCCACCTACATCCAGTCCCATATAAAAATAGAGGTGCATACTACACCCACCCACATCCAGTCCCATATAAAAGTAGAGGTGCATACTACACCCACCTGCATCCAGTCCCATATAAAAGTAGAGATGCATACTACACCCACCTACATCCAGTCCCATATAAAAGTAGAGGTGCATACTACACCCACCTGCATCCAGTCCCATATAAAAACGGAGCAAGCCCATTGCTGTCAGCCGGGCACAAACCCTAACTGAATCCAATAACAATTTGCCTGGCCTGAGAGTGGAACCCAGGACCTTATGCTCAGTATCGCTTCCGATTGACCAGCGAAGCAAAATATTTAACATTCTCATGTTTGTTAAGGTTGTTAGTGTCATAATTTATCACCTTTTCTAATATTATATTTGTATCTTAACCCAGCTAACTCTAAACGTGTTCCCATATGGTTCATCTGTCACCTGTCAGATTTCATCAAGACCGGAATTCAATGTTATGTATTATTTCGAGAGCCAGTCGCCTTCCATTGGTTCTGCTTTGCACATTCTTACTTTTGTGCTAAGCTCCTTTCACCGAGAACTTCACACAGAGTACCTATACATTACACTAGATAAAACATTGGCATGCAATATTTGTAGCTAGATTAATTCATTTTGTGTATAAGTTAAGTTGCTAACTCAAATACTTTTATTAGTAAAATTCTTGGTAAAATATAACGATGTTTGCTGTTTCAATTCCAGATATTTATGTAACTGAATGATATAAATATTTAAACATATTCCGTATTATGTTTATTCAGGAAATCGCTGCCTAGCCAAATAATAATGTTAAGTATACAAATCAAACATTTCAGCGAATGTAAACCTACGCTCTCCTAACTACACAACCAGATTAATTTAATTTTGAACTAATTGATGTGTCTTTGTTAGTGCTTCAATTAGTGGATAAAAATCTAATATTGTCAGCATTCCTCAGCCGCAGACAAAGACGAACCAAAACAAAGAGTCATCAACTGTCAATGATTCACCTTCAAATAAATAAATCATAATAAATAACAATCAGTTCTGACCAGACACAATTATATAACAATGTTAACAATCGGAACAGAACAAGGAGGTACGATATCTGCGATCAAGTGCGTCAGCAGCGCGGGAACAGTCGCAGTCGCGCTGCGTGCCGTATCGTCGCCGAGCATCGCTCGTCTGATCCCACATTAGATTGCTCTGTTCGGTACATTCCATTACCAACTGCGTACATATTTGACTACGTTATATTGTTATTAATTCTTGATATGAGCTTTGTTCAAATATTGCTCGTATTAAAACGAATTTAGTATCGTTCGGGTACATCGCCTTCCGTGCCGCTGTGGTTTGTTCGTTCGTAATTTATGTCCAATGTATTAAACGATGCTATCTTTTCTACTCTCAGTATTGTGTTATTTGAAATGTACAGTTTCCCTCACGATGTTTTCCTTTTAAACTTGGAGAGTTTGCTCTCGGTTATTCGAGTGGCTTTCGACTTGAGTGTCTCTAGAATGTTTTTGTATGAGATTATCTATCGTCCTCATCGCATTGCCTTCTCAACTCATTGTCGTGTTCCAATTTGCGAGACCAGTTCGTGATTTTTGTGTATTAATATGTAAAACATTATAATACAGACAAGAGTCGAACAGATTTACAATACAATACAGATTTATGATTCGAGATTGAATAGATAAACGATTGCAGATAAGATCCGACCAGCAATAAATTTGCCACTTGCAAAACACGAACTGTGCTGTTTTAGAGCACGCTTCCCGTTTAACAATTGTGTTTGGAGACAAAATATGCAGAAACGGTGATATTAATCAAAAGTGTACGCCTCAAGCTTCGTCCGATGGTGATAAATTGTGACGTTAAAGTATAAAGTAGCAGTCAGCAGGCAATGACGCTTCAGATGTGTTGAAACCACAAAATGTTAATCGGCCACGAGGTGAGGAAATTAAAGCAATATTTGTCCTAACCCAGGATATGATTCTGTGTCGTTACTCCTTATTTAAGCTGTGGTGACATATATTATAGTTACTTTCGGATAAATATAATATAATAGAGATGCGAACTAATGTGTTGAACTACCGAACTTATTTATATCAATGTGTAGTACCAGTCGATGAACTGTATACATGTAACAAAATTCCAAATAAATGAGCTGCTCTAATAAAAGAGGGTTTGTTAATAACGAGACCAAAAATAGACAACATCTATAAACATCACAAAAAGTAAAAGTGCTTAGTTCATTTTCCGTTTTCCAGGAAAAAATAATCACGTCCCGTAGGTCAAAGGTAAAAGTTACTTTTCATGCAAAAATACATGTAATCACAAACGGAGGGTTCCCCGTACTGAAAACTTGTCACAGCTTCAGTACAAAGGTCCCCCAGGACAGTCGCGGCTTTACAAGAAGTAGACTCGGCTCATTTTCAGTTGTAACTTTCATTATTTTACGTTTCAAGTAAATGTTAATTTGTTCAACATCTTTGTTACGTCTATTTGGATTTCTTTTATTTTTCCTTTTTACAAAAGAAACTGTTTGGGTGTTACATAAAAAGTTACATCTTTGTTTTCGAAATGTCAACAAGAATATATTATAAAATCCCTTTCAATGTTTGTGGCCGACTAACTAATTAATTTCAATTAAAACCCTTCACAAGCTATTTATTTCCACAAGAGGGTAGTAATTCCGATTCAATGCCGCGTGATGTCTAAGTGACAGCAGACAAAGTGTGTTGTGTGATGAAGTGAATTTCAGTAAAAGATTTTTGAGTTTTCAACACGGTTTTGTAATAAATTAAAACATCCGTGATGTGATGTTGGTACGCCTCAAAATACCATAGTGCCTTTCAAGTCACGCAATCAAAATATCATTTTCGGCCAACCCTAAGCAAGTTAGATATTGGAATAAAGGGATATTTCCACCGCTTCGCTGCTACTAGCACGCTATTAAGTGGGGTGTATGTTTGTTGTAATGTAGATTCCAAGACAAACGTCTCTATCCCCGTGTTTGTTCGCCGCCATTGTTTCCTCTTGTTTGACGAGGGATGGGTGAAGCCATCGGTTATCTAATGTACGGAGTTTGGGTAATCGGAGGGAACTTACAAGTTTTTGTTTGTTAGTGTTGTTTTCAGTGGTGACTATTAATTTTGGTTTAGTTTAGATTTGTCGTGTGTGTGAAATGATACACAGGATATGTATACACAACTTTAGAACTAGACCTACCTTGTCGGTACAGCAACCCCCACTCTAGTTTAGTTACTTTATTTGATAAAATTCTTCTACTGTCGCCCAACACAGGTTACGTTAATCTTCTCTTTCAGCTGTTTCGTTTGTTACTTTTTTCCGTCCTTCCTTTTTTTTGTCTAGCTTTCCTAATATAATAGTGGACAGTGGTAATGAACTCACCATCTGTCATCATTCTCTCGCTCTTATCCTAATTCCTTTGGGATTGACGCATTATGTTTATGTCTTACTTACTTCACTCTTCTTACTTTCTGTCTTTTTCTTGACTACAAGTCATCTCATCAGATACTTCTTATCTTGCCATATCATTCTTAACATAGTCCAACCATTGTTTCTTTGGTCTTCTTCTACGATTTGTGTAAGAAAAGAACATCATAATTATTATGAATGTAATTTTTAACAAACTGCGATAAAACTTTTTGTACACTTCTGACTAGTTAGCGCGCTACGCGTGATAGACGCCATTCAAATACGCGAGCCACGCTTTGTCCTCAAAGGTAATAAACCCTAAGTCTACCATGTCCTATTGATATTTATAAGTTTAGCTGTGTATATTTTTGCACTCTGATTTAAATAATTCTATGGCCCGTCGTGTTCGAAGTATTAGCTTACAAAAACTACTAACGAGACGAATGACATAGCAGAATTTTAGAAATTAAAAAAAGCTTATCATGTGAGGAAATAAAAGACTCAGTTCATAACAAGTTGCTATTATGTATGTAGAAAATGGAATAACTATCATAATTTGGTGAATTATCCAGGGTTTCCTCCTTTATTTGCTGGCCATTTATCTCCAAAATAGACATAATTTATGATCCTGTAGGTCGCATAATATGTTGGTCACGAAGCGAACAGAATTCCAATCTGTTTATTTGGACAGTTCGTTTTAAAACTCAGGCTGAACTCAAATAACATGCTTCGTTTGTTATTGTTTACGTTACGTGATCGGATAGTTTCATACCATTGAACATTATGTGTTTCTGAAATTAAATAAAAATACCATATTTGGCAAACATTGCGCATAAAACAGTTCGACTGAACTAACTTATATCTGTATAGATAGAAAGACCCAGAAAAGGAACTCAAAATAAATAAAAGAAATGAACCCACTATACAATTCTTCTGCTGCCATACTAATCTAACTTTATTGCTGCTTCCTTCACTAAATTTCGGTTTATCATAAAGCCAACAAATAACGCGAAACCGTACACATTTAAACTTCAATGTAATATCATCAATTCTGAACGCACATTCAACAAATTACAGGCACTGAGAACGCTGAGCCTACAATTTAGTGCGCCAGCCGGCAGCCGCTAGCCGGCGCAATACCAATACCGACGAGTGCGCCTCGACTACGTGCTGAAAGAAATTCAGTCCAGCAATATACTTGCCGCCAACATAATCCCCGGGATTTGATACCGACCTTTATTTGGCTACCGGCAAATGTGTATGCATAGGCTAACGATTTTACAGTCACCTCAATCACACTGCGTGTTCTATTAAAGTTACCTTTCCTATTATTTTATGCTGTGACCCGCTTGAAGTCGAGCAGTGTGAACGCGTCGCTCGCAATTCGCATACAATTTCCCCCGCATTAGGGTCCGGGAAGGCGGATGGCGGATGGCGGATGGGTCATACGCAAACATTTGCCCAAACATTACTCGCTGCCTTCAGGACCGACTCCGCTGAATTATTGAGACGTCCCGTTTTAACACCAGATGCTATTTAGATGTTCTCATGTTTATTAGTTTGTCCCTCGTAATTTGTCATAGAGCCGTTGATGGCTGTAATTTAGGGCATCCCATGAAGCGATGATACAATAATGTTGGGGAACTTTGTCGACCAAATGTGTTTTCGGAAGCATTCATCTTCCCGAATATTGCGTAACCAGCTGTAATCTTAAGTTCCACAACAATGAGTTTTCGGAGCTAAATCAAAGTTACACGAACTATTACTTCGGAATTGTAACCGTAAGAAATCACGGACAAAAGGTCCCGTAAAGTTTTATTATAAGTATCGATTGCTGATCCGACATCAGTCGGTTAAAGAATGGTTCCGCAGCCGTCGCTATCATGAATGAGTCTGCCTGATAAAGGGAAATACCTGTAGAAATCAAACGGTGGAAAATAAATGTTGTCGGCGCGAACGATGGCGGGCGGAGCAGGGAATCGTTCGGTGAGTCGGTGAGGGCTGCGGGCGCGGATTTGTCGCTCTGCTACGACATTTGTTACTTCGCTACCTTCGCTACTTTATTTGTCATTGTCACGGTGTACGGTTTCTTTGCTTCGTCAGTTTTTCTTACCGTTTCTTTTTTCTTTATTTCTTTTAGAGCTTTGTAGATTACATTCCATATGTTACTTGACACGAAAGTCATGTGTTCTTGCCTTTGAGCACAATATAAACTCAAACTTACTCACTATATTTAGCTTATTTCACTTGTTTCGATTTTGTAACATTGTAGGAATGCAACTATTTCTTACATAAACTCGCATATTGCCTACTAATGTCTGACTTACGAAACTTTTGTACGTCTTTAAATCAAACTGGAGATATCTCTTTACGTGTACTCCTAATCGTCAACAACCATCTAAATGGCTGTTTATTACTGTTTTACTATCACCATTATAACATCAAGATGACCGCAGTACAGATAACCAACCGAGTAATTTAATTGCCACCTTCATTCATGTTCTCGTAATTTACTAGAAACGAGGAAATCATTTTATTCAAATTTGTCTTTTATTGATTGTAAAATCAGACGCGTTGCACAAGTGTTACAGAGCGGAGACTCATTGAAACAAATTGAATTTTTTAAAAGCGCTTTTTGAATAAACAAACCGGGATCAAAGCGAAAAAGAAGATTACTGGGCAAATGAAAGCAATTTATAAAGGCTAGATAAACAGGCTGGTATAAATGAAATAGGGGAGCTGTATCTTTTTACACAGCTCAATGAGTGCGAACAAAGTCCGGGATGCGTGGCCGGCCCGTGCCGTCGCCGGACCGCCGCGCGCCGCCACCGGACCGTCCCCTTTGCTTCCTTATCTCGATTCATTTTCTCCGCTAATATTTATTGCTCTGCTGTGCACTGGTGTTTACCACTGTTGTGACTTTATGACGTATACACTGGACAATTGCCATGTGATGTGACAGAATGAAGATTTTGTGATGCATTGTTGATTAGAAGCTGTTTAATGGATGGTGCAACTATGGTTGATTACGATCAGAGTTATAAACTACTTACTAAACTACTCCTAGAATATTATATTCTCATACTAATACAATGGAAAAAAAGTTTTTGTTTGAAGTGCCGTATTTACGTATTTTCATCCGCATTTAGTGAAAAGCTGATATTTAGAAATAACAAACAGACATTTCGGTTTAATTTATTTATGTAGACTCTACATAAATTTATTGGGAACGCTTACTAAGAAAGCAGGTTATTTCTATATTGTTTCTTATAACAGGTCATCTGATCAAATTCTATAGAATATCGACTAGAAGCAACCATTCAAATTCTATTTTCTCTTAAGAGACTTAATATTTTATCAAACCTATTAAATATCTAGCAGTGCCATAAAGATGTTACATCGATAACCATTAAAATGCTTACTTGAAACCACCTATTCATATAATTTATCACAATAATATAATTATCTCCCATCTAAATATACCAGAGATATTGTTTAATACATCTAAATACTAATCGTTACATCTAAACGCAATAAATTCTCGAGGCAATGAAAGTAAATAAGATTAACTCAAAATAATATCACGACTATAATAAAGGAGACAGTTTACGATCGCAGCGGCTACACAAATCAGTAATAACTCGACTTGATGATAAATTTAAGTAAATGAGTCAACGAAGCGTGGGCTTCAATAAACTCAAGGAATTTCAGGACTTCGCTTCAATCAAACTTGAATCGAGATTGATAAATTGATAAAATAATTCACGTTCAACATGAATTCTGAGTTCTGATGATATTGCTTGATTCGGTTTCGTGATAAATGTTCTGAACGATAATATCTATTGACCAGTATTGAGTATGTATAGATGTATGGAATATTTTAAACTCATTCTTGGAATAAAATGAAAAATGAGTGTGACGTTTTATTTGAACTTAGATAACGTTGTGTCTGTTTTGTTATGAATTTTAAAAATGTTGAATCCTGAGGCTGACAAAGTAAGCAAAATGGAGGGTAATGCTTACACGGAACTTTTCAAAAGCCCCTGTGGGACTGTTCAGACTTAACCGTCATTTAAGTGCAAAGCAGCACCAGCCATTACGAAGCGGACAGATAGACCTTTTTGAAATCTGTTACCAAAATAAATCTGACGCAATTCTAAAGCGCAAAATCATCAAAACATATGCGCGTATAAATTCCACAAACGACAACAAGCGACTCAGGAAAATTAAAGGGCGGCCCGCAAATGTCGCGTGCAAGTGTTGACGTGGCCAGCGTGCTCTGAGCCCTCACACATCTCCGCTCGTCCCACGTCAGCTATTAGTGGACGAGCTTAATGAACGACCGGGGCTCTCATTAGACCGGTCGAGGTAAATTTTCTTAACAGCCCAGTTGCCGCACGCCACACGCCGGTCCTAAACATACACACCCTTCTGCGGACAGATAATTTGTCCAAAGTTCGGCGGTGTTAAAGTTTCCGCTTGCATAGTTTCTTTATCAGTTTATATCACAGCCCCAAGTTTAGTGTTGACGACCCGAGGGATGTCACCGCAACATTATTGTTGGTTCGATTTATATTGTCCTTGAAACCGTCAGGCTTACGTTAGCAATTATAGGCGTAGACCCTATTCATAGCACTTTCTTGTTTTAATATTTAAATTATCAACCCACGCAACAATTCTCACGCAACATAACATTCCCAAAAGGGGTAATCCTCATTTTTTAACTCCATAACAGACGCAGTCGGCTGCTCTATTTTAGACATTACTACAGATCGAGATTTGGATAAAGTAGGAGAACAGGCAATCAAGGAAGCCATATAGAGTGATCATTAGAGAGACACAATGTGTTGTTTGTTGTTTCCCATCACGAGGACGGCGTTAGAAAGCTCGCTCATTGGCGCGTCACCGTCAGTGCGGGCAGTAATAAACACTTGGACGGCTGTGTATCAAGTCCCGCGGTCCGCGGTCACGATCCCGACAACTGCGGGAACTATGCCCGCCGCACTATTTCGGTGGGAAATGCGAGAATCGACACGGGAACGAAGTTACTCTTTATGTTTCACCCGTTCACGTCCCACCTCTCCGCTGAATAATTTTATAGCGTTACTTGTTGTTCGCCGCTTATTTCGTGGGTAGTTCGTAATCTGTTGTGAATTTACACGTTGTTTAGTTTTCAGTGTGTGCCGGACAACTTTAACTTTATGTAAAGTAGGTCCTTTTCTGTAATTAACAAACAAAGTGAGGACAGAAACGCTAACACAAATTAAAGACTATAATTTATGTCCTTTTGTTCTACGCTTGCTGAATGAGCATTACCAACGTTACCTTTCCAGATTTTATACATTATCATATATTTTATGTACCCAATAAACATGATGACCTAATCTGTGCTATCTTATTTCTGATGAAATATGTATCCTACATTCATAAACTGCTCGAGACGTTGCAACTTCAGCATTGCGTCGTGTTGGTCGTTGTGATTTATAGCTGAGCGCTCGTCTGCGGCTCCCCCCGCCCCCCGCCTTCCCCTGCCACCTTATATCTTTATTGTTCTAATCTTCACTGTTTACAAACTATTGTACCATTTTAAAATTATGAACTGCTCAGATAGCACTCCCCTTCCATATCGCCGCCATAAATACCAAGTTTTCTTGATAAATTACAACTTTATGTTACCTTTTAAGTGTAATGGTTGTTCAGAAGCGGTTTAGCTATGTTCGGGAAATGTCTGCGATATGATTGTTGTTCGTGACTTCTAACACATTATAGTATTGAGGTCAGTGCGGCGGTGAGGTGTGACAATCGAACATGTAATCACCACTTACAAGAAAACGTGACCAACATCCACACATGGCGAGTTTCCAGTAACAGTTTGATATCAAGCATCAGCGGCTGGTATAACTAACAGTGTTCCTAATACTTCACAATTACAATTCGCAAAATCACACTGATCGAAGTTTGGCCGTAAGGCCGCAAATTGGAGCTCGCCCGCCGCTCGGAGTGATTACATTAGAACATCACGCGTCACCTCGACTCCAATTTGAAGGGTCCAAACTATTTGTCCCAATCGAAACCCATTTGGAATTCAGATGGAATCGAAACGTCTAATTGCTTTCGGTTCAGCTCTTCGCATACTAATCTGTGACTGTGGTCGTCCTCATATACTACGTGTGCCTTCGTCGACTATATTACTTGCTCATGTTCGTGTTTCTGAATCAGTATAGATAGCTGTTTCCACAGAAATACCACTTCATACATTTAAACTTATTTGTTCTGCGATCCCAATTCCAAAAGCCGAGCAATGCTGATCTCCGAGCTATCGGAGAGTGGTCTGGCAGATTTGGGATTGCTATCAACGTCGGGAAATGCCAAGCCATTCTCATTGGTAGCTCGTACTACCTCAGAAATTTGGACTCTGGCCGGCTGGTACCGCTTATGTTCGACAACAGCATTATACCTCTTTCACCTCACGTAAAAGACTTGGGACTGTACATTGACGGTACTCTCAGCTGGAATAAGCAGGTGGCCCAGGTTAGCCAGAAAGTCACTTACTCGCTGCGGTCTCTCTATAGATTTAAACATTTTCTCCCATCTAGCACTAAAACCACTTTAGTCCAGGCGCTTGTGCTTCCCATTATCGACTATGCTGATGTTTGTTACTCTGATTTAACCCAAGAACTTCTTAGCAAATTGGATCGTCTTCTCAACAATTGCATTCGTTTCATTTTTGGCCTTCGTAAATATGATCATATCTCTTCTTACCGCTCTCAGCTGAAATGGCTGCCTATCAGACTCAGGAGATCCCTCAGATCTCTCTGCTTGCTTTTCACCACCATGAATGATCCATGCGCTCCTGAATATTTAAAAACGTATTTTAAGGTGTTGGGTAGTTCTCACAGTCGGAACCTTCGAGCTTCCAAAAACCTAATCCTTCAAATTCCCTCTCACCGTACTGGTTTTATGTCCTCTTCTTATGCTATCTCCACTATAAAACTCTGGAACGCGCTACCCCTTGGCATTAAAAAAGCCGAAAGCAAATTGGCTTTCAAAAGAGCAGTTCGGAAGTTTTATTTAAAGTCGGTCTGAGTTGTTTACCATATAGTCATTCATAGAGTCGTAATTATATCAAAAGATTTCTCGTATTTCGGACTATTCGTTTGTATTTATATATATTAGTTTATTTTGTATTCTTATTTATGTATTAGTATGTAGGTACCTATTTATGTGTTTATTTTAGGATTACAAGATGGTATGTTTCTTTTTATTTTTATTGTACTCTATCACAATACTGTCTATTTGACCCAATGGTTGACTGGTAGAGAATGCCTTGTGGCATTAAGTCCGCCTATGTACCACTATTGTACATGAAGTTTAAATAAATAAATAAATAAATAAATAAAACTTTAAGCACGAAAAATACCTTAAACTTTTCCGATTACGGTCTTGTTTCAAATAAATACAAATGAGAGTTTTAATCAGTGTCGCAGAACAAACAAGTAATAACAGTAAATATCGGGCACCGCAGTGCGGGCTGCAATTTTTTCCAAGTTCAATATTTACGAGCTCGAAACATCGGGACTCGGTATTGGTGTCGCCAACTCGCAAGTAGGTGACCGATCGCCGACAATTCATAAAGTGGAGGAAGTGGCTCAGTTCACACCCTCAGCCCCCCCCCCACCCCTCCACTTCCTCGCTTCTCCCCTTTGCAAGTTTTCCCAATTCCACCACAAACTGTAAATAAAGCAAACGATCCGATAACGTGGCGGCTCCACTTGGCCGCACGGACGAAGGGATATTTCACTTTCGTTTCGGCGATACTAAGCTATTTACATTTCGCGCCACTGCCACTGCCTGCTGCTAATATTTACGCCTTCATTCCACTGAAATTGGAATAGATTTAACAAGGTCACGCCGATTCTGATTCCTTGAAGGAAATTGAATGTTCCTTCAAACAATTATAAGAACCCCGGAGAGTACCCGCTACTGATTAATTGACTTGAATTGATTTCGAACTGAGTTAGGAGGAAATGATGGAAATGGGACTTACGAGTTAAAAATCACTGCTTTCGTTTCATTCAGTATGTGAAATGAAAATCAAAACGAACTCAAAAAAATGAACTCTATTATAGTTTATATTACTTTGATGACATGATTCTAGTTTCAAGTTTTCATTTCCCATAGAAAACCAAATTGAAGCAATTCGTATAAATTCTCTGCAGAATAATATTGTTCTTGATTACATACCAACTATCGTAAAATACTGACTCGAAAAATTTAGAATAAAAATGTTATGTGAACGAAATGAAATTGAGCTAAACTAGAATACGAAACGCTAAAAGGCTACGTAGAGTTTTGTCCCAAAAGATGTCTAGAATACGTTGTTAGTGAAGTTTATTTGGCCAACTTAAACTTAGTTTAGTGTAAGTTTTTAGAATTACTCTTAAGTAGAGCTTAAGAAAACCGTTACCTATTTATAAGTTTTCTTTTAAATAATATAAAAGAGTGCTTAACTTTGGCGGTTTTCAGTCGAGTTGAGAACCGACATAATTTTAATGTACCTCCGAAGATTTCCCTCGACACTCGTCGACCTCTATAATGATTAGACAAACTTGAAGTTAAACAAGGCTGTTCTATGGACACAGGCGGCTGCGAGGGAGCCATCGTACTGCTCAATTATTCACAAGAGTACGAGATTAAATTAAAAAAATATAAACTGTCAGCGCGAGAGGGTCTTAAACTCAACGTTTGACGAAGTACAAAAGTTTAAATTAAATTTATAGAAGCGGGCGAGCGGAGATAGATGCGCGCACACCCCGCAGTCCCGCAGTCCCGCACAGTCCCGCACAGTCCCGCACGCGTCCGGCGCGATACAACGCGCTAAATAACGACAATCTAGTTTTAATTGCAGCTATTTGTCTCCGCTCCGGTGTTGCAGATTGCGTCGCCAATGGACCAATTTTGTATGATCTTAACGTATTAATTGTAGCATTCACAACAATAGTCCGAATTTTGAATTGATCCAAACAATCTTGTAGTCAGTATTAAGATCACGTCTCCTGCACCTCTGTGGTCAGCGTTTTAATATTCACAAAGGCGATCTGAGAGCGAGCATTTAAACCACTCGAACGACGCCGCGACGCATCAAAATTAATGCCATCATTAAACTTCAAAACGCTCTTTTCAATCCTGTAAATATTGCATTAAAAGTTTATGAAATCCAATTATAGAGTCGTAACTTTAAACCGAATATTGTAAAGGCGATCGTAAATAACAATAATAAAATTTTGAAATGACCATTTAGATGTGTATAGTATTGATAAGCATGGACATTAGAGGCTCAGTGCCTTATTAGATCGGTATGCGCGTGATGAGCTCTTATCAGGATTATCTTTTAATTTTATTATGAGTGCTTTATTACAAAGGCTCGTAATGCATGTCAGGCTCAAGTGGCGTGGCGGAGCGTTTTTTGTGGCGGTCGGCGCTTGCGGCCGCCACTCCGCTTTTAATGACTCTATTAAAGAGATTAATAGCGTCTATCGCTTAAAATCATCCGTACTTTTTACATTCTTTACAAATTTAATTAATGTCGATATGGATCTTTTAACCGGGCCAGTATTTTCGGCCGGCAAGGATTATGGCGGCTACTATTTTTTGCCTCATATTTTATCAAAATTGATCGCCTTCATCGCCTTAAAAGGACTTGTTCGATTAGAATAATTACGTATTATATGAGAGACCGCACGTGTATGTTTTACAAGCTCACTGTACTTATATACTGTGCTCTTGTTATACCAAACTCAATACTTACATGAGCAAAACTAAGTCCGTACTAAATTGCTCTGAACCAGCTCTAAGCATGCGTTAATATTTCATCGTTACAAATCTGAAGCACTCACCTCTCGTCATTAACAACGCGGTTTTATCAAAATGACATTAACAAACAGGATCACGTTAACAAATTGAAAGCTCTCTTGCATCAATTTACATTTGTTTAGTTTGAATTACGCAGTACAATACTTTGTCTCCGCACTAAGAATGTAAATTTCATCGTTAGCTTTAGCTTTAACTCGTATTAAAAGATGAGACAGCGTAAGTTGGAGTTAAACCGGTGTTACGATTCAGTGTCTGAGTCGGCATGCGGCACGGGACCGGCTCGGGACCGGCTCGGGGGTGAGCGACTAACTGGATTGGCGTCCCCCCTCGGCTCTTCCGCGCGAGCTAGCGCCCAATTTGGCGGCTTGCTCGGCCCTGCACGTTTTTGCACGCATCCCCTTAATATGGACCTTCCGACGAACTCGCAACTACCGACTATAAAACATGCCTCGGCACGCTGTGTAACTTGATTGCGATGAAAAAAACTTCGCCAATAAAAGCGCCAGTTCGATTCTCGAAATCGTTCCCAAAGCATGGGAAAGGTTAATGATCTACAACTTTCTGTTCAGTTGTCTTTTCAGTACCGTTAATTAAATTTTCATACAGAGTGGAATTTCTCCCGTTTTTTCAGTTATTTTACTTGTTTCTGTGCCAACAAAACTAACAGCGTCGCGTCGTACCTAATTATTAATGGGAAAGAGACATCCAAAATAATTTTTTATCCGATACATAAAACAGGACTCAAAATGCGAAGTAAATTAAGAAACGTACAAGCTTTTACGAAATTATACATTCAAAGGAAAAAATACAAACAGACTAACAACATGTTCAGGGAGAATTCCCAAACGCTGCCGCTGGCGGTGCCGAGTCCCGCGTGCCGCGCGGCGCACGCCGGCATGTCTGCGAGCCGCGCCGACTTGATCCACTGCAGACTGCTACAGTCAGTACTCAGTGGCGCTCCGCCTGCCGACCAGACGAGACGCCTCTACGCTACTCGCGCGCGAACGCAACGAATTCAAACACGATTTCATCGTCGTCAACCACGTCCGCTTCACAACATTCACAATATATATATTTTCCATGTTCTTTTGATTTTCACTTAATTTTTGTTTTGTGTGATTTTTGTTTGTGTTCTGTATTTATGAGGATCTTTTATTCGATTTCGATAAGAATAGAAGAGGTTGTTACCGTGAAAAGCTTCGGGCCGGTCGCATCTATTGTGAGTACAATGTATCGCCTTAACGCAGATCGGGTTGAACATTTACGATGAGAATATCGAAGACGACGCGACTGACATTCCATCGGGATAATAAATGCGATTCATGAGATACAGAGTTCAGGAAAAATGATTTTAAAAATTGGGGGGAAGTCGCCTCCGGGCGTGAAAACGGTGGAGAAGGAAGGGAAGAAGGAAGAGAAGAAAGAAACGAATAAGAAGAAATGGGAGAAATGTGAGGAGAGATGTCCGGCGGACCCCTGGGCGTACTGTGTGGTGTTATGGTGTGCTTGTGCCATGAGCCTGATCTCGAGCGGGTACAGCCTGTACAGGCAGCAGGGGCTGCAGGGGAGGCTATCGCTGTTGGAGGAGCAGCACCTGGCGTTGCGGAGCGCGGTGCTGGAGCCGCAGCAGCCGCTGGTGGAGAGGCTACGGCGCGAGGCGGTGCGCCCACCCTACTGGCGCCCCAGGAGGAGTCTTCGAGACTACGGAGACTGCGTCTGTCCACCAGGCAAGTCAACATTTAATAAAACCGAATCACTTTAAAAAAATTAAGAATTTAACTTCTTTAATCACCATTCTTCTGGCCTTCCAGTTTATTTGGGAAGACATACTGCAGCATGTGTTTTTCTACTTACTAGGAACTACTACTATTAATTGTCATCTCTTCGATTACCTCCGTTCGAGCCATTTCATCTTATACATTAAGTTGATTGACTTCTTAAATAACTCAAATATTTTGTTTGTGAAATTGGCTTATTTTGTAAATAAGCAAAATAAAACATCAGCGTTATTGAGGGATGGTTCAAAAAAGGATCTCGAAAATATGAATATTAGACAGACAAGGGTTATTCTAAAAGCTTGTTTATTTGGCAGGCATCCCCGATTGATTTACTCCATCGCAAACACAACATTCAACTAATCAACTTAATCAAGAAAAAACAAAACATTCCCAGATTTAATCATCACTCAATTCTGCGCAAAATTTGCATCGTCCTCGATTTGCGAACAATAATCAACAGCGTTTGTTACCCGTTCATCATGCGAGCCCATCTCGTATTCATCACAATTATTATTGAAAATGATTGTGTTATTAATGACTTTATTGAAATAACTAGCTGGTCCCTCATGAGCTAAATAAAGCTGGTAATCATTTATAATGCATTCAACGTATCCGGTGTTGGTAAAATTTTCAAATATCTGTAATTTAGTCGGACGGGGTCGTATTTTACACAGATTGCCAATTATAAACAGATTGCTTATTATGGAGTATAGTTTTTAAATTGTAGGGTCCAAAGGATCCCTCAACAGTAAGTAACACTTCACGCGAGGGGTTGGAGCCAATCTTTTCGGAGCTATTAAGTTTTTTCCCTCTCAGCCGCAATACGAAGTTAATCCGGAGTTGAAAGCTGTCACTAACCCCATGGTTATCAGGCGGTGCGGCTCGAGATGGAAAAAATGATAAACGCCGGATGGCGCGAATACGTGTCGGGGTGACGGCTCAGTTCGAGGGTCCCCGGGCCCCACCGGCTCGGGGCCCACGGCTCGGGATAATAAAGGAGTTGAGCTTTTATTACGAGTTGTTGTTTGGCCCGATATTGCTGTTGAATTTGAATTATGTCGTTAGTATTCTGTTCGCGGTCCGCCAGTTTATTTTGATGATTACGAATCTTTTGTTTTTGTTTTTATATCTCATAATTTATAATAAGAAAAGTTAGCGTTGCCAACGTTTGTTACAGTGGGATCGTTTGGTCGGGGTCAGTATCGATGTCAATAAAGTTTAATGGGGCGTTTCAACAATATTAGAGCTAACGTGTTCAACCGATAATTTGGGTGAGTTAGCACCGTAATATGGGAACCAATGTTCAATCAATAAAACATAGTGGTGGGATGGCGGGCTCGGGGGTGGTGGACTAGAGCGATAAAAGTGTCGCGTGTCGTTGACAGCGCCGTGTTTATTTGGATTATTGGGTGTAGTGGAGTGCCCGCCGGCCGGCCCTATTGGCGGCGAGTAGTGTAGTGGAGACGGCGCTCCACGCTCCGCGGACCACTCATTGTGCTGATCCCTTTATGTACTCGCTGTGAAAATACGTAATTGATTCGATTGGACTCGTTTAAATATGTGCAGCGTATGGAAAATTGGGATATTGTAGACGCTTGATGTTATTGTGTGTTCGAGTTAATTTATCGCGGGCCATCAGCCTTATGAGTACCATAGTGTGTTTTATGTAGCTCAGTAGAGAGATTCTGTACAGTCATGTACCCAACTTGGACCAACATACAATACAGACAGAACAAACCAAATCCAATACTGAGTCACTGACGTCGTAAAGGGCCAAACGATCGACAAAACTGATTGGTTGAGCAAATGTCACAACCGTCAC
Organism: Xestia c-nigrum; assembly: GCA_916618015.1. NCBI lineage: Eukaryota > Metazoa > Arthropoda > Insecta > Lepidoptera > Noctuidae > Xestia > Xestia c-nigrum. Next base: position 27,710,906 of record OU745247.1, read on the forward strand.
TACACACCGAACGAAGATTTAGTGGAATTGATAGTGTGTTCGGTTCAATACCCACAGAGTATAGACATATTTAAAACCTCCGCTCCTAAATTATTATCTAGAATCAGATAATGTATTATAAGCAATCATTCAGAATCAGAATAATGTAGGACAATCTTTAATAGGAGGTTTGTGCGCGTGGGAGGCTAAGGACATCAAATAGATTCCTATCGAAACAGCATTAAAGTCTTGACGTGACACAGTTCCATCTAAACTTTGCTCACTGCGGGTGTCCAACAAATTACTATTCTGTAAACGATCCTCTATCAACAATATCCCATTAAGTTTGAGTTAATACATACTGATTGCTTATTCACTCAATAATTCCTAAATACACTGAAGTCTTGAGAAGCCTATGTCAACATTGGCTGTTAAACTTTAATCTGTGCCAGCGATTTATAAGGTGTTTTGCCACATAAATAGTAGCCGGCTCCGAGGTAATAAAGGCTTAGCCTTAATATATTATATTCGTAGAAATTGTAAAGGTTTGACTGTAACTCAGTGGAATTGGTTCGATAGAGAGTACTTTATGTCCCGCACGGCTTACGGAAATAGATGTTCGTGGACTTTTACAGCTATTTGATAAGACTTTTTTCAGTTAAGCATTTTTGTTTGCATATAGAAATTCAGACAAATGTTTCTGTGAAATTAGAGAAATTAATTATTTATCAAATTGGAAAGCCACGATAGTTCACTTGTAGCAACGTTGCCTTGAAACTTAGACGTGGGAAACAGAAGTCATTAGTATACTTTCTCCATTTGTTTTGTTAATCTAAGTATGGTGAAGCTTATTACATAAAAAAACGTCTCAGAAATGGACGCACTGTATGAAATATTGATTGTGCGTCCTAACATGGTTGTATGCAAAACCCCAACTCTAACTAAAAACTCAACGACAGCACTAAGTTGTACAAAGCTCACAGTTATTAACACCAACAATAATGTCCACCGTACATCCGTTCACACGCGCCACTATCTACACCAGTTAGCGCGAGTAACTAGCGCGAGTGTCGCTCGCCAGTGCAATTACCCAGCTTTTTGTTCCGCGACTTAGGCATAACTAATCCGTTGAGTCTAGCTCCATTGTTAGCTCACTACTGGAATGAATGAATGGGGCAGCGGCCAGCGGCCATGCTTGCACTATGTACGTATGTGTTCACTGGTTCGGTATTACGAGAATATGCATACAATAATTACATGAAGATTTATATTTTATGAATGGGTCGAGAGTCCATTTCTACATAATGTTTGCTTTATAATTATAAGTTTTTGGTTAATACAGCCAAATGTACTTGAATTGAAGTATGTTTCTGGAATTCTCACTAGCTTAAAAGATTAACAAAATACCGAAAATATGTTTACCTAGTATCCACTTGGTGTAAATAATAAGACAAATGATTATTTGTTTATCTTAACAAGTTGACATAGTGGTATTTAAGTAGGTAAGCGCTATAAATTGTTTAATAACTCGTATCTAAACGAGACAGAATTAGAAAATGAGATATCTCATAAATTGGTCATTATGATCTCCCCTCGGGAGTGACATTCCCTCACATACGGGTATGAAGACATCAAATAAAATCAAACAAGATTATGATTGCCTTATTAACAGCTTAAAGAATGTTCGCTTTACTTATGCCCCTCTCTTCGTGAATGTCATAGACAATAGCAGTATGAGTCAGCATAATAATTTAAATGCAATAATTTGTGTGTTATCAAAAATCATTTACTCAAGCATTTTTTCCATCTGTTTCGCCCTTCGCAAAACAGAAATTGTTACCAGTATTTCTAATAACTTTACTAAAAGCCCCGTATCCAGTTTCCGCTCTATTCTACGTTGTATTTCTCGTTACAACCGTGACCACAGTAAATTGCCGCCTACCCAACAAATTAGCAGTAATCTTATTAGATAATTGAAATTAACGATAATCGCACAATTACGCGCTATCGTTACATAATCGCAGTGCAACTGGTTGTCGGAGCAGTTGCGGGTAGTCGTCAGTTGTAGCGAGGTAACGCTGGGACGCTGGGTGTATCGCCGTCGGATGCGTTTTGCATACATGCATGTTAACCTGCTGTGTGAAGATGTACTGATAAGCATTACTTGGGTAGGAGATATTGGAGCTTAAGATATTAATGACATTTTTAACGTCTATTTTCATAAAATTCAGATAAAAGCATAAGTACCGGTAGACGTTGCGTTGGAAGGCCTCCCACTTGGTGAACCGATGACCTGGTGAAGGTTACGGGAATCCGGTGGATGCGAGTCGCACGAGACCGGCGGTGTGACGACAATTGGTGGAGGCCATGTCCAGCAGTGGACGTCTTTCGGCTTAAATTTAGTTCACAAAATAGTCACCTTTAAGCGTTCTACATTGTGTCAATGTCTCTATCTAACAAACATTGAAGAGCGAAGACTACAGAGTTCTCTCTCGTGCTCGTAAACTTAAACTTGTGGTCCGATCAGTAAAGTACTCCTAAAATTAGTTGCAGTCGAAAACTTTGTAAAACTCAATTTAACATTGACAGCTTTATGAGTCCAAAAGTCGTACTTGAGGTAGCTACAGAAAATCCAAACTCTGATATTTCTCCTAAAATGTAATTTTTAAAACACTACTGCTGTTTGAATGATAATTAAGAGCATGTTTTGAATTGTTTACCAAAACATTGAGGAGAAACTGAAAATAGGAATATTAATTAAACATACTGAAAACAAAACAACAAAACACGAGAATCATCGTATTCGTAAATAATACAGACTTGACTGTTCAATTCGATCACGAAATGTTCGACAAACCCCCTGAGACTTGACTTCCGGGCTTACTTTCACTTAGTTGAAGTCTTGGTCAATAGCTATCTGCAACCTAAGGCGACACAGTGTCGCCTTAGCTCTGACCCAAAGGTCCATTGATTACTAGACCGGTTACTGTCAGGTCTTTCGGACAGTAAATGTACCATGTAGGCAAGATAGAAAACCACCATGTCTACATAACTATTTGTTATCAAATAGATACTGAAGAAACACAATTTTACCAGCATTACTAATTTAATAATCATGACTGAGTTATTAATCATGAGCAGTGTACATACGTACAAAGGCGGACTTAATTTCATAAGCATTTTCTCCACCATCCCTAAAATACAAGATTTTCTTTACGCCAAATCGTAGCAAAACCAATAACAGAATGCATTGTGTAATCATAATGCAAAGTACCTCAAAATCTACATATGATCAGCATAGCAATTTTAATATTAGTGCCTCGAGTGGGTGGAGGCCTGGAGGCCCGCCGCGCGCCGCGGTTCAAACGGATCTAATTGAATATTTACCGAGAGTCGCGGGTAGTCGGGCACATTACACGCGACTGACATCAAGGAAATTACGACTACCCTCACATCTGTGCGTTTGTTTGTACCTCATCACAATCATTTACATTTGATTTATTATGTCAATGTTAGTCATTGCAGTCGTTATGGAAAAATACAATTATGATAAACCCTCGTAAGCAAGAAAAAGAATATAAATATGTGAATGGTATTCTAGAAATGAGTTTACCATTTAAGACCGATCTAGAAAAAACAACATCCTAAATACGATAACTGTTTTTGTGTGTGAGTTGTTTTTGTATTCAATGTCTAAATTACTTTATTATCACCCACACAAATACGTCTAGTCTTCGAAATTTTCCGCCCAACTTTTATTCAAAGCTTTCTAGCCGAAGAATCCAAGCGTACCGCAGTATTCGAGCATCACTCAAGACAAGTTACATGATATGCGGCATTCACTAGTTCCTGGTAAACTAATATGAAGTATAACTCTACAGTTATAGTGACCTGGTCCGTTTGTGTTCCGTGTGCACTATTATTACAGAAAGTGTCCATTCTCGCACTGTCTCGCGTATATCATCTGCTGACAGCTCAAGATTTGTTACAGGAGAATTCAAATTATTTCTATTTAGAGACGTACCAGCTGTGGGCGCTCGAGATGTAAAGGTCTTCCAGACACTACATAAACTGTCTGCTCCAGACTAATATTAGGTTCATCTTACTAAAATTACATTAGACGGAGACTTGGAGCAAATCAATTCACATCCAATCTAAGCTTACAAATATTAACGACGATGTTGCGATCAATCTTGAATATGTAGCAGCACCACCTGCTCATTACACGTGGAACGAACTTGAGCGAGGAGATATACAGGAAGTATAGGAAGATACTGAGTTGGATGGAATCGAACCGCGAATCACGCCGGAGTCTGCAGTTATTCGCTACAAAATATAGTACGTTGCAAATCATAAGCAGAAGCGATATATGTAAATAGAACCTTCGAAAATATTATTTTCTTTGAAAATCGTAATGGTGATCCCGTATATCATCTACATTCGGAGTGTCGTAGTTGTCTTAACCACTGTTTTACCGATTAGAAACAATACTAAATAGTTGGTAACTAGGAACCAAGTACTCCTTCCCTTTTTAAAACATTCTTTGCAAAGCTCTTCAGGAAACCTGCTTTGAAGTATTAACTTTCGCTCGTGTTTCGTGACTCTCTCCACTTGGTGGCGGAGTCTCCGGGCGTCGGTAATGGCGGCGGTGTCGACCTAATTGATTCGTCGGCGGCACCGCACGCCCGCACGCTCGCGATGCTCCCGAGGCACCGACGCCGACGTGCGGGGCACACACCTTCCACGCCAGCATCATTATAATTTCATTTAGTTTTAACAATGATTTGAAAAAAACTCAAGAAAACTAATGTTGAAAAAGTTATCTTGTATCTATAAATCCTAAAAGTAAATAAGCAGTAACATTGAGTGGAGGCGTTGCGTCGATTCTATTGATAATATGTAGTCTGATAAGTCAGGGAAAGCCTTTAATAAAAGTGGTTCAAAGCTAATTGATTACTACGCGAAGTATTACCTTCCGCCGAGTAATGGAGTAGACGCTGTTATCTCTAACGTGCTAATTATACGCCGATAATTCTGTAATAATAACTCGCATAGTGGAGGAAACTTTCTAAGTTTGTAGTAACAGACTTCGGTAAATTGATTCCCTCGAGACGAAACTTTAGAGCTGATACTAACACATGTAACACGTTCCGCTCCACATCTGAAAGTCTCAGATCTATGTGGAATTGATTATTTAATAACTTCATGTAACTTAGAACAACTTAATAATAGTGTGGAATTAGATAGAACCAATCAATCCCTTTGAGACTTTGAATTTAATAGAGCTTCAACTAGTTTCTGGAGATAGACGTGCAGGAATTTAAACAGTGGAAGATTGAAACGTTTGTAAAGTTATTCAATTTTGGAAATCTTCATGATGACATGAATAATGTTAATGCAGCACTTTCAAACATGAATGTTGAAGTATCTGTGAAAGTAGCTAAAGACATATTAACTATAACGGCAAAGCATGTTAAAACCAATCAATTTCTTGGAGAAGCAAGTTTAATGGTAGTCAAAGTAAAGTAAACGTTAACGCTCTGCGGCTGAGTGATGCACGGTCTATATGGTATTGATTACTTTATTACTGTTTGAGAAGAGGAGAAAGTTTATAACAGTTCAGTTAGTTTCCAAGTTATTGATACGAAGAACTTGTTCTTTGAGAAGGGTAATAAAGCTGATGAACTAAGTAATGTAAAAGTAATAAAAAAATATATAAATCCGCATATTTAGAATCATGGTCAGCTGAATAAAAAACATTTAGGTACTTGAGTTAATGATGTGTGTGAAAATAAATACCGCGATATCACCCAGTGTGTTTTTGATCATACAATGAAAATAAAAAAGTGCGCCACTGAGCCTAATGAATAGAAAAAATCAACGAAAAGCAAACGCTTTTCGTTGAACTGTGGGTACTCGGATACTAATTTGTTTTGTTCAAAAGCTCACGCTCTCGTAGACCGTTCAAATAGACATGACAATTTACGAGTTACAACCTTGCTCCTACAGTAATGTGGTATGAAAGTACAACATCCACGTAAAATTAATAACTTCACCTCTACCCAACGTGCGGGAAAGCGGTTGTAATGTCGGGGCGAACAAACTAATTGATTCGTCGGAGCTGCGTACGCGCCTGCCATACTAAGTGGCTACAGTGGCCACGTTAGAGCAATGTTAACGAACCTGGGTAATACGGTGTGAAAGATTTACGAATATTTTAGGTCGGGACGTTGAATTTCAAAAATAAACCTGTTCGCGTTTTCTTTAAAATATTTTACACACGATTTTGCCCTTATTGAGTTTGCTGTCGCGTCGCACGTCGAACCATTTGAAAATGAAGTTTTAATATTTTTATTTTACAAAAGTTGTGTTGAACTTTAAAATATTCTGTCATCCCATTTTCTTAAACTTCTTTCTCAGCTTCAGAAATCAAATAGTCTCGGTCTAAAGGCAACGTAAACAGTTACCTGCTTACTAATTTAGTTAAACACTCAATACAAAAAGGGCAGTGATGCTCATAAGCGATGTTGACTCTATCAATTGTTGAGCAGCAAGCATTGAGCACGGTTCTAGTTTCGTTACTCAGTAATTGAGAGCTCAATCACCGTATGAGACTATGCAGAAGGCAAAGAAGGTGGTTGCGGTCATTACTGGTCATGTCTGAACGGAGACATTAAGCCCCAGCAGCGTAAACGAATAGGTTCATGATCGGAGTATGTTTGTGAAAAACTAACAGGCATTGTTTGTTTGCTACAAAAACTCTTTAAAGTTACTTTGTTTTAGTTTTTCGTCTTACCTGCGTTAATGTCATGAATTTCCAAACATCCTCCTTTTTATATTCGTTCTTTCAATAAAATCACACTCAACTCAACTCAATCAAACTATAAATAGTTCTTATCAACATTAGCTTGGGCAGCCTTGAACCACCCTCTACTAAGTATGGCCTCCGCCCCTTTTCGGCAATTTTATTTATTGACTTTTTGCATTTTTTAATTCGTGAGTGATTATTAACCATCTTCTCAGTAAAATTCAGTACTTTACATACCTCGTGTGCCTTCTGTATCTGCCTCGTCTACGCCAGTTCTTTCATTCGTGAGCCCCTAATTAATGCCTTACGTATACGATACGTTCGTTCACTTAAAATTCTTGTCTTTGTTGACTTTGTTCAGTAATAGGGAAATTGCTTTCGATGCGCCTCTTGAACTGTTTGATACGTTTCAATTAAATTGTCTCTTTGTTTAATTTGTTTCATTAAAATGCTAAGCTCGATTGTTTGATTACTTTGTCCTTATTCGTTCTAAATGGTAAATTACTTTTTTCGGTTTGTAAGCACGGCATTATGTTTGACCTTTATAGAAACAGTGCCCATCTAATTAAAGCTTCTGCGTTTTGTTTTTATTTACGCAAACGTACCTTACATAAACGAACATTTTTCATTATAATGCAATAACTAGTTATGTTGGAGCAGACTTGTCATATTATAATGGTTTTCTCCTACTTCAGTCATCTACGTTGAGGTAAGCAAGTCAAATGAACAAAAGAGCAAACATTGGTAATATTGACAACATTACATCTGTGTACATTAGGTGTTTTGGTGAGCAGCACTCGGCAGCTAATGAGCTTGGCACGCGTTGGAAGGGTGGTCTTCGATAGTGTCATTAGCCCCTGGTGGGATCAAATAAAGGTGCAGAAGGCAAATATTGATAAAACAAAAGCAATTCCTAGATAACAAGTAAACAGTTGGATTATCATTACGCATGAACTAAATATGCAGATCCGAAAATTTGGTTTCAGCTTGGATTGCCATAATTAACTCACATTTTGTTTTTCGGAATTTTCCGAATTACACACAAACTTAAACACTGCAGTTTCAATCAATTAAAAAATAAATTAAAAACACGAAAAATATAATTTCTACAGTCTTCTGTGTCGGTTGTCTTTCTGTTTTGTGTTACCTGGTGCTGTTGGTGCAAGCACTTGGCGCCATTCGGCTAAGAATTGAACTGAAAGCAGTTAGCCGGTAATAGACGCGGATATCGCGCGTTACTCCGCGTTTGTATTAATAGCTCGCGGTTACACGTCCTGGGGTAAGTAGTAGTGTAGTGTGTGTGTGTGTGTTTGTTATGGCTGCTTAAAGGTTTATTTGCGAGAATTTCGCCGTCCTTACTGGACTATACATATAAAACTAATTTATTTTTGCATCAACGTTAATTGAATAGACAGTCATAGATAGAAAAGAAAAATGGTTATACTACAAATCTAGGCCATCGTAATAGTATTTTCGTGTCAGTATTCATAATTATGTTAGAAACAGGATTACAGTAGATAATTGTAGTATTTTAGCTACATTGCACCACAATGCCTAACCACTAACTTCCACAATCTCTCTAATCAAAACTTGCGCACCCAACAATTAGAGCTTTTACAATAAATTGATTTAAATATAATGTTTCCCGCAGAAACCACTTGAACCACTCAATTATGCGCAGACTAATGTTTCAAATACTTTGAATTAATTAACTTAACACCCAGTCCGGGATTATTGGCGTTTGTTGTGTTATCAGTCGATCGGTGCACGTGGTCCATTAGGGACCCGCCAGACGGGTGCACGTGGTCTAATAGACCCACCAGACGGGTCTACAGGCTGACCAGGCACCACGTGCTCCTGTAGTGTTGTAATCAGTGCTAGACTTATGATAATGAGAATCTTGATTAGCTAATTTGTGGCGGTGAGTTTTGTTGCACGGGGCGTGGTGCAGAAGTAGGTGCTACTACCAACTTTCACAAGAAAGTTTTCATTCTTCGTAGATTGTGCAAGATTTTCAATCTTAGAGTCCGGGTACAACTTATTATTATAGATTATTGTAAAAAAATATAAAAGGTTTTTGCAATTGGGCCAATTCAGTAAAACTTAATCTAAGGTACGGTTCTATAATGAGATTGAAACTTTCAGAATGATCAAATTACGTACTATGCAATTGACAAACATAATCAATCAAAATTTAACTACAACTAGAACTTTGATTAAAAAACCCTCCCCTTCAGATCTATCCAGCCATCAATCAGTAATACAACATCTGTATAAGAGTACTGTCCTGATGTACATCTGTCCTCATATACCACTCTTCGACAATGTTCGCTAACGTCAGAAGTAGGAACTGTACCACAGTACAAAGAAAACCAGAAAATCTATTTTGAACCTTTTTGTGAAATTAAACGCGGGTGTTAGGGTTGTCAATTAAACTTTCTGCTAAATTGCACTAGATATAAATAAATCTAACCAATTGTTTATCGAAACAGGTGGAGCGGTTACGTTTTATACGACTTCCTAACGAGTAACTTGTTATCTGAAGCATGCTTAGAATTGTGTGTGAGTGCCGACTCAACAGAGATAAAGATAACATTGTAAAAAGCAATTATTAAAAAATAATAATAACCATGGAGTTTTCCGTAAGATCTTCTCCATGGAAAACTAACAACCTTCGGGTTGCCGTATACCTATGTTTTGGCGTTTCATAAGAGCCCATGGTGGTATTTTTTATTAATATAAGCCTATATTCTCCCACTGCAGGGCAAAGTCCTCCCTACCCTCCTTCCACATCTCGCGATCTAGTGCGATGGCAGGACAATCCTTTGCGAAATAGTCTAGTTCATCCCGCCATCTCCTTCTGGGCCTGCCGCGTTGTCGTTTCTTGCTATTTGGTATCCACTGAGTGGTAGTTATTGCCCATTGCTCCACCGAGAGGTAATTTTTGCCCATTGTAGTGGTATAATAAGTGAAATAAAATATTTTAGATTTTGAGTCTGTTCGTTTGTTCCTAGTTGAAACACTGTATGTTAATACGGAAATGTGTACTGTGAGTGTAGCAAACGTTATTCAAACCCAGCGGTGCATTTATCACGTACGGCTCTAAAACAAATCCTTTTGAGGCTCGTAAAACGCTCATAAAAATAAAAGCGAGTCTGCATCGCCGTCACTGTAGCTGGTAGCACATTGATAGGCGCGACACGACCGCATCTGTTTGTTTTATTTCTGCACGCTGATTGCTTGTTTGCGCAGCGCGGCCGACTAACGACGCCTCTCTCACTACGCAATGGTTACAGATTAACTATTAGCCGAGTTTGCGTCGTTAAGCCCATTGTTGTTTTAAGTTTTATTCGGCTTGCTTTTTAATTGCATTCAGTTTTTATTTGATTTGGGTCTATTACAGCTTTTGCTATTTTAATTGGTATGGAAGGAACATTAAAAAGCGAGTTACAACAAATGTTTGGTTTTCCCCTTCGTACTCTAAAGATAAAGCTAAGCTGCCGTATCACGGCTCTTGGATCTCTTAATAATGAAGATGGATGCGTGTTCACTTAATTTATATTTAACGACGTAAATGTTCGTCGGTTGTAGTGGTCGCTTCTATTGTTTTAATTAATGTTACACTATAATAAAAAAATAGTAAGGGCAAACTAAGCAATCTAGAAATGTTAATCAACCCTTGATGTTCCTTCCTACTGTTGAGATACAGGGCCTCCTCTTTGTGAAATGAGCAATCTAAGTTGAGACCAAAATAAATGTCATGTCTACCTAGTCCTTTCCTTAATACTGCATACTAATGGGGTCCCAGTCGTATCGTATCGTTTATCTATAATTGCAGTGTCATAAATTACATACCCTTGTATAGCCTTTAATTCCATAAATAAACAAAAACCGCCACCCCTGTTCGTACGGACAATTTCTCACGCATCCGCAATATGCCAGCCAGGCTGTCAGGCAGTAGCCGGCCGGCTGCCAGCCGACTTGGCACAGCACAGCACGTGCTCGCGTGCCAGCTTGGCTAACCAGTGCACCACGAGAAGTGTGACCACCGAATAAGTTGGCACAGAAGGCTCACTCTACATTTAATGATTTGGGTTTCAAGGAAAAAGATAACCAGATAAAATAAACTTATATTATCACTTGCAGGATAAATTTAAATTGTTTTGAGCTCCCGATATTTTGATGATGTTGCAAGCGCCGTGATCATTTATTTATTTATTAAAACTTTATGCACAATTAAAACTGTACAAAGACGGACTTAATGCCTAAGGCATTTTCTACCAGTCTACCTTAGGGTGATGCAGAGATAATACACAGTAGGTGCAATAAATCATCACCCTAGCTTCATCATCTGCCTAGCTTTTCCCTACTATGTTGGTCTAGTCTAACCGGGTGCAGCTGAATACCAGTATTTTATATGGAGCGACTGCCTATCGGACCTCCACAACCCAGTTATTACTGGGTAATACGATACCCCTTGGTAAGACTATTTGGGCCACTGACTACCTGTAACGACTGCCAAAGAAGAACAAATGACAGCCGGGACGACCAGCATAAGGTGCTTTCTGAACGTGCTTTGATCGCGGGAACAAAACAATAAACATCCCGGAAGATATCCCGTAAGTAACAATATAAGTAAAACAGATAGAATGCATACGGTAGAAATTAAATATCTTGAATTTAAAAGGCCTAGACATTCATAGAAAGAACTGGTGGTATTCAGTTGCCCCGGTTAGATTCCAACATACCTTACAAAAACCGATGACGGTGAGTAGCTGTAAAGACTTTTGACCCTTGTAGAGTACATTATTAAAACAGCATGCTCGCAGTACGTAACAAACCTTTTAAACTGAAATAACAATTTATGCAAATGAACAATTGCACATTGTCCCAACTGCCTCTTCTGTAGCAGTATATTACTCCATGCCGCCCCCTGTTACCCCTCACAATGACCTCAGAATCACGCCCTTTGAAAAAAAGGGGTGCATTCGGACAACGCTTCAACCCTTTTTCAATAGGGATGTTTTTGTTTTGATCGCACCGTTGTGTCAATAGTTTAACTCGAGTTTAAAATGAGATTCGGGTTTACGAGTTTGTTTCGTGTTTGAATAGAGACGTTTAATTGTTTGTTTTCATTTTATTTGTTTGCATTTGATTGTTGCTACAAGTTTGCGTGGGAAGTTGTGGAAATGTATCAATAAGAGTGTTATGTTAGAAAGCTGAACAGTTTCATTTATTACAGAGTTAGTGAGTTATTGTTATAATTATGTTAATATCCTTTTAACACTCAATTTAAATTCAAACAGCTTTGAGTTGTAAATGTTAAATGCATTTATCGACACCTGTATCATTTAGTGAACCGACACGAACACATATACTCCCTGTAATATGAAATATTAGTTTTATTTTAATAAACAAGGTGTTGTTTCACCTCATCGCACGCGCAGCTGCCCCGTGCATCATTTGAACTACATCGCACATTGTCCAAAACCCATTTGCATGATAAAATGCCCAGCTTAGCCCACTGTTTGTACACAATGGTCGACCGTTCACCGCATGTTATTATTGTAAACGCACTTTTATTCAACATTCAATCGACACAGACTCCTTTGTGCATATTAAGTTGTATTTAAATAATGTATTTTGTTCCACTGCTGAACGTAATTGCATCTGTGTAAAGTATTTTTTAGCGTCCATTAAAATTTATACGCAACTGCGGGAGGTCTATAAAAAACGATTAAAGAAACTTTAAATACAGGTTGCACGGCTTCTGTAATGAACATAAATAAATAAGTGAACAGCTAACAGTTTAAGCCTCAGATCGTATAAATAAGCGAACAGGATTTAGTTTACGTATTTGTTTTGAATCGGGGAATACTCCAGTTTTATTGGTTCCTATCCAAACAAATACAGAGACAAAACGTTTCAATTTTAAAATACTCTTCACAGTAAAACGAGTTGCGATCGCGGCTCACGTTCGAATGAAGCAAATCAATCAGCTGATTGCACTCAAACGGCGCTGTATCAATCTAAATTCCTTACTTTACAATTCTGCGAACGAGCTGCACAAGCGACTATTAAAATTTGCCGAACATTGCGTCATTACGTCATAACCACGGATTTACAGCAAATGGAGTGCTAAAGGCAAATTGCTCAGGCCAAAGTCACAAAACGCCAGTAACGCCATAAAAAAGTATCGCTTGTAATTCGATTAAAAGTTCTTTATTCATCGTCAGACGTTCGAATAAAAGTTCTTTACTCATCGTCAGATTGCCTTACACGTAGATTTTCAGATGTGGATCGAACAATTGCGTTCCAGTAGTTAACTATTCTGTATTCACAACGCTTTTGTAAGTCCTTGTTGAACAATTTACATATCAGTTTGTGCAGACCCTTTGTTGCGAGATATTCCGGATCTTAACTATAATCGCTATGCAAATACACCTTTTGGATAGAGATTAATAGTTTATTTAATCTGTGCTGAAAGGCGCACGGGCGCAGGGGAGCGGGGTGTGGGGTGTGGGGGCGTTGCGAAACATTCGAGAAAATCCCTTTATTGTCTCAGCTGGAGACTAGAGTTGCGTTGAGCTTACTAATGTGTTACGTAACGTGAATGTAAGGAATAGTCTCGCTGGAGACTGTTTCGCAAAAACTTTGCATAAGGAACACCAAAAATTACTGTTTAGACTCCAGCAATTACTAGTCTGGCTGAAAACGTAGAGAGCTTTAAAGTAACACTAAATATCTTTAGTAAGTCAATTTGTTTTGATTACGTGTAATCCGTGTGATGTAATTGGTAAATATTGGCAATCAGTATACTTTCTAATAGTATACAATAATTTCTCGAAGTGTTCCTATTGTCCTAGAGTGCAAACCAAAACACAATTCAATGGCGTGTTTTTTGTAAAAAAAACCATTTGTAGGAGTGTTCCTCCACCACAACACACATCTCCACTCCCCGTATCTAACTGGCATTCGTTCCACGCGTGTGTTCAATGGGCCGTGCGTTGTATCCGTCGCGTTTTACGCTCATGTCGCGCGCGACATCACCCGTACCGACCCGCCGATGTAATAAACGTAATTTTATGTTTTCATTTATGCAGCGTCAACTCGTCAACGACTAACACGCTTCGAATTCTGTTCGTCACAGCTATTGAAAAACTGAGGCAACTTCTCTTGTTCTTTTTTATAATAATATCATTTTTTGTCATTTACGTAGGACCAATGCAACAAAAGTCGTCTCTTACTAACCGTATTATCAAGATTCTCTTAAATGAAATCTGCGTCTACCGGGAGAAAAACTTTTCACTCCCACCTTTAACTCCAGCGAGCACAACGCTAAACCCTACTTTGACTAATGAACTCCAGCAGTGACTAATGTACGTTAATGACTAGTTAATTCTAAAGCAGTGGTTCAACAACTCCGCGCGGTATTTTATGCTCGCGCCAACTATGTCCCGGCTACATCGTGAACCGTTTACATTAGTCGACAACTCGAGCGCTATAAAGCATGCAGGGAGGTTCCACATTCAGGAAAACGACACAAGTCGATGGGTCGGTCGTTTCGTACGACTTCCGTAGTTTCTGAATACGGGTTGTACCCATAGATTACCCGAACAACTCATGTTAACAAAAGTTTTGTACCGATAGAAAACGACACTGATGTAAAGCCACATCTATTTACAATTGTAGCTGAAACTAACGTGCTTGGGATAAGATACAAAAATACTTAAAGGAGATGGAAATAAACAAATAGAACATAGACATTAGCGTATACAATATGTGGTGGCCTCCTTGCATGACATTAGACATCTAACGCATCCCGCAGCTTTGAATAATGTAAATGAGCCATTAGGCAGGCGTGCATTACCGACCATTGTATCTCCCACAATGCCGACGTCGCTTTACTTCGGATCTTGCTACTTGACGCCACTTGCCGACGCGACGCGCGACGCTGTGAAAGCGTGGCTGTCTCTTTTTTATTGTGCCCTGGTAACATAGGAGCCCATAAGTAGGATTAGCCTTGGACCTAATATATTAAATTACTTTGAGAAGGCACAATAGGCCGTAAGTGGGATCAGCTTGACTTATTATGTTTCCGCTGGAATTTGTAGGAAGTGTTACGAGTTCGAACAAGACTCCATAGTCGAACCTGTTTGTACTTCTGAAAAAAAAGGTTGATATGTTTTTACAAAAAGTCTCCAAGATAATAATGTGACGACTGGTAACCCTGCCAGTAACAATTCGCAACGCATACTTCGTTACTTCAGTACCCTCGAAAGTATTATTGAGTTTGTGTTCAATCCTTCACATACGAGCGTTACAACGAATCTTTGTTTCTCAATGATTTACGATGCGATGTCTTTAGAGGGCTCAGTTAATTTATTATACTTTTGTTTCATCCAACCTTTTGTTTGAGCGGACTTTATTTTTGTGACGTTTTTGTACCCGGCGTGTCACGTATGTATAATACTTCCATTGTTTGCGTATATTATCATCATTATTTAGAATTTTGCCAACGTGTTACGCCTACGCTTTTTACTTCTACTGGATAAAGCCTCCAATATTAGGAAATAGTGTTCAATATGTGACATGAATACTTACGAATTATTTTTCAGAGAAATGGCCTAATTGTTCGTTTCTAGCTCATTGACGTTACTGAGGTGTCGATGTCAATGAGCTACACCGGCACAATTGTCTATTGACAATTGACGCATATCGAGCACCATTCAACAACCCATATCACATTGATTGTCACAACTTACACATGTTACAACAATAGCAACTGATACTAAAGGTGTGTCATACCATTCCCCTTTCAAAATAAAATAGCCTTTTAATTTCAAAACCCTTTTAATCTTCAAAGAATAAAATAGTTTCGTTTGTGTTCGCAAATCGAAATCAAATACAGCTCTTATTTTTCATCCCCAAATTTAATAGTGTTGTAATCTCGTCCCTCCGTCTCGCCCCGGGGTGCAGGGGGACAGACATATGTCTGTCCCCCTGCACCCCGGGGCGAGATAATGCTATATAGCATTAACGTGCTTAAATGTATGAACGTTAACCCCCTGCCCTGTTGCAGAAGGTTCATTACCCGCTGGTCATGGACGGGGATATAATGAGCGCGAAATTATGTTAGCTTCAAACGCATCTGGTCTAGCCTATTTGCCTTAAAGGGTTAACTTCACCATAATCATTGGTATCTATTAGAAATGTTATTAGCTCGCGCAACTGGTTTCGTTTGTATCCGCTATCTGTTGCTAACGAGTTTCTTTGACTTATTATTTAATCGGGTTTTGCTGTTTTTATATCCTTTAATTAGTTGAATGTGACTGCTGCGCTGAGTCAGGATGCTTATGTCATTTGTGTGCGATTTCATTAGCTTTATTGGTTTATTGGTAGTATTTGAGTGCTTATTAATATTTTTCTGGAGTAAGTAACCAATCAAAGTTGCCTAGAAAAGTTATTAATCTTACGTAACAAAACATGTTCTAGAAAAATTGGAACAACAACACGTCGCCTAATGTTGGTTTCGTTTAGTTTCATTCGCGACAGATGTTTGTTTTCAATACTTTTTCTTTTCTTTCCCGTTTGTTCCCACTTTCTTTATTAAGTTGCCTTCCATTGTAGCGTTCGTTATTTGTTCAGTGGAATTCATCTGCTTGATAGCTAATAACATCTGCCTCATTCAGCGCTGGCCTTATTTTGTACTGAGTGGCTCTACTTTGTATCTTAGTATTTCTACAAATGAGTATTGCCTTGAGTAATGGGCTATGCCGAGAGGATTCATTTTAGTTGACATCGTTTTGTGAATGAATTATATTCGTTCCAATTATCTTCTTACTACCAAAACTTGAATAACATTTCATTTTCTTAGTTGAGATCCTTAGTAGCATCGCTTTCTTAAGAATATTTTCTCATTGAAAATATTAGTAGGTGTTTTGAATATTAGAATATGTTATCGACCTCAGCCTAAAATATCACATAGGTACCTATAACATCCAATATTCTTACAAAAAAACTAGAATCTTGCGTTAATTAATGAAACTGTTGCCACTATTAAACGACTAATATGTTAACGATGTTGTTTATAGAATGTTATACCTATCAAATCTACATAAACGAGGTCTTCCCAGTATCATTTGTACAACATTGTATATTTACGCTCGTAGAGAGACAAGCTCCGACCTCACTCAGCCTATTTCCAAAGAAATTGTTCTAAAATTACAGCGCGTCATGGTAATAAACAAACAAAGCATTATCTGGCACAGTGTAGCAGGGACAGTCGCCTCCAGCAGCAGGATCCGCGGGCTATGGCGTGCCAGATACGGAACCATGACACGAGACAGATATGACGGGAGGTTTAATCAACTAAATGTTCAAAAAGATATTTCGCATAACTACTTAGTACTTAGAAAAAATACGCCTACTGAAATGAAATATAGCTTGTTCACGATATTATACTAGACTTTAATTCCATAGGCATAAGTTTTACCCTGGCTGAGAGCAATATGAGATTATTTTCTAATATACTAACAGTTAAAGACGAACTTTAAAGTTTATGCCATGTTCAGAAGAAGTGTTAAGTAGTGCGTGTGTGGTACATCAATTGCGAATCATAATCTTTCCCACAAACATAATGATTATACTATAACAGGTTTTGTCTATCATCTCAAAACGGATGTTTATTATGTCAATGTCAGCCATCTTCCCATAGTTCAGCAGTTATTAGAAGTGTGCCCTCTGTGCTTCACTATTCCGTGGCACCGACACGGCAAGCCCGCGGGACCCAGCCACTTATCTGCTGAATTAAAATCTGCTTATCTGGCGTTATTTATGTGGCCAGTTATGTATTCATAAATGTTATATATTACATCGCTACATCTAGTAGCTAAGTATGTAGTTTATCTTCACGATGTTAGATAGGCATGCAAAAGACTGGTAGTCACAGTAAAATACAAGGATACGATATAAAGTATAAAGAAATATTCGATTTTGTTTAGGTATAGAACACTAGTTGTATAATACCCGTATTGTGTAATAAATTACAAACGAAAAAGAAAAACTTGGCAAAGAAAAAACATCGTCGGAAATAAGCTTTAAGAAAACACTGTAACAGCCCACAGCGCGGGTGATTGTCGCAAATAGGCAATTACGTCAGCGAGCGACACTATATTATAGACGACCTAATTATGTACTACACAGGCTAATATATTTGACACTGAAATATCTAGTAAGGTTAACGGCAAGGATCAGCTGTCACAACACGTCACCCTCGGCTAATTAATCAATTGTTTGAACTTGATTACACTGAACCGCTCTCGTTCTCGTTCGGGGAAAGTAACAAAGGGATGCTGTGTTTACACATAACTGTCACCCCAATATAACGGGCAGCATTATCTCTCAAACAAAAAGCGTCGTCCAAAAATAAACTTTAAAGGGGAAAGATCGTAAAATTTCAATATCCGTTCGGCGTCTCGTTTAATCTTGGGAGAATTTGTCGCCTGTTATTGAGTTAGGAGATCTGTCGAGCGATCGCCCCCAAATGAGTCGGCGTCATGATAACAATCGACAATCGAGACGTAATGACGAGCGAGGGGCGCGGGGCGGGGGGGGGCACCCAATGTAAATTGTTACGAGTTTGACAGAATGATGCCCTCACTACAGAGTAATTCCTTCATTGTTGGAATTTTATCCGATTTTCACGATTTAGACTTTCAGATTAATTTATTTTTTGCCATCAACGCCTTTGTGACGACACTGAATACAGCTCGTTGAGCGTGTAATTTTATCAAATGAATTGTTTCCATTATATTTTAACACTGAAACGATTTCTGTTATTAGGGTTCTGTAGCCAAGTGGCAAAAACGGAACCCTTATAGATTCGTCATGTCTGTCTGTCTGTCTGTCTGTACGTCCGTATGCCACAGCCACTTTTATCTGAAACTATAAGAACTATGCTGTTGAAACTTGGTAAGTAGATGTATTCTGTGAACCGCATTAAGATTTTCACACAAAAATAGAAAAAAAAAACAATAAATTTTGGGGGTTCCCTATACTTAAAACTGAAAGTCAACATTTTTTTTTCGTCAAACCCATACGTGTGGGGTATCTATGGATAGGTCTTCAAAATGATATTGAGGTTTCTCACATCATAATTTTCTAAACTGAATAGTTTGCGCAAGAGACACTTCCAATGTGGTAAAATGTGGGTCCCCCCCCCCCCTGTAACTTCTTAAATAAGAGAACTATATGATGTACATTATCATGTAAACTTCCATCAACAATTGGTTTGAACGAGATCTAGTAAGTAGTTTTTATTAATACGTCTTAGATCGTAAACAGCAATTTACCTTTCATTCAATCTGCTACGGAACCCTTCATGGGCGAATCCGACTCGCACTTGGCCCCATTTTTAAAAGAGTGTATGTTTGTATTTCATCATGAAAACCTATTTATCTAGGCGCGACATGATAATTATTATCAGATTTATTATTCATGGTGATTTATACCTTAAGCTCTCTTATTATTATAGAAATAGATTTTTTATTTTGATCTTTTGACGTAGGTCCTCGAATTCAATTCAAACGGGTAAAATTGTCTTTATAATTTCGAAACCTACTATTTATGTTTCCATACCTATTATCTTTGTATCAAACAACTGCTACTTTAACAAACAAAACAACCGACCCTACAACCCGGTATTATGGCTATCATTTTTGTAACCCGCCAAAACACACAGGAAATGAACGTGATAAAATAATGTCAAAAAGCTCCATAAGGTGGCGCCTATGACAAGTGACTTGCAGCGGAAATTAACGAGCCCTTATCGCGAACCCTAAATGAACCACTTCCAACCGGAAATGGAACCCCGGACACGGCGCTGACAATTAATTACAGCGCCGGTGGGGATTTAGCGTTTCGATAACTATGTTGATTTCAGGGTCAAAAGGTAAAAGCTTCTGGAACCCGCCGCGCGCCGGGGAACTGACGCGGTTGGAATTATGAGCTTTTGTATTTGGGACGTGCTACTAACTTTAGACTTCTCTAATAAAAAACCTTCGCCCAGCAGTGAGTGTAGTCCGGTTGAGTATGCTGATGAAGACATTACGTACTTAATTTAGGTGGAGCTGAGATGTGACACTTTATGCTGTCATCAACCGAAACAGAAAATACTTGGCAACCAACCAATTTTTCTCTCTTGTTAAATTGGAGTTGCAGATATTCCAAGTATCAGTGATTTAGCTGTAGGTGTGCCTACTTGCAATATTTGATAAAAATAAGTAGAAAGAGAAAACAATCCACCCTACCTAACAGTTTACTAAGTACACCGACAGTACACCCGTATCAACCCTGTTAGAATTTGTGTTCAAGGATTATTCTCAGGGCAGTTGTAACGCTTGTCGAAGCACCGAAGCGCGGTTACATTAAGTACCTGATGTACAGACTTCATTCCTGCCATAAATACTGGGATTACACCGAAACTCTTCCAGCTTACTACAATGTCTGCCTAAGCCGACACGGATAAATTAGCTCTTAAACCTAGCTTAGACTAAAATAACAAACAAGTTAGTACTGAGGTTTTACTACATCAGAATGTTGCTAAAGTTTTATATAGTCCTGTTTGTGTCTGCTTTTGAGTTTTCTTCAACAATATATCAGAAAACTATGCCACAGAATAATAAATATTCTTATCCTAGTTATATAAAACAGTAATGCTCTCTTTGCGTTTCTACTTTCTGGTGGTTGGGTAGAACACGTGCACATATTGTCTTCGAATAAATATCGTTTCCTTCTGTTAACTTTGTACGGTCTGAGTGATTTTGGTTGTGATCACACTTTATTGGAAACGAACTGTTAGCGGATATAACGGCTTTACCAATTTTATTGTTCTCGGTATGGTAGTCAAATTTTTTATCATCAGCTTTACTCTCACTTCACTGTTAAAAAAATACCTAGTTTGATTCATTCACCAACCAATCGGGCATTAGTTTACTTCTAAAATTATTTAGAAATGATTCACAGTCATCTTTCAAATACTTGTAGGGACACACTATTCGAGTTGACATAATTACGGAAATGCCGGGAGAAGTGTAGTAAATTAAATTTAATGAATCACAAACATGTGTAACATCCTAACAGCGAACACACAGAGCTACGAGACTTGATTTGGTTTACAATCATAGGAAACAAGAAAATTTCCAGATCTGGCAAAACGAGCACCTGCATCATTCCTTAAGTAATTGAGTTCAGCTCTGAGATCATCTTGTCCAATTGATACGCCTACAGCTAATAGATTAACATACTTGAGAATACTCGTGGGAACAGGCGATGACGACACCACAAGCAAATCAAAATATTTGTTAAATATAATTATGTATGTCAATTGATTAAGTCGCCACTAAAATTAACAATCATAAAGTACTCAATGTAAATAAGATAGTAGTAATAGATAGGTATAGAGAGAAATCCACAAGGAACAATCGTGAACAATTCAGCGCACCACTCCCCAGAAGCCATTACCGCGAGTTGTTTTCTCAGCCAACACAATAGAATTTCAGCTTACGTTTCTAATTCCCGTAACGCTAAACTATCAGGCAAGTACCATTCTGTTATTTGAACACTTTCCACTTAACTAAATAGGATCTGCTAGAGGAGTAGAGGTCCGCAATCTCTTAGGCGCGAACGTTCTGCTGATACTGCTATTGTACGTGTAAACACATTACTATGCATCCCTCTAACTGGTGCTAATTTATTTAGTGTATGCTAACACGCCCGATGGGGCTTTGTACACATGGCTGACTTTTATACGTTGTTTTATGGTGTTTGCATGGGTGGTGGCGATGTCTTTATTAATATTTTCTTTTAATAGTTTGAAGCTACCCTTCAATTTATTGGTCACAGATTTTATGGTGTATTCTTTTGTTAGTTATTAGCCTGCAATAAAAAGTTCCATTTCTAAACGTCATTTGCAACGTGTTGATCACTAGGTGATGTGATTTTAATAGCTGCAAACATCACTCACTCCTATTCCATCAATTTAGGCACCACTCTCACAACCTCCAAGCTCAGACATGATGATGTGTGTCCTAAATACAGTTTAGTATTTGAAGCTTCAGAATAAGTATAACTTCAAGCAAAGAGTTCAGGTTACATTTTTTATTTTTCATGCAGTCACAAAACTGAAGGACTTATTTTTTCAGCCTTTTCACCAACCAGTCTGCCATCCCGGCAAGTGGCAAGCCGCACTCGCGCACGTGTTGTTTACTCTCTGATGCCGCGCATGCAAATGTCTGCCCGCGTCTGTTTTCACTTACATCCAATTTGCGAAATGCTTCACGAATTAACATTACGTCTGAACCTTGCTTTTATTAATGTCCGGTTCCTGTAACAATATGCACATCGTTTGTGTACCGCATGTTGTACGAGAGTGTCTACTACACGAACTTGAGCGTTCTCTGACCCGCTCAAACCGATTCGCATAAAATGATGAAAGAAATTGTGAACCGCAACTCTAAAACAAAACCATAAAAGTGAAAATTACAGCACTTGACGTAAAGTATTTGGTATTATATGAATTAAAGATTAACCATCAACGGCGGGTAGTTTATAGAAACCCAGTACTGACCGTGTTATTACATTAGCGGATACTTCTAAATCAGTTAACTAGATACAGTTACACGAGTCTATGGTCGCTTAGCGATGTTGTCCGCGAGTAATGCGTAAGCCTCGCTATTAGTTCGGTGCGAAACACAAACTGTCATGTTTCCTCCTACGAGTGGGGAAGGGGAATGTAGTGCACTAAACGGTCTCCATAATTCCGCCACCTACGATGAAGTGGGAAATGTTTCCATTGTCTATGAAATTATGGTTGGCTTTGCAGAATTCCGATGCTGCAGCAAGAAAATCGGAAATATGGGATGCTATATTTTTTCCTGTTTGATATTTTCCGAAAGTACAGTTACGGTTAGGGCTATCACCATAATCATTTCCTGCAAAATTACATTTTAAAAGTCAGTCAAGCCACGTTATTCTAGCAGAAATACCATTGGCTAGATTCCTTACCAATTACATTAATAAAATAGTGACATATGCCTGTCCTACGATTCCTATTTCCCATCTACCAGAAAATGTCTGTTGATTGAGCAATACTTACGTTTATTGGAGCCATAACAACCGCTATTTTAATTAAAATTTTAATTACCGCAAGAAATCACTGTTGAAGACTAATGTATTCCACCTCTACGCGTAACAAGACATCCCACATGTTGAACATACTCTTTTATATCTCGAATTAATTGGACTTCGGGAGTGATGGTGAATAATTTATCCGAGACACTCCGTGGAACTGTTCCGTGGAACTGTGAAATATTAAAATACCATTACGATATTGATGGGGAAAGAACTGTTATTTATTAACTAGTGCTGTAATGTTATAATTGGAGGAAAGTGATTAGTTTTGGGTAAGATGTTGGAATCTTGTCTTGTGGTTAAGTGTGTAATGAAATCGTGGAGTTTTATTTAACTACAAATAAGTACTCCTGATTATTATATTTTTATAAGAATCAAGGTGAAAAGGTATGACCTGAAAATGTTAGTACACAGTAAATACTTGTTAAACTTCATAAAGTCTTTAAGTTTTGCTTTAGGCTTTAGATCGTGATTGATGATGCTAGTTCATCCATCTTGCCTAAGGCTCGCTTGGAATCGCAAATACCTTACTATTTCATCAGCCTGTCAGTTTATTTACTTAGAAAAACGAATAAATGTTCAGTAAATGTTACAAACCTTCAGGACCTTCTTTTTGCCACGACGGCAAAAAGTCTCTAATCTTTAAGAAGAAAACGATATTTGAAAATTCACGCACACTAAACGAACGAAAACTCTAATGTCGAAAAAAAAGTCGTAACCACTTGGACACATTCCTACTCTCACCATTATCAAAAGTTGATTACCAGCTCGCAGACAGCCCATCCCATTATCATATCTGAGCACAATAAGCTGAAGCGATTCTTTCCTTCCGGAGTGTCTCTGGACGGGGCGGCAGCGGGGGCCGGGGGCTTGGAGCCGGCGCTGTTGGCGCCCGGCCAGCCCTGACAGACGGGGCGCAGACGACGCCCACGAGTGTGTCGGCGTTCGCACGTGCAAGCCACGTTTAGAATACTGACCACTCGATTAGATAGCGGGTTTGGTTCACCAGATTACTTAATATACAGACACTTGATTCTGAAATCGAATCTGGCTCGTTAGCAGTGAGTAAGGAAAGACTAGTCCAATTAAATCGACGATTAAGCTTGCAGCACAGAATGAAATGAAACTGCTAACTCAATACGTTGTGTCTCACTTCTCCTGGTTCTGTATGGTGTGGTGGTCGCTCCTGGTTGGAATGTTGCTTTTTGCACGGGTGACAGTATGGACGATTGTTAGCGAAACACGAGTGCATGCTGGGTAAGAGTTGATTGTAGAAATAATGAATGGTAACACTAGGATAATGTAGTCAGACGTCTGGTAGACGACGCGGCGACGCCCACGTATATTCTATTGGAATGCCTAGAACTGTACTGAAGGACACATTCAATTATTCATCTTTTAATAAATGCTGTTTGTGTTTAGCCGTGTTAAAAATAAATCTTCGTAAAGTCTTTACCAAGTGACACGAACTTGAAACACGAAAGAAATTCATCATTTTGACTTAAATCTTTTGATGTTTATTACTTCAGTTTATTTAACAAAAGCCCAAAAGTCCCAGCAATAACATAAATCACAACCACACGTTATTAATTGCTCCTCAACATTATCGAGTGTTCCATTCACTGTCCGAATACATTCACACTTGACACCCTACTGGCTCGTTTGAACGCACCTGTATATGTCATACAATTTTGAATAAAGCATATAGAAATACCACATGTATTATGCTGCAATAAATAAATAAATACTTCCATAATATTGTACATTTGTGTGAAGTTACGAGCCTGCGTCGTGCACAAAGAGCCTGAGACATAACTCAGAGAACTGGCTTCAACAATAAGACGTTATTTAAACGCTTATGGACTGTCGTTGCATCGAAATCGAGGATTTATTGTAATAATATTATATTAGTCGGGGAATAATATCGCAGTTTGCATATTTCAGTTTTTTATTCATTTGAATTATGCCAGTAGATGTACATGGTTTAGGGAATGTTTATTTAATGAGAATAAGCAAGTCGTTTGACTAACAAATATTTTGTTCAATTTACTCAATCTTGTATTACACCGTTTTCATGTAAAACGTCTTTCATGTCATAAAACAGTCACTTTGTCGCCTACTATTGCTCAACTGCCCTAATATTGCTCACTAAACATGAGCCTAATCATTTCCATCATCATTTTGGATTAACTAATTTCCTAACTAGTCAAAATGGCTCAAAATATAGATGAAAGTACCACAACATGTAATCTTCGTTTACTTCCGATCTACTTTGCCACAAAATTGAATGCTCAAACTGTCTCCCGGAGCTTACAGTTAGCGCGCTCCGGTCTCAGCGACTAATAAAATAACGCAGAAGTTTCGGTCCCTGAAAAGAACGTAGGGATCGGAAAGAGAGAAGGAAAAATAAAATAGTAATCTCATTTCCTCTACTTTTTTGTTGAACAAAAATCCGGTGCATCATAGAAGCTAAAAAAAGACATCTGTTATTGGAAATTCGTAATTAATATGGAATTCTCGAATCGCAAAGTACAACAACTATTGCATCTACGTTTTATAGTCTTCTTGTTAATTATCGTCTCTCCGTCTAAACTACGTGAATTTTCAGTAGCGTTTATTTTCAAGATTTGTTGGTTTGTTGTAAAACATAACATATTACGAGTATCATCCTCATATCATCATACCTCGAAGGATTGGACATTCTATTTCGCCTGTTATGTTTAAGTTCTATGTAATTAAGAACGAAGCAATTGCCATCAACCAGGGCCAAATCCAGGCACCTACTGAGAATTCAAAGATAGAAAATCTCAATCAACCTTTTCCCAACCTAAAAATCGAACCCAGGACTTCGGGAGTAGCGGTTAAGATTAGAAGTTATAATTGTTTTCTTGTATTTTTTTCAAACGTGGTTCTATGGATTTGGTCCTTCTGCACGCGTCTGTGAAGTATTTCAATAAAGTGGATGATTAAAATGTTAATAGTTGTCGATGGCGGCGGTAAGCACCTCATGAATAATTCCCTCGCCGATACTTCGCCTTATCAACAGTTATTGTACCCACCACTTTATGCATTTTGTGGAGATTCTTACTCGGCGGTGCTTCATAACACTGAGCTTAAAGTTGCTAAGAGTTAGCAGACTTGGATTAGTGCTATTACTGAACTGTACTTGGAATACATATGTGGGGTTCGTATCACGGTTGTTCAAGGTTAAGGAGCGCTTGCTGGGGTAGGTAAGCGTTTCATTTCCTTACCTATTTGATTCTTCAATTTATAAATTAGATATCTTTGAATAACTTCTTCGTCGTACATTTTACTAATTGTCGTATATTAAGAGGCACTTTGCTTGCCTGAATATTTTATCGAGTGTAATTAGTTAATTGAAGTGATTCCTTTTACGATTCAAATAGGAGGATAATTATTTGAGAGGGATATGTTCGTGGTGCCTCTGATTTCGTGGCAGTATAATTTAGTCGCAAAGGTTTGCTTCGTGTATTTTATACTTCATTAAAACAACCCGTCTCGGATCGTTTGGTAAATATTTAATGAAAGGCAATGTTATTGCTATTGCAACTTTTAATTTGGTGATAAATATCGAAGCGACATGTTTTCAATTAGTGCTGACACTGTGACCTATCCTGCTGACTGCTGAGACGCGGTTATGTAAGCAGAGAGACAGGCGAGCTTGTCCGCTAATTATAATTTGTATTTGAGTTGATTATTACTTGCTGTAATTAATAATTAATACTTGAACTAGTAAGAGGTATTTCTTAGCTGATTGTTTTGCTACGACATACCACGAGATTAAAACAATAATTGATATTGGGTTTTTTTTTTGCTAGCGTACATCGTGTCCCGCTGCTGGGCAAAGACCTCCCCTTTCTTCTTCCATACCTCTCCGACCATGTTGGCCCTGCAATCGTGATCAGGTCGTCACGTCACCTTCTTCGAGGTCTACCTCCCCGGCGCTGTCCTTCCTCAGGCGTCCAGTGTGTGACAATCTTTGCCCATCTCTCCGGGTGCATCCGTGCCAAAAAACAGCCAGGCTGAATTGGGAATGGGCGGGCCACGCCCATTCCCATTTCAGCCTGGCTGTTTTTTCTCCATCATCTGCTACTTGAGTTATGGAGCGCAGGGTGGAGGTGTTTCTGACGCGATCTGTTCACTTGACTACTATTATGCTGCGCTCCATTGCTTGCTGGCAAATCTTGAGTTTGGACTTCTGTTGCACAGTAAGTGACCAACTGTGTGCACCGTAGGTTAGGACGGGCAGGATGCACACGTCGACGAGTTTTCTTTTAAATGTTAGTGCAGGCTTTCCTTCATAGGTTCCTTACGGGCCCAGAAGGTCTTCCAAACACTTTGGACTCGTCTTTGGACTTCATTGTCGTGCCTGTTTTTGAACGACACTATCTTCTCCAAATAGTTGTACTCGTCGTCATATTGCAACGTATGCCCGTCTACCGCGACCCTCGTTTCGTGCTGTTGGTCATAATTTGTGTCTTGGATCTGTTCATTGAAAGTCCAACCTCAAGACTTGCTGCGCTCAGATCTTGGAGCACATTAGTTACGTTTTCAAAAATAACATTTGTAAGTCCACATTTACTAATAACTTAACACTTTACTGGGTATTTATTTGTTGAACTAGCAGCCAATTAATGACCACCCAATTACACATACATACCAACTTTGTAACATAAAAATAGACCCATTCTAAACAGCCATTATAGACAAAATGACCCTTTTTTAGTAAACTCCACTCGACGTCGACTAATTTGTAGTAAGTTGGAAGTTTTCTTTGAGCGGAGTTTGTAGCACTTGCGAACGAACTTATTCCAAGTATTTGAAGATTTCTCCTTAGTTCAATAATTAGGGAAACTTCGTAAAGAAAAACAGAGTTGCGTACTTCAGTTGAGCTCCAACAAAAAAATCATGAAAATTGGGTTGTGAAACTATGGTAACTATTAACTTTGAAACTAAAGTGCGTTTTGAAGATTACTGAGTAGGTACAAAACAAAGTTTATATAGGATTTTTGTGAAGCAATGTAATGTAAGTAAAAATGTATTTGTTTAAACATGGTGTAGTGTAGGTAGGTACATGATACATTGCATGCAAGATAATAATGTAATGTAATAATGTTAATGTTTGTAGTTGTTTTAATGTTCTATGGATTACAACTGAAACATACTGTATATGGCTTAGAGCGTTAGTTTGGAAAACTAAATACAGAGACAGGTGCTTATGGCCTTCTGAGAAAATACCAATAACATTTGAAAAAAATACTATCGCAGATTACATTGACAGAGATCGCATTTCGATGGTAGGCAAATAGGTATTAAAAAGTCCCCGTCATGAATAAGTTCCAGCGCTAGTTTCTGGGTAGCAACAGAACCGGTATATTTTTATCTGCAACCGGTACATCTCGAGCCTTTAGTTATTAGCATCAAATATTCACCTGTCGCGAATGTTCCGCGCGGCGTGCGGTGTAGAGGCGCGCGGCGCGGGGCGGTGCGGCGACCGTCGAGTCCGTTCCCACGAAATAAAACTAGGTTTCATACCAGGGATGGCGCACCTTAGAGCGATCTACAATTTATTATTATCATTTAGTTTTGACAATAGGACCAGATTGGCAGATCATTTAAAAACAATTGTTCAAATGTTATTGTTCTTGGTCTTTTTGTTTTAGAAATCATCCTTAAAAAGTAATATCTACAAACACAATAAATCTTTCCCTAAATCTTTTGCCAATTTTCTCTCAAACATCAACATTTGAAAAGACTCACAAAAAAGCAAATCTACGTTAGATTGGCACACAGGTGAAAAAAGTTCGCCATTCCTGCGGTATGGTGCTACGTTAGACAAGGCATTATAGTGAGCCTATCGTCATGATTCCTTAATAACATAAAATTCGAAAATGCTTACCATTATTATTATAGCTTATGTTTTTATAATAACAAAATGGAAAACTGCCACAGACGACTATTTTCAATTATTTACTACCTACTAGCGGGAGCCCAAGTTACTCACTGATAATGTAGCTATGCATTGCTGAAAGAATTTTTCAAATCTGTATAGTAGTTTATAGGTTTTTTCTTTACATACAAAAATATAGAAATACTAGCTGACCCACGCAACTTCGTCTGCGTCACATAAGAGAGAAAAACGAACGGAAAAAAAAGGCTATTAAAAAATAAGGGTTGATCGTAGAAGGGTGAAAATTTAGGATTGTATGTATTTTTGTATGGTGTATCATAAAAAAATAAAAATTAAAAATTTTGTCTAAAAAATAAAAAAATAAAATTTAGGGGTGGACTACCCTTAACCTTTAGGGAGATGAAAAATAGATGTTGACCGATTCTCAGACCTACTCAATATGCTCACAAAATTTCATGAGAATCGGTCAAGCCGTTTCGGAGGAGTATGGGCACGAAAATTGTAACACGAGAATTTTATATTTATAAGAAAGATAAATCTTCCCCCTTTATAATAATAGTGTAGATTGACGACACATTAAACCATTCAAAAAGTTGATGGGATGTTCTGTAGGTAATACACTTCAACTCAAAGTGCATTAATGCAAGACGCCCGACTACTCAAACTTTATGATTTATCATTTTCTTGTTCAATATGCAGTTTATATAAAACTTCATGTGATACAGGAACCTCGTTACCTTTGATAATAATCATAAAAAGCTGCATGAAATCTATCTTTTATTGATTTCCTCAATAACGGCGTATCGTAAACCCACTATAATAACGCTATGAAAATACTTTCATCTCGAAATGCATATAAAGTGATGCCAATCGCCGCATTCATTAAACATTTAAATGATAAAAACCAAGCCTTGGACGTGACCGGTACATAATGGTATAAGCATGGTTATGAGAACTTACTAATGTTCATGGTGCCATTAGTTCAACCAATTGCCTAATTTTTCTTAACACTTAGAATTTTCTTGTTGGTAGATTAGTGTTTGATTCTTCAGACTTAGAAACAATAAGAGCTAACTCCAAATCTTTGAGACGTTTGTGGGACAACAAAGTAAAAAAACAAGAATTTGCGTGTCGTTGAACTAAACCTAGAATACTAACAGCGTCTTACAGTTACTTATTTATTGTAAATAAGTATTACTAAACCAGTGAGGCGGCTCAGCTACAAATTGCGAACAAGATATAATGTCTAGTCTTGGTTCAGTCTGTAACAAAAAGTGGTATAGCTGCTAGTCGCTCACGAGGGCGGTTACACCGCAGCACCGCTCTATTGCTGTACCAATATGAATTTTAACCTAACCATAATCGTACTTTTTTGATACACAGTCATGCTCATTATTATGCCTTCACTTTACTTGCGTTTTTGCTGTCTCAGGTCCATGTTCACCAAAAAGATGAAGGTCTGATTATCTAAAAAAGCTGTTTGAAACACATTTTTGTATCGGGACATGTCACAATGACAGTTGTTTTTATATAATCAGACCGTTATCGGTACCGGTAGATTGTTTGACTTCCTGTGAGCAGATAAAAGTAACATAATATGCTTATAGACAAAAACAAACATTCAGGTGGTTGGATTAGTTTATTATGCAGCCCGAAGTGTAGATCTTTGCGCGGATGATGATACTAAATTCCCTGTAGTAAAATGCGGGTTAACTACATAATATATTATAGAACAGACTGCCTAATCCTTTAGAAAACTTTTCAAAGTTTGAAACTTGCAACCACTTGATCATTTGACACCACGGAAGATTTCCACCAGAAGATAAGTAGATACGAATCAGCATCGTGTACACAGCCTTCTACTAAGTTCGACACTAATGCAGTATCGATTAAAAATCTCGCTAACGCAGAGATTACATCGCTCGCTCCGAACTGTGTTCGCGTTAATTAGGGCACAGATTTAGTCGCGCGATACCGCGGCACGACGCGGCGCGATTAATCTTAATTTGTCGCTACCGTGGTACACGGGTGTTTTACTATCAGGACACAGAGTAGGGACTTACAGAAGGTACATAAACGACAACGAGTGCTCATAGATGATTTAACTAACAAAATTCATAAGTTCAATAGTTTTGAACCGTTTTGTGTGTCTAATTGTGTAATGTAAAAACACCCACATGACAAGATAATGATACCAACATAGAATCCTAACACCAAGCAGTGGGTGGAAGGCGTTTTGTTTGTTTACTTACCAAACGATGAAGCAATAACAGAACAGTATCCAAATTCGGTCTTTATTTTCTACACTTTTAATTCTGGCAGTTTTGTAAGCGACCTTTGTTCACCACGGAATGCGAGAGCTTTCGGTCAATTGGTCGTCTTAGGGTCAACTCACACCGAAAGAGCGGCGAAGGGCAGCGCAGTTTCAGTGTCATATGAATTTTAACTTAAATACATTACTATAATACTTATTCTCGCATAAGAAACTCCGGCGCCGCGGGAATACCGTGGAATTCGCCGGAATTCCCGCGGCGCCGGAGTATGTATTTAAGTTAAAATTCATATGACACTGAAACTGCGCTGCCCTTCGCCGCTCTATTGGTGTGAGTTGAGCCTTACGACTTCCTTTTTCAATGAGCGCTCGACTTCTCTACTATTCTATTTCGTGACTAAATGCAATAACTGAGAGATATCGACAAATTCACTACAAACAGTTTAGTGTAATATTCGGGTCTACATCGAAGCCATGTTTAATAGCAGTATCTGTGTGTTTACTATTAATGTGTCATTTGGCACAGCATTGAATATCATTGCGCTAATTTACACACATAGCAGGTAATAGTGGTTCCAATTAATTAGATATTGGGAGGAATGTAGTGGTTAACATTAATTAATAGTTATTGTAAACGCCCAGTCATCATCGGCGAAGCAATCTGTAATATTAATTCTGATTGCTTCTAATTACTTTTTGGTTGAATTCTTGTGTCAAATATCAAGCGAATTTATTGTATTATTTATTAGAATCATTTATTTTAGTTTATTGTCTTCTGTACCCTCTGTATGTAACTATTGCTTTTATTTTTCTATGCTATTAAAGAGATGAGGTATTTACTACATTCAAAGAAAGTTGCATCGACCACTATACGCTAGCTCACTGCATATAACTTGCTATTTTTCTCACGATATAATATGTATTTTACCGTAAGTCAAAAATAAAATAGAATGAGTATTTCTGGCCCTTTATTATTCACCAATATTGCGGGTGCATGGATTTATGAGCAACCGTGAAACTTTTGTGTTTACGACAGGTATGCGAAACTCCATCACACTGAATAAAAACTTTATAGTTGGTTGTAGCTCTCACATAAATACATACATAAATATTAATATGAATAATGTATCCGACCAGTTAGGTATAACAGCGCGGTAAATATTCAATGTGATATTTTGACCATGTTTGATTGACGTATCTGCGGCGTGTTCGCCGACCTGGAAACTAACACATTCGTGAAACATCGCCACCACACCAATATTAAAGACAGTTCGTGATCTCAAGATATCTACGCAGTCAGAATGGTGGACTGGGTATTTATAGACTCTGGATGTTGCACTTAGGTACACTTTCTAAACGCACTGCCATAATATTTCATTTTTATGACATAAGCCTCCTGTCAGTCTGTCCGTCAGCGGACTGTATTTCATGATCCGTTATAGTTAGACTTGAAATATTCTCAGAACGTGTATCTCTGTTGCCGCTATAACAAAATATCCCTCCCAAATCATTTTCATGTTCAAGACGAGACCATAGGACTCGCTCTTTCAAACAGTTATCAGGTCGCTCGGGGAGCCAATCTACAAACTCTAGACGCTCTTACTCTACAAGGTCTAACTTCACAAACTCTACACCTTAGTCAAAATATGTGGCTCGGTCATTTCGCTACATTCACATGGGCGAAAGTGAAAAATTTATCCACTGTGCATGACTTTTTTATTATACAATAGTTCTTGTAGTAACGAAACGACTAAGCCACGTAATATTTTGACTAAGGGTTTAGAGTCATATTATGGTCTCGTCCTGGCAACAACATTAGAGGTACATGAAAATGTTTTTGGTGAGATTTAATTGCTTTTTGTAAGTTGATTGTGACATTTTTCTTCTTTTTTCATGGTTTTTACTGCATTAATTTTTTATTATTTATAACATAGAGTTTCAGGATTGGGGGATAAAAGTTACAAAGTTTTATATTTTTTATGGTTTGTGTACTATTAATAGCCAACATACCAAATTTCAGCTCTCTAAGACATTAGGGAATAAGTACCCTAAAATTTTGATGATCATCAGTGAGTTGGCCAACGATATTTATTTTTATTCTTTTTTATTTAGTCAGTAACAATTTAGGGTTTTTAGAAATAAAATCTAAAATATAAGAGCTATGCAAACTTAACATGTTTAATAAGTCTGCTAACGACAACATATCCTGAGAATTATGTTTATCTGGAATAATCTAAACCTCAGCTGTACATTTAAAAAAAAAAAACAAAGAAGCGCTTCGAGAAACGGTAGGTACCTAGTGCCCTTCCGCTTCACTTGGCATTCCCTGGCGGAGGTAAAAATTTATGTAAATTAAAGGGGGCTCCCCACTACGATGGTACGGAACTTAATGCGCGAGTCCGACTCGCACTTGGCCGGTTTTTCTATTTCAAATGTCATAAACCACGTCGTGTCGTGTGTCGTTTTTAAGTTACTATATATACTAACAAAAAATGTTATTAGTATGTATATTTAGGTTAAGGTATTTATGTATGGGTCTTTGTTACCTGAAATAAATGGTTTATTATTATTATTATTATTATAAAATCAAATGAAAAAACATAATAGTGTCCATTCCAATATTTCCGTATGTACCATAACTCCGTGTGTGGTCCTATCAGCCGTATCAGCCGCACGCAGTTTGCAGGTTTGTTTACCGGCCGTCATCCACTCGAATGGCTTACAATAATATTTTTATTGGCCCTTCATCGAGTGGCGAATGCGATCCCTAACAAAATAACATTTTAATCGTTCTCAGAACTTTTACCGCTGAACAAATAATGAAGTAGAACTAACAAAATATAACACGGAACATAAACAACAAAAACTCGCCCATTATTGGAAATGTAAATAAAAACAAACTGAGGTCTTCATCGGAGCAACAAATCACTTTGTTTTTGTGAGTGGGTTCCGCATCCCGCCGGGCCGGGTCCATACCGCCGTCCCGCATCCCGCCCTACAAGGCGTTATCGAAAACTGTGGTATAAACACAGTTTCGCTTTTTGATTCTCGATATAGATATACGTGCGGTCGTTGTAAGCAATAAAACTACGATAAAACGAGATTATCCAGCGATCGGGAACACAAACACTTGCGCAGCCTCCATTCTAATAAAAAGTTAAATTATCAAACAACTACGGACAGTTTAACGCGATGGAACCGATATCCATGTCGTTTGTAAGGGAATCACTACATAAAACATACTATTTGTACAGTATCATATTTTTATTCGCTTTCATTGGAGATAACATTCAATAAGTATCTGGATAAAATTGTTGATTTATTGCCTTAACCTTTTAACAGTTGCGCTTTAAAGCCTTTTTTTATAGATTTATCTTCTTGCTCATATTTTCCCCAGGACACAATATGTATCCTTACCTCATTCACAACATCGTTATATCTATTTATTTCCGCTCCCATGACACAACACTCATCTGTGTGAACTATCACCATACGTAGAACTTGTCAAAAACTTACAATACACAATGGGAGTTATTTTTTGTCGCGCCTCGTTATAATGACGTCGTAACCAATAAAAACACCATTGACTCCCGGAACTGAACAAAACATTATAAATCACCGCGGAGGAAGCACGCTCACTGCTCACTGAACATTTTTTCGAGGCAGTTACAGAGGGCTGGAGCCCCGCGGGCGCGCATTGTATCCTTGCAGCGACGTCGACCAGCGCACAATGTGCACGATTGTATCGCACTAGGGTAAGAATACTGACGCACTCATGTGGAGCCCGATTACGACCAAATTATAGGGTAACGTAGCCAACTAGACTGTTCAAGCAGGTATTCGAAAGTGCATGTGTCAAGGTTTTTATTCATTCAACAGCGCAGCTGGTAGCAAGCCGTTTCATTTTAATTCACGACAATCACGCCATCTACAATATACAAATATATAATAAAAGTAATGATGGCAATCAATCTCATTTTTATTTAGGAAACTTTTTGTATGCCCACGCAGCTAAATAAATATCTCAATTATCCAGTCGATTGGTCCCATTCACGACTACGATCAACAACAAATCAAACTCGATGGACCAATTTTTCAATCATATCTTGATTCTTTCCTTATCGATTCTTTGTTCTAATAGAGGGTGTATGAAAAAATAAAGATTATTTGATAGCCGTCTAATGGTATTGCGGGCTAGGTCCGCGGGTCTGCGCAGCGAGAGGTCCACGCCGGTGGTCCGGACCCGCGGGGGGTCCGACCGGGCCCCTCCGCACATATATCACGGACGATGCGTTCGCTCGCGACTTTTATACGTGCACGTTATTAGCAAAAAAGCAATCAGGAATCGAGTGAGACAATCCCTATTGGACGGTTTCAATCCTGTTAACAAATGGGACCCGATATTCCGACGTGTAGGAAAGAAATAAATCATTCTGTAAACACACTTTTTTATCGATTTGCTTACATTACAGCCGTCGCGACGGTTTGTCTCAACATTTAGGTCCTAGTCTCATCAATCTTTCCTATCTGGATCATTAATTAATACTAAAGCTTTCTGTTTTGGGTTTACCCACTTTTTGCTGATAATAACGCCTGTGAAAATACATTACAATGACTAGACTAGAAACTCTTTTGTTCTTGTGGAGCAAGCACCACTAGGCAGTGGATTATTTACTAAAAATTGTACTGGTGAGCTTTTGTGTGATGTATGACATCATCAATAAGTAATGTTCATGCGATGTGTGCGCGACCTGTGACCGCTAATGCTGCTGATTAATCATGCGTACGATGTTGTATAAGTTCGTAATGAGACGCTCGTTGTGGACGCGACTGATCGCACAATGGAACACCCTGTATCGACCGTCCGCTAATTACTTCATTAGGTGCCTCGCTGTTAATTGGTGACTATGCGGACACTATGTTATTAACTACATTATATACACGTTGCGTAGTTAGCACATTACTAATTACACCTACGAACAGTGCTTCTTATCGTATGTATATATACATGTCATA
Source organism: Xestia c-nigrum (assembly GCA_916618015.1). Lineage (NCBI taxonomy): Eukaryota > Metazoa > Arthropoda > Insecta > Lepidoptera > Noctuidae > Xestia > Xestia c-nigrum. Next base: position 27,747,104 of record OU745247.1, read on the forward strand.
CTTATAATCTACATGACGAACAAAAACTTGTAATATAAAATTATTGCTATTAAACTTCTGACTCACATTCGATCATAAAAGATGTTTAAAAACCGTAACGCTATCAATCACATTAAGTTGAATCGTAACAATATAAATTCTCAAAAAGATGTAATAAATCATCTGAAGCACTGAGCTCCTTTAAAAGGATCAGGCGATAATGTAATTTTATTATTATCGATATATTTTATATCTATAGACTATAACGATTTAACGGCTAATGTGGAATTGGTAGTAAATAAAAGTAGATTTTTCAACCGTAAAAACAAGTGTGAGACTATCTAAGTAAAAAAAGAGCCAGTAACATAAATTCAGCGGGTTATGTCATAATTAACGAAAATGAATTGGCAATAACACTCGACGCTTCAGTAGGCTGTCAACACGGCTCTCTAATTCACCCCATTCAACACGAACGAGGTCAAGAGTCAAATATAAAATCGAATTAACGAACATAAAATGTGAGTACTAATCTCATCGAGCCGTCACCGTCGGCTGGAGGGTCCTCACGGCGACGTGTCACGGTGTCACCATGAGTTCCCACATTCATCCCATAGCTAACGAGCTCGACTGGTAGGCTGCAGTAATTACCGACCAATAGGTTATCGCGTCCAGTTAGTGCAGTTGAACGCAGCAATAACTTGCCAGTTATACTCACAATTAGTTGATTGCTGGCCCAGTGGGCCAGTCCGCATGTCCGCATCACGTCGCGTGCGTGACAGCCCTAACTGAACATCATTATTTGTAGTTTGTTTTTCTACTATGCCCGATTCGTTTGTAGTTTTTAAGTTAGGAGACTATTAATTGGCTTTATATAAAGTTGAGTTGCTCTGTGTTCGTAGCAACAGCTGCTTCTTCAACAACTCATTCTTTAAGATATCGGACCTCTTATCCGATTGCTGTTTATCCAAATTACAATTTAACTTTTGCAAACAATAATTTTCGTATTTCCTTTACTGCTGAACACTATGTAACTTGAATTTTAAATCGTTTAGCATGTAAGTACAATGTTGTGACTTGACTCAAACTGTAATCGCGCATTAAAACCCTCATGTGTAGTAATATAATAATAGAAAACAAACTTTAAGTTGGGATGTTTTTTTCGTATTCTACTCAGCAAACCCATTTAATTGATACCCAAATCATGGGGTGCATAAAAATAACTAGTCCATCATCTTTGAAAGACGTCACTTACCTAACCAGGCAAACAAACATACCTAGCAAGTTAAATAAAAGCTTAAGATTTAGTGAGGTATAAAATTACGGCCACCGGCTGTTGCATAACATGACCCATTATATAATAGACATAATGGAATTTATTAATGATCCGTGTAGCAAGAAGTCTAAAAGCAAATAACTTATACGTCAGTCCTTGTTGTTAACAAAAGGGGCTGCTGAAAGAAATCCTTGTTGTTCCCAAAGGGTTTGATTGTGATACATATTTACAACGTGGAAGCAAATCCGGTTAAATGTGATCTTCCTAAGTATCCTGTCCGACCTTTGTCAAAGTCAAGCCCGTATGTTCGCCCATCGATACTAAATTAACTATTAATAAACTTGTCGACCCACATATGTAATTTTGTCACAAGTAGCGATACATAAATAAATAATAACAATAGAAGGTAATTCGCTGATTTTGTTTCTATCGGTCGATGTTAAGTTAACCATAAGTGTGATGAAACTAAATTATATCAAGGCGAAGACTAGGATCAAACAAATTACTGCTTGGTACTCCTTGGTACCTTAACGTTTTCATCAATTTGAAGCTATATCAAAGTAAAGTATTTCCACAAAAGAAATCCTTCTTCAATCCATCAAACACAAGATATATTTAAAAACTAGCTTCTGCCAGCGGCTTCGCCCGCGTGAAGTTTGATTATTGTCCCATGGGATCTTACTACCGGAGTAAAATGTATCCTATGTTTTATGTGGGTCATAGCGTGATGATATAAACGTAAGAGTAAACAAATATAATAATAACAAATCTCCGAACTGCTAAGCTATCGGGAGTTACACGTGTTATTGTGAGTCAACTATAAAAGATAGACATATGCTGTCTTGGGATATTTTTTATATAATTTTATGTGGAATATTTCCGTTATACATGATTTCTATGTAGCTTTAACCATTAAGGCTGCACACGCGACGGAAGCTAAAAAAACCAAGTAACTTCTCCCGTTTTCCCAACATTTCCTTTCACTGCTCTGCTCCTATTAATGGTAGCGTGATGAAAAGTATACTATTACCTGCTCAGGAGTATGTAGAATAATTGTACCAAGTTTCGTTAAAATCCGTCGAGTAGTTTTTTTTTCTATAAATAACATACAGACAGACAGACAGACAGACAGACAGAAAGACAGACAGACAAAAATTTTACTGATTGCATTTTTGGCATCAGTATCGATCACTAATCACCCCCCGATAGTTATTTTGTAAATATATTTCATGTACAGAATTGACCTCTCTACAGATTTATTATAAGTACTAGCTTCTGCCAGCGGCTTCGCCCGCGTGAAGTTTCAAAATTGGGGTTGAGTGAGAATATTATAAACGTAAGAGTAAACAAATATAATAATAACAAATCTCCGAACTGCTAAGCTATCGGGAGTTACACGTGTTATTGTGAGTCAACTATAAAAGATAGACATATGCTGTCTTGGGATATTTTTTATATAATTTTATGTGGAATATTTCCGTTATACATGATTTCTATGTAGCTTTAACCATTAAGGCTGCACACGCGACGGAAGCTAAAAAAACCAAGTAACTTCTCCCGTTTTCCCAACATTTCCTTTCACTGCTCTGCTCCTATTAATGGTAGCGTGATGAAAAGTATACTATTACCTGCTCAGGAGTATGTAGAATAATTGTACCAAGTTTCGTTAAAATCCGTCGAGTAGTTTTTTTTTCTATAAATAACATACAGACAGACAGACAGACAGACAGACAGACAGACAAAAATTTTAGTGATTGCATTTTTGGCATCAGTATCGATCACTAATCACCCCCCGATAGTTATTTTGTAAATATACATATTTCATGTACAGAATTGACCTTTCTACAGATTTATTATAAGTATAGATATAGATAAACGCCACTTCGAGGTTCACGAGTGCGGAATAATCCGGATAGTGAGGGAGTTGATTGAGGACTCCTCCGGCCAAGGTTAAGTGCAGTAACTGGAGATCCAGACAATACATCAATCAGGATCATCCCAGATCTACTCCATATTTATTTATTTCGTTCCATCATCATCCGCGGAATCTTCCGCCATGGTGATACAAGTCACAATGAATTGTGTTGAAGCTTATTAACTATTAAGTTTCTTGCCTGCACAATTAAATAATGGCGAGTTGCACAGAACAGTAGTTTAGTAAAACATTCAATCAAAACCTTTCATATAATTCTGATGGTACGAGTTACGAGATTCTTTTCAAAGCGGTTCTTCTTAGATATTCAATTCTGGACAATTAAAATGCATGACACTCAGAGCGTTGAATGATTCATTACGGATGCGACTATAAAATGATCTGACTTACAGTCACCGCAGATGTCCTAAGAGTACGGTACTAAAATGAATGTATCTTACAGAAAATATCTCACGATCAGGAATATCTTATAATAGAGAACAAGTCCGTAAATCATAATATCTATTATAAGAGAAATGTAATAGAATGTACCTATTCAGAAACAGGTTTAACCGAGGCGTAACCTAAAGAAATGTTCAATAATTTAAAATCCAAGTTCTTTGTCGGACGACGCGCGATTCTATTTGGAGTGATAAAATGAATGGGCCCGGGGATGTCGTCGAATAATCCGCGTGTACACCGACCACATCAATGTTGTGGTTTTTAAAAAAGATCTCTCTGGATTAGCGGTAGACATCACACGTTAGTAAATACAGATTTAAATGCCTCGGAAAAGATATTTGCAGTATGTTTTTGGGAGTCTAGTCAAATTTACAGTCTTAGTAACGACATTTATCATTTGATTCATCTTCTTACAGAAATTCCATTACATTCTTACTTCACAGTCGACTTTCAAATACTTTCGTAAAAGGTTTTCATATCTACGAAAGGTCTAACAAATTGCTATTCATTAACTTGTAATGCTGTCATCACTAAATCAATTTCTTTACCCGATAAACCAGAGATAGGCTATTAATCACAAGTAGGTACAAGAATTGTGTCTATCATGAGGCGATAGTGTTCCATTATTTCCATTATGGGAGTACTATCAGTTGGCTGGCCTTCGTCGTGAGACTTTGGACACAGGGGACACTGCGGACACTCCGGACACTCGGGACACTCAACCGTCGGCAGATAACCGTTCCGCGTGAATTATTCACGAGAGCGGAGACACGCGCGTCAATCTCCGCCGCTCGACGCTCCCGAGTGTCGTGAGAGGTGTCGCCAACACTTGACAGTATTAATGAATCGATGTTCTGTGTCTGTAGTGTACCGATACTGAATGTTTGATGGACAGTTACAAAGGAGGATTTGGCTAGCTAAAGACATTTGGTGCTTAGGTGGTTGAATTGTTGTTAACATAATTATTGTTTAGTTTAGTATATGTATATGCTGATTTGGGATTTTGATATTGTAGGTTTGTGTGAATGTTATTTCATTAATTTCATGGTAAAATCAATATTCACACTTACAATTATTTCTCATAATTATTATGAATATCTGCGACAAAGCCCGTAAATAATAACTTTTTAATTATTATTACAGGTATGTGCCGTTTAACATTTGCCGCAGGAAGAGCAGGTAACGTTTTAACATCTTATTTCTTTATTCACGATAATAAACTTGGCTTAGACATACCAACACCATAATTTACTACTTGTTCATTTACAAACAAGACAACCAGCTACAAATGACTCGGGACAAAATGTAATTTTCATGTGTTTATGAAAATCAAACTTTTCCTCAATAACAATAAGGACTATAATTCATTCTGATTTCTTTTTGACTATTTAAAAGTATTACATGAGGTGCTAGACATGTATCGAAACATTGTTCGTTTGTTACAACTTTTGTTGTTTGATTACTATCGTGTCCAACAAAAAGACAATCGTAATTGGAAACTTGTCAAACAACGTTCGAGGGCTTGGACGTGTTTATTGCGTTCAAACATGTTAACTTTAACAACCAAATTTGGTTCGTTTGTGGTGCCTGTATTGATATGAACATTGTCACAGACGTCCATGAATATAATACAATATCGGAAGATTGCATTCACTTTTAGATATTTCATCACTAATGGATTCAAGATTAGCACCGTATTTTATTTTAGAAGTGTGTTATCACATCGTGGCAAGAACGTTTCACAAGCAAATCACTACTTGCTTCTGTTAGAATAGATTGGCTGCAAATAATAACATAGTACACAATTGATTCCAACATAAAGAGAAATAGGAGTGGACGGAGAACATAGCCCTGGGGAACACTACTCGCAGCACACCGCGGTCGGCCACTTGTCCTCTCGTTTTTCTTTGCACCTATTTATCACTTCCCACTTGCCGTAATAAGTTATAGGTGTAAATTCTGTTTACCTTTTTTGGGTAGAAAATTATGTTGGTTTTATGGTCTATCAAGTCAAAAGCAACACGGGCGAGTATATCAAGTTGTCATTCCTTTTTAGTAAAATTGCTATTGATAGCGTTTCTATGAATTTAGAAACTGTTTTGTGAAATCTGTTCGCCTCTACAAAGAATAGGGTCGTAGGTTTCTAACTCAAATGTGAGTCATTTCACCACGTTTTCTTTAGTTTCATTTCAATCGAGCATTGCGACCAAACTGAGAGCACTTAAAGCACAATCGTGCACGTTTTGCATACGTCACCGTCGGAGCAAATCCGTGTATCTGTGAACAACAAAGACTGGTAGTGTTACTGTTTCCGAGTCATAAAGTTTAGTGGCGAAGGCAGGAAGTGTACCAACCTGTAGGTATGGGGAGGCGGAAGAGTGTGGGAAACGCACGTGGAATTTTGCCGGGTGACGTGATGTACTGCTGAAAAGGATCAGGACTCGCGTGTTCCCAAAGAATACTTAAATATTTCCGAATAGGGCACCTCTTCTTGACCTTTACAACTTTGAACTCCACTTACCTATCTCAAAAGGAGGAACTTTTAAAGGTCATGTTTGGAAATGTTCTTATTCTTTATGAAAACGAAAGGAAATAACAATAATAGGAATGAACTGAAACGGAAATTAGCCACATAATCACAGGCTATTTTTCATTTTCGAACTTAACCTAATTTTACCTTCCGTTTGAAAGTCCTACAGTAATTAACTTTATTTTACGTCCCCGACTCATATTTCCTTGTGAAGCTCAAGAAAAGTTTATTAGCGTAAAAAATTAGAAAATTTTAACTTTATGCGTCCCTGAGTAACTTTAGTAACATTTCGTCTTTGTTCTTACGTCGTAGAAACACGTTGTTGATAAATTTTAGGTTATACGCGTTCTGCTCGTCGCAGTAAAACCACACAAAGCAACATTAAGCCGGCAACCTGTTGTAAAACTTTTATTCCTACTATAATGTTGGTGGCCGCAAATGTCATGCTGCTGCAACTCAATTCCAAACTTAATACGTTACACTTAAGTGGTTTTACGTTTAACAAGTCCGCAGTCGCCGTTTCGTTAGTCAGTGCGATATTTAGATAGTAATTGTAGACTTTAAGTATTTATTTGCAAGGAGCGCTGAAAGCTCTCTAATCAGAAAAGAAAAGCAACAACAGAAATTGTGAAAGTAAATACGAGCTTTGCTGACGTTCTACCAGAATATGTTAGACAAATATGTTTTGGAATGCGGTACGAATACAAAAGAATATCAGGTTGTGTAACAACAGTAACTTCAAAAGTATCCTCTTGTCCTACTCGTTGGTGGATGACTGCCGGCTTTGTGGACTTACCGTCGAGTGGGCCGAACATACGACATCCTTTTATATGGAAAATTGTCATAGCAAGTACGCGAACGACCAAATGTTATTTGTGGAGCTCTTTAAAACATCCGACTAGAGAGTTTTTTCTCTCCATTTCTGTAAATAAAACGATCAACTTTGTAAAAGTTTTGTCGAAAAGGGACAGTAAATAGAATTCTGTTTGTATAATACTTAGGGGCGTGTTCAAGAGTTACAGTTTCGGAGTTAAGTTGTTCCACATACACAAGTTATATTCAAAGAGAGGGAACATGTTATCAGCTACTTCAAACGTATTAAAGATCAAATTTACTTTCGGAGTCGCTAAAACAACTTCGTGAAACATTTATCATTACAGAAATAAGGGCTACGGTATAAGCTCATATGGAAACACATCGCTGATATTCTTTTAAATTCCGTTTCAACTTTAAATTTAAATCTAATGATCAAAGTTGCTCACTGCGAAAAATAGTTTATGGACGGATGTTTGACCAGATCCAATAATCGCTAGAGTGTTCATTCTTCAAGCAATATAATTAAAATATCGTCATTAACATCTTTAGTAGCTGAACGCGGTACAATTTCACCCGGATAGAGAACAACAGTTAACCCTCACACTAGAAAGTCAGGCGGGTTGTCCAAAAAAGGCGAGAGCTGGTGAGGTTAATTGCGTTTTAAGAGTTCGCTTTAGTTCAGACAATACAGAGGTCGGTACAGAATGTTCACTCTAAGTTAGCTTGCACAAATTTATTATCATATATAACTTTAAATACATAAATATCGCTTGGGTGTTACTTTTGGTTTGTTTAAAGTAGATCAGATAACAGAATAATGTAATAGTAATTGCACTAAATTATGTGAAACTGTTACTTATTCTACAGATTTATAAGACGATTCGATTTGTGTTTTGATAACTTCAACATGAAAGTTTCGACAAACCTACAGATACAGATACACACCTTCGTCTAGTAATTAGTAATTGCATATTACCTGGAGTCTTCCTTTAATCATGCCTATGCTACAGCAGTGGACTGCAAAAGCTTTTCGACAATGTTGAGGCGATTAATCTGCTCCTATCGTTTCCTATTTATTGGAATGGGTCTTTTGTTGGCCACTATTGTGTGGCAGCCGTGTCCCACGCTCGCGCACGACAACCTGCGTAGGAGTTGCACTTAGACCCGTCGACTATTGTTACAGCTTTGTTTAATTACATAGCCGCGTTAGGCCGCGTTGGAAACTTGGAGTGATACGGGGCTGTTACAAAAGTGTTGTTGATACTTTGGTCCTCTCATTTTTAGATTTGGAGGTATGTGTTTTTGTGGGTTTTTTCTTGTATTTTGACCATAGTTAATGTGACTAGCGGAACTGCGCGTAACGGATTGTTGCCAGTAATCATTAAAAAAATACTTTTAGAAACCTATCGGACTTATAGTTCAAACTAAAGTCTCTTAACTTTAATCAATGTTTGTTTCAATGTTTGTTTAAAATAATCTTCTATTTACCGCCGTTATTAACGCCAAGTTTCCAAATAAAATTGTTAATAAAAGCTCCCTTGGTTCACAGTCACAACTTAATGAGTAAACTTCATTGCTCCGAGAAGCCATACTGGCCATAAGTGGTGATAAAATACTCGGCTTGCATCCACTGCCGAATTAAAGTATATTAAACAACGCCGGAGCTAGCGTCCGCGTCGTCGCGTAGAACTGTAAAGAAAATAATTGAATGAATAAGTTATTAGATGCTGCTTAACTTGCACTATAAGTTTCAGTTATCTGTTCGAATGGGACGCTGTGGAGTCATTAGTCAACAGTATCACATTATTCTGTCTTTGCAGTCTAAGTACGCTGCACACTGCAGTGCGTACTGCACTCCTGCTTCTATCATAATAATGATATATTTTTTCTTTTTTTGTGTCCAACGGTTGACACTTTTATTAATGCACTAAAGGTAAGAGAATGGTGATGATGTTGTCACTTTGGCAGTGAAACAAATACTTACATGTTACTAAAAATATTGAATTGTTGTGTAGAAGTGAGGGATGATATAGAGAAGAAAAACCTTTTTTTAATAGACGATAAAAATGCCCAAAACGGAAAAGTTTGGCCAGTAACATTCCAAATAATGTTACCTCTTTCGCCACCCACACGATGCATCAGCACATATTCCACATGCAAGGGTATAACATCGGTATTCCGCACTTGTCATAAATTAGCCCTCCTCTCGCGTGGGAACCTTGCAGCCGGCACTCCGCACTCCGCACTCCGCACTCCCTATGTTTCCGATGTTTTTCTTCCATCCACAGATCCTGCCACTGATATGATAAAGAAAACAAAGGTTCTAATATTTCTGTATCAAACAATATAAATAACGTTCTCGCGTTCATCGCCGTGGGTAGGGTAGGGTTAGACAGGAGACATACATGTACAGACGTATTTGTTGATCCAAGTGAGATTGTTCATACGATTTTATTTGATTATAACAGTATCCCATATTTTCCATACTTCTTTATCTATTGAGCTTTCTTTAAGACAAAAACTTCACCGATCAATGTAGATATGCAAACAAATCCGCAATAATAACCTTCGCCCCGCTCTTCATCGGTTAAGCTAAGAGTCTTATAAATGCTATATGTTGTTCCATCTGGTACACTCACATCTCATATTACACGCTCGCTGGCGTCACGTAGACCCTTTATAGGTGTTTTAAGCCGAGTATGTATGTGCCCGCGTGCATATCATACGTGCAATATATTCTATATGTCATAAGCGGTATAAAAACCTTCATATCGACATCGTTACCGAGGGCGCCGCAGGAATGGGGCTCGTTCCCGGCTTATGAGATGATTCCCTAAAACGTTGCTCATATTAAAGTTTTAGCTCCACAATAGCTTCTTTGTCGAGAATTTCGCGTTCAATTTACGTGTTGTATCTAGTAGCAAAGCAAATTTTAATGTAAACTCTTTCTATTTTATAAGAAAATCAACCGCGGGAAAATTTAAGACAGTTTCAGGTGTAAAAAGAATTTGTAAGAAAAAGTTTTCAAAATATACTCGTACAACTGTACATTCTGTACGTTTTGTCTCACATGGGTACGGAACCACAAAATATTTATGTTTCGGGAACTGCTTATGTCTCGCGTCACGTTTAAGACCTTTTTTAAATCTACGAATATTTTACATTGATATACGCGGCGCAGGTGGAGACTTTTCCTCATGTAGTCTTGCAAATGTATTCAACAGACTATCGATGCATTTGTCGGTCTTATTTTAAATACATAAGGTTTACTTTCGCGTGCGGCGACTCGAATGAATGTAGTGAGAATCGGATAGTATGAAACAGTTTGTACGCATCGATGATTCTCTGTACCATGAATAAGTTAGCAGTTACCACCCTGTTTCGGGGGAGCATGGAAACAATGTTTTTGTAAAGAAAATGTTGTGTACATAATACTTGTTCACCGGCTTTTTGAGGAAATTGCAGCAACACAATACGGCGGGCGTAGGGAAATGGCGTAATCAATACCCGCTTCCGTCTTGTGCCTCAGGCAGGAAGGAATTTATTTTGTCACTTTATGCTGCAGTTTTATTATATGGCTTTATGCCTGTCAACTAGATTTTATGTCACCGAGATATCTTCTCAATACTGCAGAGCCAAACTTTTCTGGAAAGTTTACGAACGCCAAATAGCTGCAGCGTTTAGCAATACTTCCATCGGACATAACTTAGAAAAAAGTAATTCAATTACAGTTGAGTTAGGTAAAGAGGTGTGAACACGCGAGCAGTTAATTTCCCTCGCAGCACGCAAACGAATAACCATACGTTTTGTTGCGTTACTTCACCATGGACTTCCTCACTAATGTTCCATAGAAATTCCCACAGTAATTGTTCCTGAAGCTCTGAACAAACTTAGTTCACAGTTCGCGATACGTCAGTAAGTTGCAAGCGAAGTTTGTTCTTAAGTCTTTAATCGCAATCAACACCTTGCGTACTTAACTCGCTTCTAATACTCTGCGAGATTTTTGAATTCTTGAGAGTTTATACCAATATTGCAGCGTGAATGTTTACATAACAATGTTTGGCTTAAAAATTATAGTATGCTCATGCTGTGATAGCTACAGTACTCGACGGTTCAGATTCAGAAGCGAGTACTTTTGTGTTTTCTCAGCAAATGAAACAGGTCTCAAGCTAAACATTGGAGCTGACGTGCGCTTTCCATCGGAATGTGTTGTGGTGGCACCGGGCACGAGTGTGCATTGTGCCCGCGACCATTGTCAGCATAACGGTGGAATGGCGGGTGCCTCGAATCAATATGTTTTGTGTGTTTGTGGACGCCCCGCCACTGTAAATACTCGGACAAACGACAGGATACGGATAGAATTACCTTTTAATCCTATGACAAACCGCCGAAGAGAAATAACATTAAAATACATTAAAAAGCGACGGCTCGGCTTACTTCAAGCGCATAAATTGTTTGCCGGGATTACAGTATCGAATTTTCAAAGGTGCGAATGATTTACAAAAAGCGATTTCCGTTCATATTTTTGTGCCAACAGTTTGATGTTCGGGCGAGAACGTTTTACTTCGATACATTTTCTTCTCGTTTGACAAGTTAAGTAAGTTATAGCTGCCTATAATTTGGTATCCCGTGTATTGTAAGCCGCCGTCGTATCTCCTTTGTGCTCACTTCTCGTTACTCTGTCCCCGCGGAGAGAACTTCGTCTATAAACGGCTCTTTCTACACTTTTTATGTGTATTCTCTGCTGTACAAACTTTATTAAACTTGTACTGCCGCGCACAATTTTCATTAAGTAAATCGTTGTTGCGTTAATAATGGATCATTGGATATTCTTCTGAATCTTTTGATCTCTTAGAGAAGATTGCTAATGGAGAGATGTTTTGTCTTAAAGATGTGATTATTATTGTGATTTCTTTTCAAACCTACCATACAATCTTTTTGAACGTATCTGCATAAATGGATATTAAAATTTAAAAAGATATTATGGGAGTATAATATAATGCCTACACATGGAATGTCTTTTTTTGTGAAGCATTTCATTCCCATGCACTTCTGATGAGTAAGTGAAGTGCACATATTCTCGGAGCATGTTTCGTTTCAAACTTTCTACTCTGCAGCTATTGTCGAGTTTGCGACAATTTCATATAAATGTATTTTTACTGGTTATAAAGTTTTATTCGAGTGCAGCGAGTTAGTGTTGATGAGATACTTTATTACGGCTTTATGCTCGGCGTCGTAAAGTTTGGACCAAGCTTGGCTCCAAAATGTGGCGATGTGGCCAACTCACACGGGCCACAATTAAAAAGTTTTGTGGTCAGACTGTTGGCCTGTTGTTTCACAGCGTTCATATCGCGCTCTTCTTGCGAATCTTGTTAGTTATGTAGAAACTTAGGTTTTGAGTTATTAAACTTCAGTTTTGTTTGGTCGGCTACTTCTGCTAGTTTCTGCCTGATATTTTTCTACTTCTTGGAATGAAAACCGCACCTGTGTTTTAATTGGCTTTACTATTTTGTTTATTACGTATTATTATTACAAATTTAATTTGTATTTTTATGAATAATTAAATAATAATTCGTGAAGTTTCCTACTACTGACAAAAATACTGTAAATACTAAGATGCCAAAATAACTTCAATAATTGTTGCTTGTTACTACTTTAATGGAAAGGATAGCTCATTCACGCAAACGTAGTTATCCGTCAATCAGACGCCGCTCAGCGAGACCACAGCTCTGTGGTGTGGCTGTGGCCACTCTGTGGTCGTGGTCAGCGCGCTGTGGCGGAGCTGCGCCCGGCCAGTACGAGTGCAGCTTCATAACAGACCGAGTTATTCGAGTTATGGCGGTGTTAACTGTCGTGGCGTGATTGGGTACACTCAGCCGAATGTATTACTTGAGTTATTGCTTCTTCATACCCTCATCACTGCTTATGTCTTATTGGTTTCTTGACTTCCTACGAGATTTCACGCCGCATTTATTTTTATAGAATGTGAGGTTTCTTTGTTGTGATTTATAAATTAGTTATTGTTTAACGTATATATATTTTTTTATGAATTTGTTTAATTGGAGAGCAACCAATCCTACTAAGTAGTTGTAGTTATCAGAAATCAGCCTCAAATTTCAGTATAAATTGTTCTCATAGAAAAGTATGAATTGTACTCATGAAGAACAATGGGAGGGATTCAAATAAACTTACCTAGTATTGTTGTTATGAGCGCCGAGTCAAGTATCGAACGATTATATAGGTCGGAGTAAATCCTCGGCCCTCATAAACAGTTGGTCTCCGGAGGTCCATAACAGAGCAGCCGGGAAGTTAATAAGCCTAGGGCTCCCGCAGGGCTCCCCTAGGCAGGCTTCTCTTCTATTGTTATTGCTGCGCAACCAAAGTGCCAAAGTGGTGTTAAGTAACAGCAATTACACCGCGAAGATGTAACTTTTATAATGGTAATATTCAGGAGAGAACTTTATATTGCTGTTTTATTTTTAACTATACCTTTAGATGATTTTCATCATTGAACAAAGCGCCGTTTTGAATACAGTTACAAGAAGGTAAAATTCTAAGTAATTCTAAATGTGTCGGATTTAAAACTTATATAATTTAGGTTAGTAGTATTTTAAATTCAATAACGTCCAAATAAACTTAATCAGGTAATATGGAATATTTTGGTCACATATGGCCAAAATGAAAAGCTACCCTTACAAACTTGGGCCTCGGTCAGTAATGATGATGTCGTAGGGACGAAATTGAAGGGACTCCCCCCCTACCAGAAGCTTATAAGAGTCAAATATCAAAGAAAACACACTCTCGGTTTACTTGGTTGCTGTTAACTATCCATCGGTAACGGAAACAGTTTCAACATCAATCTGAAACAACCGTGTTTGTAAAGTGTCGATGCGGTTAAAATACCTGTTTCCGTATGGTACAGGACATGTTTGCAACCGCAAAAATGTCCGTCCGGCTAGAGGAGACTTAGAGGAGAAATAGTGTAATCAATAATGCCTAACCTTTTAAAAGATCTCATTATTCACAAATATTGCACTCTATAGCCCTTCCTCCGAAATAAACCGTATCTGACTGAGGTTCTGGTTACGCTTTACGTCTCAATCATTTTAAACGTGAAGCAGAGCTAATCCCGTATTATCCTTCACATAAAAATATATTTCGGGGGACATTTTTATTACCCGTATCCCCACACATTGTCATCCTAGAAAATCTAATCTCTGTTAATGATATTACGTTTGATGTCGCAAGTTCCCAGCTTAAGTAATAGGGACATCGTGATGTTTGTGTGGGGAGGACAGCGCGATCGCGTCCGTCCGCGACCCCTCACCAATCGATCGGCTCCGCGCCCCACCGGCCCACCACGCAGGGCATCACTTTATGTCAGGGGTTCTCTAATTAGCACTGCTTTATTCTCAAATGGGATGTCGTTAAAGGATCCATTAGGACGGTATTTGCGTGGGAGCCGCAGAGCCGCAGACAATCTCAGCAGTTCAGCGAACAATCCATATTAACCCCGTAATGACTCACTCCGACATAAGTTCCTAACGAACACTTGAACAAAATAGCTCGAGTGCCGCTCAGAATTGGGAGTATGACGAATGGTGCTTCTAATTAGAGGCAACGATTTTCATTACCCGTTAAATGTAATTAATCATGGTGGCTAATTGACACCAGTTGAACACGCGTGCACATAGCGGTGGCTGCGTCGAAATAGCGGTAGTCGCAGGGATAAATAAAGCAGCACATAAAACTACTAATGTTTATGGTGAGCGACGATAAACGTCAATCGTACAGTGATTGGGTATTCCTGGGTAACAAAATTTCAGTACTTGGGTAGTGATGTCGAACCCCGGGATATAGCCGGGGCTTATAGTGCTACTTTACTATTTGTCCCGGGGGAAAAGTAAGGAGAGTCCGTCTTCGAACCCGTGTACGTTAAAAGAATGATTGATGATTGTCTCAGCAAAAATAGTTGTAAAAGTAAGCTCAAAAAAATTTACAAAGCTATTTTATGGCCATTAGATAAACGTACGTTATTTTGTAAGTATATACTCGTACTTTAATTTATTACAGAGCTACAATATTTTTGTAGGCTAAGTTTTCTACGAAATCAGTGGAGGTAGCACATAAAACAATTCCAAAACACCTAGCACGTCGAACTGCGTTGAACAGAACATTGAAAGCGCGGAACATTCCGAATGCGGAACAACTCGACAAGGCCCCGCACTAGCTCGCTCAGAGACAATAAAACCGCCATAACCCTTCACCGCTATCAATTCTCTAATGCAGTTAACGTCACAACTGCACTCTGGCACCGCCGCGTGGTTGCGTGCCTCTGCCACCACAACCACTGTATTTTTGATCCACTACTAAAGGCTATTATTGCTTATGAGCTATAACTTTCCGAGTTTGTTTTGACCTTGCGGTAGAGCTTGAATTTCAAGCAAATCACTGCCGTACCGTAACGATGTAGTTCTTGATTATAGACGTCGCCGTCGGTGTTAAAGTTGATAGCCTGTTAGCGCTGCACGACGACGACGCCCTGCCAGAATATCCGAAAAGATTTCCGTTCGGGATTGTGTTTTAGACGTTCTCATTTTGAGACAATATTTTTCAACTAAAAAGCCACGAGAGCCAAACATCAAAGGCCGGACAGGCTCGCTCTAATAATACCTGCCCTTTATATATATACCTACCTTTGAATTATGATTTCCACAATGTGATCACAATGTCAGAACTAATCGTAAACTCGACTAGGGCGGTGCATTTCCTTGTTGTTCATTTTAAAATCCTTCCGGAGCCCATTATGAATGTTATATGACGTCTGACTGCTGGGGAATTACTGTCTGTCAGTCAGTTGAGCGGGTGGACGCGCGGGTGTGCGGGTGTGCGGCGCCACAGACACTATTTATAGGGCCACGGTGACGGCCGGCAAATAATAAGCATTCAGGAGTTATAATTATATGTTTACGAATGTGTGCAACACGCCCTTGCCCTTAGGGGAAATTTTGACGAAACGATTTGAAGTATTTCCAACAATCAAGTTGATTGATCGGCGGTTTGTATGATGCCGACTACGAGTACTAGGTTAGTTCGATTCGTACCGAATTCATGTAGGTAAGTAATAAATACCTTTACCCTTTCGTTTCTAAATGTAAAACACAATTTTAGTGTAACCGACAAAGATATCAGAAATAAACCTAATCCACCCGCAGAGGAAATCGCAACCGTAGTTCACTACCCTTTACAATCAGTACCAATATAATCCGTAACCCTATCTCCATTATTTGGATCCGGCAAATCCTTTAACCGCGTATCGTTTAGAATAACACAACAATTTACCGCCGCCCAATGTTTGGGTCGTCGTTCGGTCACAAAAAGAAAAAATCCCTATTATAAATTCAGGGAGCAAGCATGGAGGAAGTTTTCCAATATAAGCGGATCGTCAGTATACCTCGCGAGTTACAATAGGCCCTCGAGCATGTGTTATTGTCCATTACATATAAAATACTATCGGAAAACGATTTGGGAGTCCAGACGGTATCGTCGGTATCGGCAGCGGCTACAATAAGAGCCCCGCGCCCCGCAGCTACTGAAACAAAGAAAAGTTTTTATAACACACTGAACTGACGCTAGCCCCGCGCAGGATACACGAACAGAGGGGCTTAAGGAAATGGTTGTTTTCTAAACTGTTGTTGTCATTGCTTTTAGAACCATCCAGTCGGTTTTCAGGTATTTAAGTATTATACTCAACAAAAACATTTCATCTATAATTTAACTTATTAGGATTTTTTTTTTCACTTGGGCTGGACTTGTACATCTTGCTTTGTGATTCTCATTTTAATTTTTAATATTATATTGTATCCATAATCTCTTTTTTTCACATCTGATTTGTGCATTGCAGATAACTTTTAACTGTTCCTTCGATTGAACGCAATCGTAGTCAAAAATACACAAAATATTGGTCACGAGTTTGGAGGGTGAGTTAGTCCTCTGGGACGTGTACCTTTAGACCCTCTCGCCCCCTCATACCGCATCGTTCCTCACATGATTGGCGTTGATTTTGCCTTCAACATTTCCATTTAACAATAAAATCAAACTCGTCAACTTTCCTCTCAATAAAATTGTCATGTTTCGTAAAAGTTTATTCGCTAGTCCCGGGCGGGATGGCGCGATTCTTGATGCGGTTTCCATTAGAAGTAGAAAAAGTTTTATCTATACGTGTGGAAGGGACACGACATCTACCAATCCGCACTGGGCCCGCGTGGTAGATTATAGCCCATTCCCTCTCATTGAGAGGAGGCCGTGTCCCAGCAGTGGGAACATTATAGGCTGATGATGATGATGATGATACGGGTGGAAGGGACACCGACACACAATAATGGTTACCACGTATTCAGTACATCATTATCAGTCACTACATAGACATTTTTAATCGGTAATAAAAAACCTACTGTTTCCTATTAAATTGCACTAGGTACTGGACATGCTGATTGCCTGATAAATATGCCAATAAAAAACCTCTATGATATATGGAAACCGTTTGTGTTCCTTCCATGTATTCTGTATAGACCAATAAATTGATATAATTATACTCTAATGACCGCGACTCGCTCCTTACTTGTAAATAGATCAGTGACTACTCAATAATGTGCACAACTTGACAAGAGCAAGTTGACGAGGACATAAAAATCACTTTGTCGATTCCCAGCTTCGAAGCACTTAAAGCCAATGATTATTCTTCACATGAAAGATTCAACGCTGACGCGTTATGACGCGTTAAAAAAGCTGGTGTTTTTAAGTGCGGCGTAGAGGGAACGATGTAATTTTACGAGGGCGATACCTCAAGCTAATGAATTTTTCAACAGCTCCGTCAGTTTCGTTGAGAACTTGTGCTACGAATCTGTGCTCGCCGCGACTCGAATGCGGACTCTTGTTTATTTTTTCTTGTTGATGTGGAATTGAAATTTATAAACCTGTCTTGTAAAGGTTGATGTAGTGTTCTCACTGGTCACGATTTGAAATTAGTTTCACCTTGTCTTATTAATTCGGTTAATTCATTTTGTTTCTGTACCAATAATGATTTTTATGAACCTGAAACCCTTTTTACTTTTGGTACATATCTACAAATGTTGTAACATATACTAGGGTGTAAAACACCTCTTATCGAAGCCAAAAGTCAACTGTTCTCCCCATCATTGCGATCATTGTTTTGTTCTACACCATACCTGGGAACCTTCTAGTTACGGAGGTATGGGGGTCAAAGTTACAACTTTTTGACAAGTTTCTTTTTAAATACAAGTTTTTTTTGTAAGATTTTGACTTTTAACACCTTCACGACCCCCATACTATTCAATCCATCCATCAGCACAATGTTTTAAGTGCATAACATTGAGTTCTACCACAAAACATGACGTATAACCTCAAAAAAAAGTTGTTTCCCAGCAATATTTTTTGCGTAAACTTACTTAGTTTGATGTACAGAATGCTTGGTTAACGGCTTTGTGATGAGGTGGATTACACCCTGTATTTGAACTGTAGTCCCATTCAATAACTAGTTCCCACACGTCCGTGTCATTGACACTTCGTCGCTCCTCTTTCACGTGGAAATTGTTGTCAATAGGCGCTCGGCACTCGCCAGCACTCGGCACTCGCTAGCCTGTAATTTAACACCGTTTCAGCGAGTTAACGCCTAACCTGTAATTCAGTCTGCGTCTGGCTCCGTGCCTGCACAAGAATCTTAAAATAGCGCACGTTAGCGCTAATAACTGTTTTGTTATTGTTCTGTCTAACTGCAGCGTTACTTGTTACTTCAGTGTGTTCTCGGCTTTAACTGTGCTGTTATTTACTCAGTTGTGATTTGTTCTTTTAACTATTTTCCAAATGTCCTTTGTGATGCAGTGATTTAGTTAGTTATCCCACTGAATATACAAAATGAGTTTCAAACGTTCTGTAGAATTGAGTCCAACGCCGGTCATGACACTAACAGAGCCCACATCTTTTCTAATTCACTCAAAATGAAATCAAACGACTGGTTTCTATTTAATTTAAGAATTAATTCTAGTACTGGTAATCTGTTCCTGGGTGTGGCTTACAATGTGCAGTAACTGAGTGTCGGACTGTCGGTCTGTCGGGCACCTCAAAGCCGCACGCAACACTAACTTACATTCGATAAGATAGAGTTTAAAGATCGCAATAAATCGCTGGTAAACAGCTTGATACAGAGGTATCAAGAACTCCTGTGAAAATACTAGAGCAGACCGTTGCTTCTGCTGGGGCTTATCATTTAATTAAGATCATTGGATCGACTGCTTTACTGAAAGCAAATGCATGTAAATGAAGTGAATGACATTTCATTTAATAATTTAGTTTATTGACAATAAACTAAATTATTAAATGAAAAATAAATAAATAAAATGATGATAATGTTTATGTTTAATAAATTATTGTTGACGACGATGATGAAGGATGACATAGGACATAGGTTTTGTCATATGAAAGAAAATGTTATTTAAAAAAATAAAATAAAAGTACATTACATGCATATTTTATGTTTTGTCCCGAACCAAGTAAGAGAGCGGTTATTCTCGCTTTGCTGTTGCATAATAATTAGCCTTCGACTTAAACTGCTATCTCTTCATCCTTTTATATCATCACGGAACCTGGCCTTTGAAATAATTGTGTTTCTGTTTAGTTGAACACGCTTACCTAGCCAATCTGCTTCCCAACCGTACAACACTCGCAACAAACTCGCTGGTGTTCACATATCGTCACTAACTAGTCCCTCGGCACGGCACTAAATAGTGGCACGCGCTGTAAACCGGAGGACGAGGACGAGGCCTCATCGCCTCACCGCCTCAGTAAAACGGATCGTAAACGGGAATCACCACAATGCCACCCGATAGTCGCCGGCGACTCGACATTGTACGACACTTGTCACATTTGCATACGTTTTATTAGTCGCTCTAGCGTGCAGCTGCGATTGATCTTGACGAGTAACAAATACTACCACACGGTTGTAAAGATTCGTTTTCAACTTCAGCTGTGTAGCAAATTCCGTATCTGCATATAACATCTCGTTACGGTCACCAATCTAAAGTAACGAGTTGCGGTTTTTGCGATGAAAATGGAGGATTTTTATTCAAATGCGATGCATTGTCCAGTGAACCACGGTCTTCGATAGTTATGCTTGCTTGCACTCGAAGAAGAAGGGATGTTTTTTTTTATTTAAACACTACTATCTCATCCATAATTAGGACTTTACAAGGTATTATTTTATTACAACTTTTTTACATTTGGGTGGTTCCATAAACTCGGGCACTTAGTAACGAAAACTTTTGTTGCGGCTGACTAGTAAAAAAAAAATCTTTCAAGTACATCACATCAGTTTCTATTACCAGCAACACTGAGATCCCGCTACACCTTTGCAAATACAATAGTATATTCAGCTGCTCAGGGTTCATATCTAATGAAGGTGAATTTACATCTATATTAGTGCGCAATGAGGTTTCTCTCGTAGAAGTGTTTTGTCGAGTCATCTATATGGAAATCACTTATTACTTTATTAACTGTTGAATTGAGTCTAACTCAGACCTGCTCTCTCCTGAATATTGCTTATTCCGCTCTTATCTAAATATTTGCATTTGTTGATAATGTTACTGTCATAGTTAATCATGCTTTATCAGTTATTGCCTTAGTTACAGTCCACCTTGTCTTGATTTCGTAATGGATCGCTGCAATTCATTTTACTTATCAAGAGGGAAGCTTGTTCGCCTTTAATACTAGCTTTGCAAGGGTTTCTCAGGTGACGTGAATACTTCCAGGACCGTGTAGATCGTGATTGTGAAATAAACTCTATTCTACACGCTACCATCCCACATTGATTACAGATCTCGTCTCGCTTACGATTCTCATATTTTTACGTGTTTATAGTGGACAGCGACGGCGCGACAAATCAAGTTTTATTACTTCTATAACATAAACGTCGATTCCAAAATTAGACATATTTAATGTACCATTAACTAGGTCATCAGTGCTCGTTGTAAATCAGCCGTAAAATTATGAGGAAGTTAAAAGTTTAAAAGCTCAGAAGATGGCATTTACAAACACGTTGCTATAAAATAACTCAAATAGGAAGGAGAAAAAAAACAAATAAACGTCATAAAGAGGTTTGGAGTAGGTACTGAGCCGGCGCGGCCACACACCACACTTGACATCAAAAGTTAGCACGACCGGTGTGTGTGGAAGTGTGTGTTCTAGCTCCTGGCTTTGTGAAGGAAATGCAATTTTAGGACACGTCACTCTTTGATCTTTCTGAACAATTAGGCTATTCTAATTGCAGATAACTCTTGAATAAATGATCCTTAGTCAAAGTGAATTGTCAGCCAAATTGACCAGCTCTTCATTAAAATGCACGATGGTGTCTATATCGAGAACAATTCCGATCGCTTACACTCCACACTCGGCGCTAACTTGTAACTGTAAATAAATCACTCCAGCTTAGGGAGCACTTGGTAGTTTTTGATTAAATCTACTTCAAATTCCTGCCCCTTTTAGGGTATTATTACCTTCCCATGGACTTTATCAAAAGCTGTTGCTCGCGATACGATCTCCCCGAAAGTGTTTGGAAACACGCTCCTTTGCTTGAACAAAACCTGTGACACGGCGGAACAGGCGTTGTCGATGACGGTCGCACTTACTTTTTGTAAAGAATCTGAAATTACATACGTCAACGCATTCAATGGGGCGTTTAAAAGCATTCCTGTTTGCACCCCACGTGTTTGTGTAACTCGGAGCTATTCTCGTCTTCAGCGTGACAGATGGGGATTCTAATGCGCCAATGTGATGCATAAAAAATGTGTGAAAAACTTTTCTTAATCTCAGCGTTCGTGCACTTAGGGTCGCCACACACGATGCGAGGCGTAGCGTTTTGCTATCAAACGTTAGCAATGCTTTCGCAAACCTTAGTGTTGCTGGCTGCAGCGGAAGCGATAAATAAGCCAGTTTGTTATCTCAACATCTGTGTGAAGTAGTTCAGCTAAGAAATTGAATTTAAAGAAATTGCGCAGCTAAATATTGATTGGATTATTAATCACAGGATATGTATCTTTCGGTTAACTGCAAACAGTGATTCTGGTCACAAGCGACATTCTTTCTTCGTTTCGTGAAAAACAATGCAATCAGCGACACACGAGTGACAAAAATAAAGTTTGTCAGCAGCTGACAGGCGCGTGTCGCGGTGTCGTGGTGTCGCGCCGCGTCAATCTGTCGCGCTAATTTACGACTGTCGACTTGTCGCATCGCATGTATTTCGGGAAACTTATACCTTTCAGATACCCCCCCCCCCCCCTCCTCCTATCGGTTACCGATGTGTGTTGTTTTGGTTTTCGTTCACTGTCTCGGTTGACATTTTAATGAATGAACAGAAGCGTTTTGGGTTTAATTTAAGAGATCAGAGAATCTAGATTGGTTGTGAGACAAAAAGGTTATACTCGTATTTTAACGAAGAATTCTAACTTACTTTATTAAGTTGTTTTTTATTGTATTCATGTATTTATTTAATGCGTTTGTAACAGATAAGCTGGAGAAAACTGCACAAATAGAAGAATGGAAGGCTCTGGGGGAGGCCTGTGCCCACCCTTGTGGGACAAGATAAAGATGAAAAATGTACTTATGTATTTAGTTTAGTCAAGGTTATCCAATATTAATATGCGAGTAATGTTCAATCATATGAAGTTAATAATCTACCCTTCAAAGAGGAACACAACATGTGACACACCATAAAAAGAAATGTCTGCCATGATAAAATATGCGAACACATTTACAATTTGATTGAAATCGTCTGCCACCTACCGCAAATTGATGGAGCCCAAACGTGCGAGGAAAATAAAAATAATGTGTCGTTCCGACCCCATTTCTAATATAACTTTATAAACTCGATTTATAACACAAATGGAGTCGAAGCGACGCATTGATTGAAATGTGGAGCACATCAATTTATGATTGACTTCGACGACATTCATTCGCGATCGATATTGGTGAAATGGTGATATGAATTGGTACACACGCATGTCAATGACAAGTCTCTGTTTTGATTTTATGAGCAGATCTAGAAATATGAAGTCAGTTCCAGAGAAAATATAAAACATTTCAAGCTTAAAAAATCTCAGTAGATTTTTGTGAAGTCGTACAAACATATTTAGCTCTAGTTCAGTTTCACAGTCGGGCGCGCGGCACAATCGACGAGGAGCGACGCGCGCTCATCACATCCCTGTACGTACACCTGTCGCCCGCGCGTACATATGCGCGTACTGCACTGCCGCGGATACTCTCGCACTGCACTAGCTCTCAGATAAAGTAGCACTTAAACTGAGCTACAGCTGTATCAGCGGCGATTTCACAACTACTGTTGTGAAATCCAATGTCCTCCCTAAAGTATTGTTGCCGGTTATTCAGAACACTGCTGTGCTAGTCGTATACAAGTTCCCTATGTAATAGTTTGTGGGTATGTACATTTGCTTACAGATGCAGTTAAGTGCACAGAAACCACGTAAGATATTCTTAACCAAATTCATAGAAACACTACAAAAGACAACATTCTAGCAGCCAGAATGTTGCTCGCACGGCAATATGCTAAACAGTACACAAAAGGTTACGTCTCTCAAAATATGACACTGGAAGTAATAACTTTGTATGAATTAGCCCTAAAATCTTTACGGCCACTTGACTGTCAAGCAGACTCTCTCCGGAGCCTCGTTCAGACGTGCGGCCGTGCGGCCCACAACTCCACTCGCACTAAAGTTTGTAATAAATTCACTTTATTAATAGTACTGACAGATTTAGTATAGTAATGAATATAGCAATAGATATATCCTGACTTAAATCGTGAAAGGTTAACGCATTACTTCTTGCAGACAAGACAACGTGTGTTAGAACTACTGTAGTAACACTGTGGTATTAGCATTATCTGATGATGCTTGTATCAATATATTGCACAAATAGCCTCCGTCAGTTACATTTTGTGCAATGTTTCCAAGAATAACATTGTTATTAAATTAATAGACATATGAATATTTTATAGGCCAGCATAAAATATTTTATACAGATATTCGTAGTTTCGGAACAGACACTATTGACATGAAAAGTTTTATTCGATATTAAAAATGCGACTAATCAGATATTTTACTGCACGAAAATCCATTTTATGTGTCAGGGAAAATTCGATGTGAAGGCAACGTAAGGGGATGTTCGCATTGACGCGACGTCAGCGCTCGCGCGTCGTCCGCGCGTCGTTAAGTTTTATCGCGCCTCTCCACACATCTGCGTCGCTCGTTACCGCGCCGCGCCGAGACCGTGTGCTGCCGCACCGCGCCGCGTCGCGCGCTGTTGGCAAGTGTCCACTACGCTTTATAGATCGTATTGTTTTGAATAACTCAATTTGTTCGCAACACTTGAAATACTGTTATACGGCATACGCCACATTTTAAAATTATATTTCTAAATCATACGTCTAGGAAAAATATTGTAAAAGCTATCTACGTGTTGAATATTTATTCCGACAAACAAATATTGGGCAAAAGATCAGCACAATAAAATCATTTGTTTCAATATTTACTAGTATTATTGTTGCGTGAACAAAAAATACGTTGGAGTCGCAACGGCAGATTATTGGAATTTTAGTTTCAACATTAAAATATTCTATACACACCTGCTGTCATGGAAAAAAAATATTTGAGTTATCTACTGTCAAACGATATACAAATTAAAAAAGACAATGCAATGCCAGCGAGTATAGATATAGCCCGGAAGCCGAGCATGTCATGGACAAACAAGGCTAGTGGACAATAGCGCACGAAGACGCGGCGCGACGCGACACCCTCGCGACAAAAACGCGACACAAAACGCACAGACAGGCAGGAATGCCGACACCCGACACCTGCACTTATAGTTCCTTATAAGTCGTCCTACTGCTTCCAGATTATGATCTTTATGTTCTACGGAATAGGGAGCAAAGGTTCAGCTTGCGACACAGTACAGTAGGCACACCACTATATTTATTTTGACAGCTTTATAATCCTGCCAGTTTACACAAAGTGTGTTTGATGATGATCGTGACTATCAGATGGAATAAATAACGGCTAGATAACTCGAGATGTATCTCGGGATGTATCCAGCAGACTAGGGTTATGTCTGAGACATCGCAATTTGTAATGGAAACGTCGATAACATTAATTCATTCTTTTATCGAAATAATTATCAAGTTACCCGGTAACGTAACGTGTTTGACATGTTATCACAACTACTACTGTTCTCCTTTCACTCCATCTCATTCACACTCTGGCAAATGTTTTCAACACATTTCATCTGAAATATCGCGTATATTTTCTCCGCTACATTTCCGTGCGAATGCGTCACAGGGGTCTAGGTTTGACTTACGGATGCTGATAACGTCACTCTGAAATGATGTCAAAGCCTTCCATACCGCTCCGGATCGCTCCGGACCGCACCGCACCGCACCACGTCGTACCGACTCGCGCTGACAGATTTCACGCTTGGACATTTTAACTTGAGAGATTTTAAATGGAACGGAAATATTGAGATCGAATTTCGTAAGATTTCATTTTATAATCTTCTTTTCTGCTTCACGTAACATAAAACTCTGATAATTTTGATCTGGAAATTTAGTTATTTAAAATACCAAAGTATTGAAATAAGCTTCTGGCTTATTTTTATTTCCGTCCAGTTTCTGTTTAAACTTATGTATATCGTCTGGTCCTTTCGGAGAACTTTTCATTACTTTAGCTCGCGAATCATTTAATCTGTTATATATGATAATGAGTTCTTGAAACTGTGCTACTGTGCTAAGCGTCTCTCTTAAACTCATCTAGTGTCAGAAACGTCAGGTTTATAAAGCAAGTCTGGCCATGATATCATGCTTTAAGTGCAGCTGTCTGATCCGTCGGAATAATTACTGTAATCCTTGTGAGCCGCCACGGAGGCGGCAGATAGGATAGCATTACATTCAAGCTTACATTTGATTAAATTAAACGTTCCGATTTCTAAAGCCGACGCCTTCATACATTTGTAAGCTCTAACGCACCCGTTATATTAAAACAACAATTTAATTCTCCGTCAAAACAGTACATCAACATCATCCCTTAGTACGACCCTACAGGATCCTCTGAAACCTTTAATGAACTCCGACACGCCGCCGACGTATCGTTGAAACGAATCGCAGTACGTCATACCGGGCCACTTTGATCAGCCGGCTGCCGCTCACGGCGCAACCCTCGCCGGCGCCCCCGGGATCATATTTTAACGCTCCCAGGACATATTAATCCTTGTTAAGTCCGATAAATAATTCAGTTTAGTAAAGCGCCAGGTTGAGCTACACGTCTCCAGGGGATACAAGGACTGACTTAGCAACTTTTTAGCCCTTTTGTTCTTAACACCACTTAATTTTGTTCGGCTTTGTGAAACTCTGATTTGCATCTTGCAAATATAATTTGAGAAACATGAAATATTACTTCGGCGTTCGAGTCTGATCCGAGTCGGTAATGTGAAAGTTTTGCGAGGAGCGGTGGAGACGGTGGAGACGGTGGAGTGTTCTTTACGAATGGAGATCGTCACAGTTGTTCGTTCTGAGATGCTCTTCAGGTGGTGGTTCTAATATGTATAAAGTACAATTAGCCACTACGAGTATGTAGGTCGATTCTAACATTTATATTATACATATCTTGCTTGATCATGATTGTTAATTAAGTATACTTAGGTGTTATTTTTAAATCGGTTTCAGAAAGGAAGAGGTTCCCAAATCATCGGAACCTTTTTTTATGACGTTCCCCAATTATTCAAAGATGGCAGGACCGAATTGTTTTTTTTTTGTTTGGTTTGAGAAGATATAAATCTCATTTCGTCCAATTATCATCAAATCAGGATCTAATGATGGGATCTTGGAGAAATAGAGAGAACTCTTTAAATATAGGCACACTTGTAGCGGCTTGGGTAGTTTTTGGAAGAATACTTTCCTGGAGTGGACCCATTTCAATTTGGTGGGTGGGGTGGAACCACTATAAAGTGTTAAAAATTTTTTTTTTGCAAAAAGTGACTGACCTTAAAAAACACAAAAAAGTGAAAAATAACTTTAGCTTCTGAAGTCGGTAACAAAACTAAATCAATCAAACAACGGCCACCGAATTCAGAAGCTAAAAAAGTTTTTTATAGTCAGCATAACCATCTCTTGTCTACCATAGAGGCTGCACGCCAGACGCTACCGGCTCACTGCGTCATCTGTCCGTCACGGCGCGGCGGCGCCTATGTCACGCACCATTAGCGAGATAGCGTGCACCGAGTGCGTCACGTAGACGTGTGGCGGCACGCTGACTCGCTGACACGGCTTCAGTAGCAGACGGGCCAGCTGGACACTACTAAACATGCTTAGATGGCGATTACCTTCAGTAGTTTGGAATATTATATGTTATAGACTTTCTGAGATATTATACTGATTATACCTACTACTATTGTACCTACAAACAAAGAATCATTCTTCAACTTTTGAGCATAAATATGAAAAGCCTGACAACATTGCAAGAATATGATTTATAAGATTGAATCATAATGAAGTAACTACATGCAGCACACTATCCAAAACATCGGTTTGTAAGTATAATTTTATTATGCTCATGTACTCACAGTAACAGGTCGCTAACCCAGTTCCCGCTTCCACACAAAAGGTCACAATGGATGCAAGTTTAAAACTAATACAGAAACTAGATGATCAGTAATAAAGCTAATGGGTAGCTCGCCTTGTTTAGTAACGCAATTAGCTCGGACCGGCGCGGCGCGGCGCTGCTGGGCCCGCGGCGCGCAGCCGGGATGAATATCTTAGCATATTGCGCGCTAATGCTGTTATGGAATTATGGCGGAGTTGCTGCGAACATCTTGCATTGAAATGCTGTTCTATTATCTTGCAGTTTCTTGTTACAGACGAAGGTAGGAGAGGGTAGATTAGCTATGCTTTGAAGATATAGACTGACGTGGAAGTGATGGTCCGAAATGTACAGCATTGGACCGCACAAAAGTATTTATGAGTAGAGAACACTGCAGACAACATGAGATGAAGGAACAAAATACAGTATCTTCTAAATTAGCGAAACAGACGAATACAAAT
Organism: Xestia c-nigrum; assembly: GCA_916618015.1. NCBI lineage: Eukaryota > Metazoa > Arthropoda > Insecta > Lepidoptera > Noctuidae > Xestia > Xestia c-nigrum. The sequence continues at coordinate 27,775,245 of OU745247.1, forward strand.
TCTATTATAATATAATTTATGCAGAGAGCAAAACAGCATTTAAGAGTTTGCAAACTTTGAATGAAAAGTCTTGTTGTTATAAAACGTGTCTCGATAAACAGGAAGTGAAGTCCAGCGCAACATCTGCAACTCGTAGAATCACCACTTGTTTGTTATTTCGTAAATCCCCAGAGAACCGGAATGTTTTGTATTCGCTCTTCCACTCACCGAAGAAAACTAATTAACAAAACTTCATTAGGGAGAGTTTATTTAGCCGCGCTCAGTGTCTTCACAAACAAAGGTCCAGTCAGCGGTCCTGGGGACTCTAGCCTGTTCTACCGATGCTAACGTTATTTTTGCGGTGAATCAACGAATGAATTCGCACACATTTATAGTACTTTTCAAAATATAGTATGAAATTAAATATATAATTAATTTTTGCATCGACCTCTCGTGCTAAAGGATTGTGCGAGAAGAGACGAATCTTCAAGTTGTGTGTACTGTCACGTGTGTTTCTCTCAGCTTCCTCGCTGATCTTATTTCGTGAATTAAGTCAACTTAACATTACCATTCAAATCCCACATGTACCCTGAAGGCGTCTTTTGTTTCCTACCGGCTTCTGTATATTTCCCTGAGCTCCCGCCCACTTCTGACGGCGTCAGCTGAACAACGAACCGTTTATACACTCCGCACAGAATCCCGTACATCTCCCGTGCAAAACACTAAATACCTCTTAAACTAACCCATTATAAATTCAATTACGGGCTCAAGACGTAGACAATTTGCGGAGCGGGTGAAGACGGTGCCGGCGAGGGGAGGAGGGGGGAGGAGGGGTGTAACTAAACATATTGCGGGCCACTCGGGGTCTAAGTCAGGGTAATCCGACCCGCTGCTCCTTTATTGTAAGGATATAACTAAGCTACTGATACTGCGAACTTCCCGAGTGTTCAAGACATATGTTACAACAATATCAGTTTGTGAATCTTCTCATGGCCGGATAACGTTAGCGTTAAGGCAATACGTTCAGCAATTATGTGACTAAAGGGAAAACTGAAATAGAAAAAGTGAAACTGGTGGCGCCGCGTGTTCAAACAATGAGTCACTTAATCACGAGTGAAGTGGAGGTTCCAGCGTGAATCACATTAACGTACGAGCACGGAGCTTCTCGGAAATATCGTTGATATACAAATTCATGCATGTAGACGACCCGATTCATGAATCAACGAATGGAAATGTGTTCTCTCCTATTGAATGCCAACCTTTCATAGGAAAGATGTTATCTTAAGTAGTTGACTAGGTAACAAATAAAAAATTGTTTTATTTCTATGAAAACATTTAACTTCCTGCTCTTTTGGCCAAGTGAAAATGTTCCTCGAACTCTCAACACTGAATCTTCGACTTCTTTTATTTATAGTTCATTCATTCTCACAAATGACATCGTCGTTTAGTTATTGAGTGGTTTGTTTTCCTACTATGTATTTTGTTTTTCCACTTTATCCAAGTCCACAGTTTCAGCGTCCGCCGTCGCTAAAATTTTGGCGGTGCCTTTGTGCGGTCCTGATAAAGGCGTGAGCCGACGGTGTCACTCGTATTATTGCGGTGTGACCTCCATTGTGACAGCTCCCGCCACCGCCGCCGCCGCGCTGTTTAGTAAACTGCGAGCTTCACTCACTGGACCACAGTCAGTAAATACATCCTTCAGGCTCCATGTGTTGCTGCAGCCTTGGTAGCTGAAAGTGGTCTGAAGGTTTATGTTTGCGCATCTAACGTAGAAGAGAGTTAATATTTCTTAATTTTAAATTCTATTGAAAGTTTAGTTGAAACTACCTATTCGTTAGGACAAAAACGTCAACCCACAGTCCAATAGCACAACTGCATTAAGAATACGCTCACAAAGCAATCACCGTACACTGTTCTGTAGTACCAAAGTGCATCAGTTTTGTTTAATCAGTGCGTAACAACCCTGAATGTCACGTTGTGACGCGGATTACCGCCACTCTGGTAACACCGGCCGGCGCGCGTGGCTCACCGCGCGATCCTCCATTGTACATTGTTCTGCTTGACGGCAAAGGCCTAAAGCCTCGTCAGTGCTCGGAGCAATTGCATGGAATAAACAATAACTTGCAATGGATGTTGTGCACAAAACACGATACAAAGTAAATGGACAACGATATTGTTAAGTGTTCGAGTTGTATACTATAACATGCTCATCAACTAAAATAATCGTGCAGCTGTTAGTAGGACTGGTAGGACATCTTTGTTGATTTAATCCTGCTCTTCATCAGACAATTTTGACTTTCATTTACGACGATATTCTAAATATTTGCTTTCCTATCACAAAATAATCAAATCGCCAGACTCGAGTGAGTGAGAATACATGAAGTTCATCTAACTAAATAGAAAGTTTAACATAATATATTTCCTTTTTCTCGAGAGCTAACAAAAGATTTTCCTCATAACACGTTAGATATTTGAGAGAATCTCAAAATGTTATTGTTTAATATAGGCTATGCGTGCCTTCCGCCTTAAGACGAGCAGCTCTTGTTCTCGGGCACCTACAGAGGTATTATGAGTGTTTTGTTAGCGCCACAATGTCGTGACGTCACGTGTGGCAGTGAGCGGGATTACCCAGCTAATACGCGCATTGACCGACCGCACTCCATATTGTGCGGACTGCGGCAACTATTGTGTATTGTTTGTAAGGGAGCTACTTGGTCGTGCAGCCACGACCAGCAACTGTGGCAGATAGTACTTACGTGTGCGTACGTTATACCTACCATACGTCATATACAGGGAGATAAACTTTTGCTAGAGCAGACATTGGTTCTTGGACTTATTTATATTGATCAGAGACATTCTTGCAATACATTCAGAGACAGGCAGTGAATCAATCGTCTGTAGTTCAAGTTAGTTTGAAAACTATTTTCAATTTTCATTTGTAGCACGGCACTACAAAAATTACTACAGCGCCAGATAGTTACAAAACTTGACAATAACTAAAGGGCAGTAGGGCCAGTAGGCCACCAGACACAACACCTGTCGGTCGGAAGGCCCTCCCTTTTTATAAGGGACCAAAGACTTTATACCCTGCATGCTCCATAAACTCTTAAATACCTAGTACTTTTGCATAGACTGTTAGAAAACTGGAGTACATATAGCTGTACAAGGATGGTTAAAATCTAAACAGACAACGCCTATTTTTGTGAATACGTTTCGGCATCAATAGATCATTGACTATGTCTGACAGCTATGCAGGAGGAAGTTTCTGACGAGGTTCTGCAAACTAGAGGTTCAAGAGTTCCTTGTGCTTGTAGTTATTTAACTAAAACCTTTACAAGTCGTAACAAAGCGTATGCACACGTATTTAGCGAGCATAATGACGTCAACAGCAGTTGTACACAGAGGATTAACCGGCTGATCCTCCGCCAAGCACCGCGCGAGTGTCGCGTCCTGCGCGCTGCGTCCGCATGCCTTTAGACCGCTGACCACGCGACAAGTAAAGCGTAAAGGTCAGTCTGACGCAGGTTATTGAAACAATTACAGAAGGCTCGGTCTGCACTTTCCACGGTCACTTTGTGGTTATGTTGGACAGAGCTAGGTTTGTCGTTTCACATCATATTTTCAATAAGTCCGTGTATTGTGTATATATCGCAGCCATATCGTAGAACGCGCTGATTGCAAAACGTCGCTATTATGTAAATTATCGTTACGTTTAGCCGGTTTAGGTACCATTTGGCTGATGCATGACAACAACAACCGAATTAAAGTGTTCCTTCAAGTGATATGGTACTATGTACGTCGAAATGGTCTTGTTTTCTATGAACTCTCAGCTGTTGCTGTGTTGATAATTTCTCCTGGACGTACTGTGTGTCTCTGCATCATGCGTCAACTGGACCATTCGCACTCGCACATCTTGTGTAGTACTGCAACAATCTCGTTGCGTCTCATTGTACCCAATGTGAACCTCAAATGTGCTCCTGCGTATGTTTGTATGTCGGTGGCGGGTCGCGTCAGTCGTGTGGCGTGCCTACTGTGTACCGCGTGCTGTGGGCGGGGATTATTGTAACAAAAGGGCTTAATACACGTCTCCGGCTTAATGTACGAGAGATTTTATCGATGCAGCTTTAGAAACTTTACGGATGGAATCATTTTTGCCCAGGTAAACGAAAACAGATAACGGAGAAAAAAATATTCAGTGTCACCTTTTGTTAGCAAGAAAAAAAGACGGTGACATTAATTGTTATACGTTGCGTAAATGTGGCCAATTCGCATTTTCTTACAAATTATTTCTCGAATGCTAATTCGTTGTCACTTTGAGCCGTAATGAGACAAAGACGTGATGCTATCAAAAATAACGAGACAGATGAAGGCAACGCTTTACATAAAGTTATTGTTAGGAGAGGTTGTCAATTAGGCGCGAGGCTATTCCATTGTTCCAGTAGCTGAGGAGCGCCCACACGGTGCCACGCGGTGACCACTCGCTGGCCATGCGGCCCTGGTTCGTCGTTGAGGGAAACAATACGATAAATCATAAGTTGTGAATAACAAGACGGCTTGCTAATTTGACCTCCTGCTTAATATGATTCAAATTAGCAAAGTGTCTTGTTACATAATGAATGTTAATATTTGAGCGCCCACAACAAATAATCAATATTCATGCAAATAAAATCAAGTGTCTGTTTGTTTCAGGTAAGTTGAAGCTAGTTCGACTACATAAAAGGGAATTATAGACAGGACGAAAAAGAAGAAGGTTCCTAATCTAACCGATAACTTGGGGCTGATGAGAAAGTAGGTATTATACGTAAGTCTTCTTATCACTGTACACTTTACTGTAAATATATTTTAATGGTAGTAGATACCATGAAAGTGGATAATTGAAAAGAACAGTATCCAACTCTGCTCCATTTACACTTGCAAATACTGCATTCAATATTCATTCAGAAGATTATGTGAGCGATTGCCAAAACAAATTAGCCACGGACAGTAGCCAAACACAACAGAGCTACAAAGTTAGTGCAATTCAGTTCACACACTGCAGCCGCGCGTAAGTAGATCATGCAGTGTGAGCTGCGATACTATAGAATCCTTTATTCTTATCCAGCCATGCATAACTTTACTCGCCCACCTACCACTCGGCTTTCAAAACTTGCGTTTTACATAGGATATCCAAACCGAAGTGAGTTGAGACACTATCACCTACCCAGGTTATAAACCATTAATCCGCCGTGATGTCGGCAGTCTGCGGTTCAATTGAGCCCGTTGATGTGTTTCTCTGGAATCCTAATAGGATGATGCGAAATCCGAGACAGTGCGCGTCTTAAGTCTTCTCGTATACCTTTACTGATATCATATTAGATGTGTATATCGTGTTACTGAGATTGTATTAAATTAATCAAACTGGCAGATTTGCCATCGCTGTAATGTCGACAATATTCGGCAAGGCACCTTATTTTTTTCTTTTTTAAATCGCCCGACAACGTCGGTGTCTAAATGATCTGTAGTGTCTCATACTTTTGAAACACGACCGTAACGCTTACCTAAATGTTGGACATCCTTTTTGGAGCACTCTAGAATATTACTGAGACAAGAGATTATTAAACACATTTTATTTTTTGTATTTAAGTAAACATACATCTAGCGCTACAGGATCGGAGCTGCCTACCGCGTTGCATCTTGCATCTCCTCTCAGCATCACACTTCAGACTATCTCGTGAGAGTGTTGCAAGACACCTCGTCCGTCGTTCAGCGACTACTGCATATTGTAGGGGGGGACTTTTGAATTAAAATTATTTCGTTTCAAGAAAAATGTAAAAACATGTGAGTATCGTATCGTGAGGTCTGCTTGTTTGGTGTAGTGATAGACCAAAACAAGCGTCAAGGAGGCGTCCTGGGTTCGATTATTAGATTTTTTCATCAGAAATTTCCAAGTAGCAACCGGAGCTGGATTATTGTACCCGGTTAACGACAAGAAGCTGACGAAGTGTGGTTGTACTATGATACGCCCCAGCCTCCTTTGAAAATAACAGGCGTGATGTTTCTTTTGTATTTGGAAGGGCTCTATTAATTAGAATTAAATATTTTGTAAAATGATTTTTAGGGATGATAAATAATAATAATAATAATATGAAGCGTACCGTAACGTATCGTACTCAAAAAGGATAAGAATAACACGATATCAGGTGATTATCTTCCCACGCAGCCTCCATGAAGTGGGTTACTGAACTAACACCCCGCCGTTGCCATGGCAACCCAAGCTAAGCGTATTAATATCCAAACTGAGAGAAATTGCCGTCTTCCTGTGTGATAATGCTTTTTCACATCAAACCTTACCACAATAACATCTGTTCATAAACTAAATGTTAATTCAGGTAGCAATGCATTCATTTTCATTACTAATAATACGATTAGGATTGATCATGAATACAAAGTGGTTACTATTTTAACAATTCAGTAACTGTTACGTTATTAATATCATTGATTTAATTTGAATCGATTACTGTATTGTCTGAACTAACTCCGATACAAACTTTTTTTACGACTGTGCTGATTAATGGGTATGGGGTCGCCATAAAAAATAAACTATCGGCGATACATTTATCAAATTGATTTATGGCAAAGTATCGAGGAGGCAACTTATAATGAAGGCTTGCTAAGCGATGAATGTCTGCAGTCGCTTCTGCAACTTGTACCAAATTCGTAAAGAAGGATCGTTTTGTACACGAACACAGATTACGTGAATAACATTGATTTGCGGTCGTCTCTCATTCATTCGAGAAGAATCAGACTGATTCACATAAAACACGCACAAGTTCGCAACTCCAATGTACCAGCAATTACCATTGAGGGAGCAGCGCAACTTTGTAAACGAACGTCTACATATCTACGTCTAACGACCGCCTTATCTCCACTAGAAGCGACTTCATTACTCAATACTAAAGCTTCCCCGCTAAACCTCTCTTTTATTATATCACAATTAACTTCATCTCCCTTGCACGCGCTGGTCTCTAGATATTTCGTCTCATTCTAGCGTTCATCAGTAATGAATGGGTATTAGTGATGTTATTATTGACCGTGTTTCTGTCCCCATCTTAATCGTCGCAGCTTTTGTCTGTTTCGCCATTTCTGTTGCGTTTGTGTTGTGTGTACGGGTGGTGCCTGCTGCTGCTACTTATCGCTGTAATATAATACTGCTTTGTGTTCAACGTAATGTTATTAAGATTGATGATACGTTTGTCCATTACTTTGTTTGTTCACAATTACTTACGTCTCGAGAACAAGGGGTTATACTGCTTCTTGTGTTATTTACTTCTTTATCTTTCTTATAATATTTGTTAAATTACGTTTGAGTATACTTAAGATGTGTTTCTCAAGTTCTCAAGTAATAATGTTGTGTTCGGAATTCTTCAGTGTCAGCTTACGCGTTTGGCTAAGTTTGACCTTTTCCTGGCTTAGGCCTACGAGAGTCGTGCGCAGAAGTTATATCTTGGTAATCTCACCGCGGCGGCGCTGTAAGTTGGTCTTTCCAGACGAAACTAGTTTATTTATATCTTTACCTACTGATAATGATACCTGCTACTTTCACGATATATTTTTTTTCTTTTTGCCTGCTCTGCGATGCTGATCGGTCAATTAATAAATAATGTTGCGTGAGACCAGTTTCTTCATCAATTACAACTTTGATGCTTATACTGTGGGTGGTCATGTCTCGGTCACTATTGAGTTACTATTTCTGCATCCTACTGGAATTATTTCAACGAAACCTGTACGGGGTTTAAAATAAGCATGAGTAAGTACTAAGCGGAGTATATTAACTTGTTAAGGAAGCTTTTAATGCTCGCCGACAAGGCGATAAGCTGGAGCCATGACAAGGGCCCACAGACGCGGTCCACACACCGCCCCTTTGCATAATTCTGTTAATGGCTACGCAATAAACTTGACAGTTTAATTTCTACGGAATTAATACTCAATTGCATATAGTTTAGTTCGACTTTCCAGAAATCGATGGTGTTCGTTGGCCCTAAGACGAGACGACGTGAACAGACATCCGTTTAGTCCGATGTCGATCAGTATTAATTTTTCATTGAATGGTTGTTATAATAACACCGGTTGAAAGCTGTTATTACTACACGCCACAGTGTACAATCATACAGAAAGATAATAATCATTGTGCTGTCCCACAATGTATTCTTACAAAAGCAAGGCTGCTAGATGTACTCGTAAGTTTCTAAACCTAACCAGTCGTAGTGACTGGCAACACTTATTATTAAGTCGTAATGACTATCTTGTTATTAATTGATTTAAGCGGATTGCTAATACTAATAGCAAAGATCATTAGATAATCAATAAATTTAATTTACTTAATTGTTATTTAGCAGCTATGATTATTTCAATACATCATGCGTTAAGCTCTTAAAATTCTAGATATACTCAGATTTTGAACTCAAGTCTGTGTAACTGTAATTTGCTGTGCTGTGTCGGGTGGGCGAGGGGCAGTCGGGGCGGTCGGGGCAGGGGAACGTATTAATTGTCCGCATCTATCTGATGTTCGTACCGTCGTAATGACATCGTCGTTATGAAGACATTCCTGCTGTGAAACGCCCCCGACAACTACAGAAGACAGGCGATGGACAACAAGGCATAGGCTCCGGCGGGGACAAAAGATTTTTTCGAAAAATCTCTATTCGTGGCAATTGGTCAATATATCTAAAAGCATAACTAGTAGGTATATACGAGTATTTTATATCATCACACTATTATAACGTCAACTTATTGATTATTTATTTTCTCCTGCGTTTTCTCAGATTCCTAGATAAAACGACGTAGGCAAATAATTTCTTACATTTTTTAATGACTAGTCAGTACCATTTTATGGTTTGGTAATTTTATTTAAGCTGGGACGACTCTGGAAATACAAATTAACTAACTCATTTAATAAATACAGCTAAAAGGACCTTAATGTATAGTGATCAACTTTAACTCTTATAATTATTACCTACGTAGTAAACGCTGAATAATTACATTCACCAAATGACTGCTGAAATTATTCACATTTAAATTGAATCACTATAATTTACGCTTTATTATTATTAAGCGACTGCCGCGGTCGGCTAACTTTAATTGCGTTACTTTCGCGTTTCGAATTCAATAATGGTAAATAACACTATATTACTCTAGTTTGATACGGCACCTAAATGAATCTGTAAGATACATTATTTTTATTTACTACACCAGTGGTATACGTAGTTTATTTATTTATTTATTAGATAAGGCACACCAACGACATATTTACAAGATTGGTTCCATAAGGTGATTATAAGTCTACAGTGCGTGTAAATACGTCACTTAAAGGCATGCACAACATTCACAACAAACAATTATTAGATACGATTAAATTAAAAATGATTAAAAACAAAATGAGTTAATTATGAACTAAACAAAAAAAGTTTGATAAAGAAATCATAGTTGCAGCCTGATCGCTCGTCGCTTATCTCTTACACAGTGTCTATTTCTTTCATCGGCTCGCCAGCGATTAATATCGTATGAATTAACTAATCTAGTAGGTACAGATAGACTACACGGCACACGGCAAAATGGCCGCCTTATGGAAATACAAGAGAAATCGTTGATTGCGACAAGATACGCTTTATTATGAAGACGTATATTATATTACAGCCGTCGCGCTCCGCCGACACCGACAGCTTAATGTTAGCTAGCTTATTCCCACATATTTATTTGCATTTAACGGGATTTTTGATTTGTAAATGCTGTGGAATCGGTAATTTTTAAGTGACACGAGAAATGTAAGTAACTTTGTAAAATATAAATTACCTTGCCATGTCGACAATAAATAGTTCAAATAAGTTTTTCGTATATTGGGACTAGTTTTGGTTAAGTAACATAATTCGCTGCTATCCCAAATAGCTTAATTAATACAGGAATAAAACATACATACTTAAACAGAAATAATAAAAAAGTTTCAGGTACTTACAGAGAAGGCGTGTATACTATACATGCCGAATTCTCTGTAAGTAAATGCTCGGCACTCGCAGAATATTAAAAAACCCGACTAAGAATACCATTAAAGAATACTAGATATACAATAAACAGAAAATTATAAAAAAGGGGCTTTTTACAGTAAGCCGGTGGGAAATATAGAATAATTACACAAAAATAAAAAATAAATTGATAACAAAAAAATAAAAGGCTGACAAAGAAGAGAATGGAAGTGAATGCAATTAATTAGGCGGTGTGATACAATACGCACATGAATCCGAAAGTCTTGGGTTCGAACTTGAGACTCGAGCTGGTTAAAGTCTCATAGGATATTGACGTGAAGGGTTAGAGAAGATGACGATGTCACGGGTTTGTACCGTCGCGCGTCGTCGTCGTAGCGATGTTATTATTGTTTCTGATTAGACGCTTCATGGGTGCGGTCGCGGTGCTTTCAAGGATAGTACGACTTGCAGTGGTGGCAAAAGTTATGGTTTCGCGACCAGATTTAATAGTTTTCTATAGCAGTACAGCTAATCGGGAGCATTTACTAAACCGTTCCTTATCTATTTTTTAAAGTTGGATTTGAGCTTTTATATCTTCTGTAATGCAAAATTTGAATTCTCTTCAGCGCGGAAAATAGAGTAGGTGCCTTAATATTCTTCGTCCTGTTATATCACAATCAATAATATTCATGTGTGTTAGATCATCTAACACGCACGTCACAACCACTGCTCGCCTAGTGACGCGACAGAATGTGTTCCACCGGTTCCACGGTACGCGGCTGAGCCTCCACCTTTAGCCCCGCAGCCCGCAGCCCGCAGCCCCGATCCCGCTACAAGCCACGGTTATTATCCGATATTACGCGGACCGTAATAACTGTGATGTTTACACAACATCACATTGTTACGCAAAATGTCTTAGGTTCGTGCAGACAAGCTAAACCGACTTTACAATGAAGAACGTTATGAAATGCCTTTGGATGGTATTTTCTGCTATGTACGTCGAAAAACGGAATTAGCATGTTCAATACTACAGCACCAGGAGCGTTACGTTTCCGATTTTGACATTGTAGATGTAGTTTATAAGACTTTGGCATTGGTGACGATGCACGCTAAATTAAACGAAATTTCAATTCGCGCTTTCTACGCGTAGCTTTTGCGTCTCTCCACATACTTAACCGTTACTTTGCAATATTGTACAATACCTCACCGTTCTCCGCTGACTCAGCAATGTAAACAGAATGTAATGATAATCCTCGGGCTGTACATCACGTGTAATGCGATCTCGGCGACTCGCCGGGCCCTCCCTGTTGGAACAACGCCGGTAAATCATGCGCTAGCACACAGGGCTGCCTCTCTGCCAGGTGCCCTCAAATATAGCGTGAGTAATCTGAAAATTAATTCAATGAACGTGTGATCTCATTACATAACACTCATTACATATTTTCTCCGAATTCCGATAGGTAAATGTGTATTCATGATAATCTAATTCACAATGAATTCCGGCAACGAATTCTACGAATCCACCAAAATTAATTTCAGATTAAAATTGTAAGTTAAATTGAACTTAATCGTTCGTTAAATATATGCCTGCAGGCCGTTTATTAATGCAGTTTCACGTAGGTAATAATTATTATAATGTGTCAAGTTTATTATTACCTACACGTTTATGTACACAAAAAGAATTTATTACATTATTATCCAGGAACATAAAGTTGTCAAAGCCGTGCTCAATACGTCTGTGATATTGGCAACAGCCGGAAGACATAATTACTAAGTTGTCTAAGCGAGTGTCGCGGGCTCGGCGGCACTCCACAGAAGTGGCACTGCCGCCCCTTCGCCCCCGGCCCAATATGTAGGGGATGGATACACACTGATGCATTTCAGTAATTTAAATTGGTTTTCCATGCGATTTCGCTTTTCACGGTAGATTACGGCTACGGAATGATTACGATCATCGAATCTTTCAAGTAGGCGGAATACTTGCTTACATGCTCATTGAAGATTTATATATTATGTAACTACACAGATAATCAAAACAATCGCAGCTTTCTTTATATGCATTCATTTTTGCAAACATAAGTTAATATTGCCCGCAGTCTGTAAATAACCTTATCTAGCCTATAAACTTGGACAGTGCCATATTAATTGCATTGGTCGTCCATTCCTAACAGTTAAAGCCCCTGATTTATAATAATTATAAATGATGACGTTTGGAGACGGCCCTACCAGGCGCGCGCGCGGTTCAATTGAGATGTCAGACCGCGGTGGAGCTCCGCGCGCCGCTGATTACACGCGTCGCGAATAGCATGCACCTCTGCACCGGGACTGCCGCCCTGGTACATCGCGCGGAGGAGGTCTGCATCACAGGGCCAGGCAGATGGGCTGATAGGTCACTAACGGTCTGCGTGTACATACGTACGATCGTAAACTTAATTAAACGCTGTGAAAGTTTAGAGCATATTTTATATTTACTACTAAAAACCATCAAATTCAACAGATACTAGTAAATTAACGATATGTTGAGAACTTTACAGATTTGCAAGGTACCTAGACTCAATTTTTGTGATTTGTGAACTCACTCGTTTAAGGCGATTAGACGAGCTAAATTAGCAACTCTATTTGTAGTGGTTCAAACTTCGTTTGAAACGCTGTTGAAGTTCTAATCAGCTTGCACTACAAAGTGCTTGTTACACATCGAGCATATCCGTCAGTGACTGCGGCCACTGCGGGCCAAATTGTGCGAAATGATTGGTTTTGATCGATTTACAATAAAACTATTGATTGGATTAAAAAACTAAAATACTATCATGCTAATTATTGCTTGAAGAATTATTTGCCTAAAAATTAAAGTGATCGCTAGCATATTAGTATGTTTTTTCTTGTTTAAAAGATATGTTTAGAGATAAGTTCGTGATTTTTTTTATCGAGTCTAATTAATTGTATTATGATTTCAAAACAGTATCATGCTAGCATATATCCTGAACATTATCATATATTTGGTCTTGTTAATAGCAGTGAATCATTATACTTTTCGTAATTATAAAACTCGCGTTTAGCTCATGTAATCGCCTTAAGAAAAATCTAGCCAACTGTTTAAATTAGCGTAACATCTCCGCACAATGTATGAACTCCGCGTTGATCCTACCTCCACGAGATCGCAAATATTGCTGAAGGTTGATTGATCGCATTATGGCGATCGAGCATCGGGAAACATTTAAGGCTGATGCTCCAAAAGAGCCCGCGAAATTCATATTTTCTTAGGTTTTTTTGCAATTTGTAGGCCAGTGCTAAGTTGTATGTTGATGAAAATATCGGTCGCGGCTGTAAGACGTATGTAGTTACAGAATTATAATCATCAAAATAATCAATACAACCCTCCAAGTTCATAAGAGTCGAGGAACGAATTTTTCACGGTCTAAGTCGTTCCTCGAGTTTTATATACCTTAAAGCATCAGCCTTAATAATAATAACACGGACCCGAGTGAAACTTGATTAATTCATTAATAAATAAATGGAGTTGAGATTTATAAATTGTTGATAATTTATATTTATAGCTGTGTATATCGAGCGCGACTCGAACTCGCGACTAATCGCCAACAAACCGCGTGTCGCAACGATTGGGCGACCGCGGCAGCAATAAATCAACATTCAGTCGGCGATACATAATTGAACAATTACTAGGTACTAAATGGCTTTTAAGTTTGGAATAACTTTATTTCGAACAGGGCGGCCGATACATTATTATTTGTAGGCAAATACGTATTACGTTACTATTAGTAATAACGCCACCCATACTGGTCCTAAAGTCCATAGAACCAATTCAGATATCGGCTTCATAATGGTTAGGCATTTTGTAGACATTATAAAACTAGTAAGTATTGTGTATTGCAGATATATATAAGTACCTAACCTCACGCTTTTTATCTATTTCTGTGTTATTATTCTTAAATCTTACAGTATACAGGGTGTAAACAACCTCATCACGAAGCTGTCAACAAACTACACAAAGATTTATTTTTCAACCGACTTCCAATAATTGTACTTCAGAACTTTCAACTGGGTATACTTCCCAGGATGTCCCATAATCAACAAATCAGGATCTGATATGCAATCCTGGAGAGATATAGAGAACTCTTCACATTTTATAGGCACACTAGAAGCGATTTGGGTGTTTTAGGAATTGTACTTTCTCGAAGTAATCCCATTTCAATTTGATGAAGATCTGATGAAGAACTTCTGAGATAGGCAACGGAACTCCTCAATAAATGATAGCAAATGTACTGGGATTGCTGAAATCTCATGTCTGTCTATTGCTTACACCAGTTCATATAAAAAAAAACATGCTGATGCGCTGTGAAAGGGTAAGCACATGTGAAACACTAAAAAGTGAGAAATAAAAACTTAAGTAAAAAAACTTTTTTACAAAAAGTAAAACAGACTTCACACAAAGAAGTGAAAAATAACTTCAGCTTCAGAAGTCGGTGAAAAAACAAACGAAATCATTCAAACAAAGGTCACCGACTGAAAAAGTTTTTTTTGGATGAAAAATCATCTTTTGTGGCAGAATTCAATGTAACACTCAAAACATTGTGCTGATTACATAGTATAGGCGTCGTGGAGGGGTTCAAATCTATGGGTTCAAAATAAAAATCTGACATTAAAAACTTGTGTTAAAAACTTGTAACTTTGACCCTTAATATCTCCGTAACTAGAAGATATCTGGGTATCTGGGTATGGTGCAGAACAAAAAGAAAATGATCGCTGTGACGGGGCGAACACACCCTTATAATGTATTCACATTAGAGACCACTATGTGTCTGAAATAATCACTCTCGGGTGTAAATTTTGTGACGACATTATTTTACCGTCGCTATTTCATTGAACCGACAGCCATAAACTGCGCCAATCAATGAAATCCCAATCTCGACGCGAATTTTCTTCGCAAGTCAGAATTCAGTTTACAAGTTTCTGTTACACACATGTACATAGGTATTATGTACAGGTTGTACATGTGCTGTGTGCACAGACGGTCGGAACAAACAATCGCTGCGAAGTGGCGGCGGTTTGTTTAGCTCAAACTTTGTTACATTATGTATTATGTACACCCCTAATTGAATTTTCTGACAAATATTTGAGTCTATACACCGCATATACATACAGATTTATAATGGTAAAAATAGATTTTTTCCATTCTTAAATATAAAATTTAGTTTACTTGTTTTATTTAATTATAAACTAGCTTCTTAAGCACAAACTCAGTTGAGTCGGTGAGTTATTATTATATTATAAACCATATCTATTGTAACTTGTTCCAGCATCTGACGATGAAACTTATGTGTTGTTCATTGCATTGTTCTAGCCAGTGCGCGGCTTCTTAATTAGTTTATGTTAACAATGCTATATTTTCTTGTGTAAATTGGACATTTTCAAAGTTGTAATTACAGGTAGAATTATTAACATTAAATTATGACATCAAACAGAGGTTGTTACTTATATCTGAGAATATAAATACCAAAGTTAGTTGACTGGCATCACAGACTGACTGATTAGTCACTAGAGCTATATAACATCGTTTAACTGCTGCATCTCACAATATCAGGCTCCCTAAACGGCAACAATAAATTATATCTTACACTAGTCATAGTGTAAGAAGTGCTCCATGTAAAATACTGGTATTCAGCTGCAGTGTAACCACTGGAAGCCGACCCCAACATAGTTTGGAAAATTAATAAATTAATTATAAGCATGCAGCTACTGCTAATGTATAATATCCACTTAACTTATTCCAGCTATTTATTTACTACCTACGTAATAGACTAAAATCGTTGTTAGCTAGCTTTCAACGTAACTAAATGCAGCTGAATACTAGTACACTGATCGTTGGCAAGAGAGTTGGTTCATCATCGGCAAATGACCGATGGGACGACTTCATCCACAGCCCGAACTCACCCACTGAAGGGTATAAGCCTCTCTCCACCTGTGCCAATCTCCAATGTCCCGTGCCAGCCTCATCCAGGTTATTCCCCCGACGGCAAATATGTCGTCTGTGCCCATCTCGCCGCCGGATGACCCACGTTCCTTTTTTAATTTGTTGGTTCTTCTTTTCTGTTGAAGGCCTAGTACAACACACTGATCTACTCGACCGGGTGTGTGTCCGAGCGAGTTTGCTCCTCGTTGCTCGCGGCCGGTAACCCGATCAACGCAACGCAAACGCTATTAGCGTGATGAAGTTGACTGGGCGGTCACAGCCCCTAGCCTTTGGGTCTGTCCTTTGACACAACGAGGCGATTTTATTAAATTTTAAACGTCACTGGGTCGCCTCAATTTTATGTAAAAAGCTCTGTTAAATATAAAGTAAGTTAATATATTTTTGATGTCAGTATTGCCCAAAATTGAGAAAGTACATAAAGTAACAAATACAAACTCCCTTATTTGAAAGCCGCAATCTGGCGCATGAGAGGTGAAGCCCTACTCACAGGGAAAAGACGTGACATTAAACTTTAGTTACATAATTAGAACTAGCGATCCAAAATGAAGTAGTGTGTGGAAAGACCAGTCAAACGACTGGTCCTGCGTTCCGCGGCACTTCGCCCTCGGCATTATCCTGTTATTATACAAAACGCACATGTCACGCCTCCCCGGCGCGCGGTGCGCGGTGCGGCCGTGCTAATAACACATCCAGAGTGTTCTACTATTAGCCACAAGTGCACAGACAAGGGATGTTTGTCTGCGTAGTCCGTTAGACAGCACAAAGGTATCGGGGAAGTGTCCAATATATTAATAACGTGCCAAAGAGCATCACTCGAGATTGATGAACATAAACAAAATATCCCATTGATGACACAACCTGTTCCTTGAGTCATTTGTTTTCACGCATCGAGTACCTAGTTTCCTCTTCCACGGACTAAGTGTTCAGTCTGCGCGATCCTCTACGGTTCGTGTAACTGGCAAGCTCAACACACGTCTTAGTTATTACGTTACAACTTGCACTACGCTGTCAGTCCTGCTACTCGCAACATGCGTTGTTATACAAAGGCTGCTTAATTGCTTTATTTCATCGAATTTAACAGTAGATAGAAAATAAGCACGTATGTGAAACTGAATAATATTGACTGGTATTATAGTGAACTATGTGAACGTGAGAGTGAACAAATTTATGTTTGCACATAGAGGAAGCCTTTGGCAAGCAGTAGTTTGTAAAAGTCTAATGAAATAATTATAGAACTATTACAACGCAAAGTAGTTAGTAATACCGCCATCGAAAATTACGATTTTTTAGCTCAGCTGACCTTTCGCTATCTTAAAGATTCGGTTATGATCGATCTAAGAACCGTAAATTAAAGCAAAAGCATGCAAATAAAATGAAGTTTCGCCATCGCGTCGGTCACGCTTGTCCAGATAATTCTCTAGTTGACTTCCCGGAACAGAGATAAATCAATAATCAGCAGTAATGGCGGTCATCAGCAGCCGTATCTTAATCCCCAGCAATTAAAACAGTATCTAATTGTGCCGCTGTAGGGCGCGGTCCCATTGCACGCGTTTTTTGTAGATAAGGCCCGGGTAGTAATTAGGCGGAGCGATATTTCACGCCTAACACCCGATACGGCCGAGTTATGTGACCGCTATCGCTTCTAGCGCCGCGCCGGGCGGTTTGGCGCAACATACACACTTAGCGTATAGCGTTGTAACTACTATTGTTTGTGGAACAGATTATAGACACAAAGAAAAACATTTTACCAAAGAAATAGAAAGGAAAAGAATAGTTGCATAGGCGTTTTTTTATAATATATTATAATTTGTAGTTTATATCTGTGTTATATATTTTGTCTTGTCTATGTATGTAAATAAATTCTTAGGTTTATCGTATTTAATTTTTTTATTTGCTTTAAGTTTGTATGTATTCTATTTTCACATCTTTTACACACGATGTCTACATCTCTTTTTATCTACTCTCCTTTCGCAGGTATGCTGGAACAGAGTTATTTAGAAATAAGCACCACCTTTGTTTCTATTTTCTATTTCTTTCTTCTTTTCCGTATGTAGTGTGTACATAAACTATTAAATAAAATAATAAATAAAATAACATTTTGTAGTTAGACAGTCACCATTTCAAAGGGGCAGCGTTTATTGCAATGACACCACATTTATTTTCTCACTATACATAAACGGGCTCTTTCCCTTAATCCAATTCAAATAACGTTTATGAACCAATTATTAACAACATACAAACATGTCCAAAAAAGGCTCTGCAACAAGCATCAGTCTACCTTGACACGTCCACTTTTTGGTGTAGTAGCTTATAACTTGCACGCGGCTGCGGCGTCCGTTTAGCTGTGATCGCGCTGCAGTTGATCTGTGGCTCGCAATACCAATTGATTCATCTCCCCACCGCACCACCGGCAAAACCACGGAATAGATCGGGACAGAAGGCTATGTCCATATAGTGAGAGAAAAAGCACCAATACGGCAATATGTCAAGCGAATGCCAGCGAGAGTTCTTCAGTGCTAGCACTCGCTGTAGATAGACGCGTGTTTAGTAGTGGTGCCGGCCGGGGCTGTCGCTCTGAGCATGGAGTTGATCTTCTGTATCTATCTATTTTGTGTGAACGCATTGCATTCGCTACGAACCACCATATATTGTATTAAATGAAGCACTACTAACTCGGATCTACGGCGATTATCTTAACACCGTACTGAATTAACTAGAATTGATGATAATGTGTGTATAACTTGTACTTAATTAAGTTCATTAACTTAACCTAAATGACTGCAAGCTTAATGTTATCGCGGTCGGCTTAAGTCAAATAGATCGGTAGCGCAATACACACTACTTACTACTATTTAGAAGCAGACGTCTAGGTAACAGGAAGGCAGGATCTCATGCACTAGTGCATGGAACATTTCTCAAACGCTTCTCATATTCCTGCACAAGTTAGCTACCTGTTCTACATACGAAACGGCCAACTTGGGACCTATAATATTACTCACTACTCTAAACTTCACTACTAGTGTATAACTCCATAATATTTACCGAATATACATCCTTAGGTATAATAAACTTCCTTTATGAATAAAATGTATTCTCGTTTTTTCTTTTGACCATAAAGCAATAATGGAAAAATCGTTTTGGCTCGCGTCGTCAAAGCGACGTCGTCGTTCCGCGAATGGGATGGTTTATATCCCGGGATTGTACGAACTGCTGATTCAGTACAATTCAGCGGAGACTCATATTCATACAGGACGCGGGTTTATGGCCGGCTGAATGGACGGCTCGGTTTTTTCCTAAAATGAAGTAATGTGCTTATGAGGAGGGCGACGTTAGCCCTCTCGTGTATCACTGTCCGACCTCTATTGTGCGTGAGATGCGGCTTATGATGCACTGAGTGTATTCCGATGGGTGCGTATATAACTACGGTCTAAAGACCTACTGTTTAAAAAACCTGAAGACCGTACTTATCCAATGAACGATATCCATAATGAACCGTTCATCTGCGGTCGACTCACCTACGGTTTAAACATGCAGCGCGCGTGTTAGTTGCATTTCCTTTCTGATTCATAAAAACATGCAAAGTACTTAACCCTGGAAATAAAGTAGAACTCAGTAACTAATACATCACTAACTACTACTACACTGTTTACTACAGAATTAACAAGAATGTAAGCAATACTCGTAAGTCATGATAGCAAAACCGTTACGCCAAATAATCATTTTTCTCTTACGCAAATAGAGTTTGAAATTAACACTACAGATGCCAACTTATCGCCTTTTTTCATTCTGTCAAGTGCGAGTCAAACTCGCACACAAAGGGTTCCGTAGCACTGATCAATGTGTTAACAATATTTTACTGATCATTCCTAACTCAATTTGCACTCAACAGCAAAACTAAATTTGTTTATGAAAATGTCCCATTTGTCAAAAAATAATCACCAAATCATAATATTCAATCTAATTTTTGTTGGCAGTTCTTTTTACGTTTTTTCTAAAAACCCACAATTTTAACACAATTTTACTCAACTTACCGTAAAACTTAGAGGCACAAGTTTTACGGCTTTAGAAGCGAAAATCTTATCAACCATAGACAAGAGAAAGTATTTTAAAACCTCGATATTTTTAAGAGCTCTCTAATAGACACATGAATGGATGTAGAAGTGTAGAAGTTCATAAAAGACACCGGCCCTCCAAATTTCAACTGTGTGGTGCCAACAGTCTCGGAGTAAAATGGCTTTGACATACGGACATACTGACGGCTAGTATGTCCGTGAATCTAAAAGGGTTTGATGTTTACCATTTGACAACTGAACCCTAAAAACATCTGACGGGTCCAAGTATTTCTTGTACTTGCTGATCCGCGCGGGGTTGGAAAAACAACTTGTTTCAATTTCCCTTAACAAAATGAAGACTGAAACGTTTCGCTTCAAGCCTCTTATACTCATTTTGCGCGAGCTTTGTTTTACTTAGACGACATTCTGCTACACATGAACCTGCCGTTAATTGTGTTCTAGCGATATAATAACACATTCACGACTCATTTATTTAATAATAAGGAGCACATTTTCGTTCGTACATTTTCGGATAAGGTAATATCAAAGTTAATTAGGCAGACATTTTGATACGGAGATATTGTACGGGTTAAGCCGTAACGGGTCCCTGCGAACTAGCTAGTAGGTAACAAGTCTGGCGCTAGGCAGTACTGTTTATTTCTAATTGAACTTTAGATAAAACGATCACATTTATCTAATCTAGCTCAGTCGAAATGGTTAAAAGCAATTTGCAAGCCGTTTATGGAGCTTAGTGTTGCTAAATAGAACATTTGTTAGCTGCGGTGGGAACATAATTTAAGTCTATTGTTTAAAGCGCTGCTGGAAGTTATTGCCGACGCACTAATACCTGCTCTGGAATGTGAGAACATGCTTGCAGAGCCGGGTCCTGTTCCCCTCTAATAGGTGATTTGATTCCTTATAAACGATGTTAGCTCAAACACAACATGGCGTGCCCTACCTGTTAAACCGTCACATCCACTGCCCCTCGTAAAATAAAACCAGTACACACAATTACGTAGTCTCGCTAATTGTAACATAATCGTGCATTGCCTTCCGGTGTGTCGCTGGCATCCGGTCCCGTCCGGTCGCGTCCGGTCGTGGTCCGCTCGATGTCCGAATGAATATAATTTTTACGAGCGCCCGAGCGGCACGCGGTGGACGGGCCGCGTAAACTTTTTTAACTTTATTGACATTAAATCTTGATTCGGAGTGACATGGCGAGCGGCGAGCCAGGGCTGCGGGGCTGCGGGGCTGGCGGGCCGCCCGCCAGCGTCCACGCATCGCAACGTATTTACATGCGACCATGTCACTGTGTACAAAAAGTTTTTATTTCTGGAATGGCTTCCGAAAAATAGATTAATAAAATGCCTCCAAATTGGTTAATTTATCGATGTCTGAAACATTATTTCAGTCCATCATCATTACGAATGAAACGTGTTAGTGTTATCTCGTGCTTTGACGGCTGTATTTCAACATTGGGGTAATAGAAGGAATAAAGGAAGTAAGTAAACAAAGAGTTGATTGTTGGTTGCCTACGATCAATTGATTGATAATTTAAAATAACTTGTTAAATCATAATTTAATTCGATTTAATTTATCACATTTTAATATTGTGTAGAATCTTATTAATTTCTTTAAAAGTCATTGCATTGGTCATGTCAAACCAGAGCAGAGAATGTAATATCCAGAGTAGGGTCGCGCGCGCGCCATCTTTACTGTATTGATGGGCTTGACATATGCGGTAACAGAGCAAGGATTGCTTGGAGAACGCTGGTGGCTGGTGATGAAGTTAGATTTGTGTCGCGAACCTGCTGTTCGAATATAATTGCTAAGCAAACTAGTTATTGTGAAATATTACCATTAAATTGTATGAAGCTGTGAATACTTTCAGCCAAATGATGCCTAGATTCCGTGAACACTGACGATGTCGAGGAGGATGTTGCTTCTCCGATATTATGTATATTAAAAGCACGAAAAAAAAAATAAGCAACAATATTGAAAACCGGTAAGACATCAAACATTTGAGTCACTAGATACACATTATACTACTATGCAAAATTCTGAAAACATGCTAAAATAATAATAAAAAACCGGTTTTATTACCTACACACGTCGGTTAAACTCGTTACCGATAAAAAAGAACGGGCACAGTAGCGTACGGATATAAATTATCGGATAGTACGGGAACACTCGCCGCAGCTCGCAGTCTCGACTCGTTCCAATAAAATCTATTCGCTGCGGGAACATCTACCGAGGGGATGTGTCACCGACTAAACTTTTATTAAATTCTTCAGGATTTTTAATTTATTAGAAGGCTGAGCGTGAATTATCATATCTGTTCGGTTATTTAGGGTGGCGCGGTGGTCATTTGATTCCGGGTCACGTACCGATTAATACAGCTCCCAGTCCCTCCCGCACCCCGCGGCCGTCTGCGAGCCGGGGCCGGCGCCGGCAGCCGGAGCGTGCCGCTCAGGATCCACCAAATTAATCGACGCACTTTAGAGCTATTTAACATTATAATTGGGCTTGTCACAACGGTTTACTTGGACGGCGTTAAACTCATTCCAAAGGCTTTGCAGTAAAGCGTCCATTTGTTACAGTAATTACAGCCATTTGAAACAACTTATTTAGTAGTAATAGTAACTGGTTCGTTTTGAATACATTAGTAAAAGATACTATCAATAGTACTTAACGCTTACTCGAGTGGCCGAGTTAGATTAATCAAGAATTATTGTTACCATTTTACAAACTAGCTTGAACCAAGTTCTACATAATCATTGTGACCTCTTCTTCTACTCAGATACATTTAAGTAATTTTAAAACCTCTGAATGAAACCATAATCTCTATCAGCAAATCTTTTACATTACGCTACAAAAATGTGTTTTTAAAGTTCATCCGCGCGAATAAGAGATTAAACGAGCAGCGCATGAATAGCGCAGTGATCAGATAGCCGTCACCGTGTCGTGCCGTGGAGGCACCGTATCGCCGCCGCGCGCCGGAGCGGTGCCGTGCCGGACCGGGGTCGGGCCGGACGGATAGCGATGTTCGCTCGGAGACGTGGAGTACTTGGAACTTTGCGGGAGATGACATTTTTCTATTAATAGCGAAGGTGCAAGTTGTCAGACGTGCGGTAGACACAGCTTGAGAAACGTATGCTGATTTCTACGCATGGTCAACCTTGTGACGCCGACTGTTGACGTCTCGTTATAAAATATTTAAGTTGTAGAATATTTCTTTACTGAAGCTACTTACGTTAATTTTTACCGTTCCGTGAACTCTATTATTTTCCATTTTCACTTCCAAACTTAGTATTTTACAACTGTTTAGTTCCCATACAAAAATAAATCATCAACATAAACAGACTATCGCCGCTAACTCATTTATTCATACGAGTAGGTACATCCGGATCCGGCGCCCGGCCTTAACGAGTGACGGACTATTTGATTTGTTTCTTTCCAAAGCAATTGATAGATTAAAGAAAATATTAATGAATCTACTGTAAGTAATTTGTTAACTTACCTGTTTCACATTGATCTGATCATGTTTCATCAATTCTTATTTCTTATCAATATATAAATTACTCTCCTACTTTCTTGCGCCCAACTGGGATCTGATCCTTGTAAACCTTAAATTCACATTCTGAAATAAATTGACTATTATTTTAATTGGCTATTGTAATTTGGTTTTCGGTTTTTTCACCTGCATGCCGTAAAAACTGCCCACATAACCTGTGTGTGCCAACACGAGTGCGCACGCGCCTCGTGCCGCGCCACCGTCTCCCACGCAGACCAGCTGTAACGTTCAACTTGATCGATGTTGATAACCCAACATTGATTTGATTGATTGGAGATAACGTTCGTTAATTTATTACTTCCTTTGCTACAGCGTTTATGTTCGTGTCGCAAATGTTGCTACATTGTCTCACTATTAACTACTGTCGTGTTGACTACGCAGAAAGGCCAAACTGTTAAAATTGGTTTAGTTTGTAACCATGAACTCTGAAAATTACTCAACTTTCTTCGCTACTTTTTCCCCACCAGTGAAACCGAAATAAACAGAACAAACTTTTCCATATAAACGTCAAAAATTACGTAACTCCCGCGGATCGAAAGTTTATGATCAGTGACCGGGAACAACAGGAAACGCGGCGCGAGGGCGACTGAAAGCGATCCCGTGAAATATTACCTCTCTTTAATATATGCCGCGATAAAAATATCAGCAGTCCACCGCACGCGCTGACAAATCGCACGGCGATCACTTCTACTACTTTCTCTGCTATCCTGGACTATGTGAACATTAAACAGAAGGATCACTTCTCACAACACTTTAATTGATTGATACCATCATTTCCCTTTATCAAAAGTGAGAGGCATCGTGAAACTTTGTTGAAAGTGTGCTGTCTGTCGTAATGTGGAGTTGCAATAGAATGCCCGGCACATCGGCACATCGGGGATAATTAACCAAATCTAGGATGCATTAAGGAAGTCAAACATGTTCTAGCTAGTCAAATAAAACAATACTAAGCCCATGTCTACTAGACTTTCTTGTTAATGGTCCTTCTGTGCTATGTCTGTCATGTCATCGACCAGCAATATATTATAATTCGTCCCCGGTGCGTTGCGCCGATAAATCCCGGCGCGTCACCTGCACCTCATCCATTCATTCATTCGTTCATCCCGGTCGCTGCGTCCCGCCGCTCGCCGCACCGCCGCCGTCCCGCACCGTCGCAGCACCTCATTCATTCATTCATAACCTGTCACTGCGTCACTGCGACATCATTTTTGAGTTATAGCCTCGAGTCCGTCGCAGTTAACATGCTTCATTGCTATGATATGCATATTAGTTCGTAGTTTGGTAACGGAGCTTTGCATAGGGCATGGGCTGTTCGATGGTCGAATAAATCCTATAGGTAAACTGGTTATAATAACACTCCCTGTTAGGAAGAGCCCGTGGCTACATAATAACAGCTGCATGCGGCTCATCTTCAAGGTTAAGGAGCGTTTGCCAAGATTAGTCCGTGCGTGGGTGACCATCAATGACCAAGTCGTTGATCCTGGCTGACTTGGTGATGATAATTTGATAATGTAGATCTTTGCCAGTCGTTACAGATAAACAGCAGCGCAGCGGTCCGAAAGTCTTACCAAGGTATCCCATTACCCAGTACTAAGAATATTAAGCTATTGTAAATAATATATTTTATTTGAAATACCTATAAGTATGTTTTTTTTAAGAATTAAAAAAAAAAAAATTGGTATGGTAAATAGTAGCTGACTGGAAGCCGACCCCAATATATTTGGAAAAGGCCAGGCTGATGATGACTATATCTATAAAATAAGAAGTATAATCAATCATAGTACCGGCTAGCAGCTCATTCCAAGTTTAATAAAAAAAAAATAAGAAATGACGATGTTTGCTCCATTAAATATATGTATTGAAATAAAGCACCGCGGGGTCCACGCACAACGGCACAATTAGCGGCATGCATATAAAGCGGGCTAATCTCGCGGCTGCTATCAAAATAATTTTCTCAGCTTGTGCTCTCCGTATCTCAAATGTAAATTAAAGTAAATTACAAGATTCTGTTGACATTTGCAGTCAATAAACGTAGCTCAACAACAACCCTGTGCTCACAAATCAGTGACACAACTTATACAACTCTAACGTGAGTGTACGGCTCATTTCAATAAAATTTACCAACTATTTTAATGAATAAGTATTGCAAAATCACTTTAAAAGCATTAAGTAAGTTTTGTATGAAGAAAAACGTTTAAATTAAGTACAAACACAGTACAGGTAGTAAAAAAAATTACTCACAATGACAAAGCGCAGAATAACAAAAAATGGAAAAGTTTCACCAAATAGTCAATACGTGAAGACGTATGCGATACAAATGACAAGCTGATTGATGGGTGGGAGTAGTGCCGTTGTGGTGCCGAATAGTGTGCCTTGACCACCCGCACCCGCTGCCACCGACGGCAATAAGTGAGGATTTTGTATCAAACGCATTTATTGCGTTATATTGTTGTGTAGGTTTTGTTTTACAAGGATTCCTTAATCACATGTGTATGTATAATAGTGTGTATATAATAATATGTATAACAAGTGTCACCAGAAAACACAAACTTATAATTAGTGGGGAAAAGGGGTCGCCAATTTGAATACTAAAAAAGTTCCATTAACATGATTACCTAAATATTAAATCGTGGAGTCAAATTGTGATCTCCCCTTCTCCTCGAGTGCGACAATATTCACTCCTTCTTACTCCCCTCAGCAAGTTACGACTATTGGGAACTTACGACGTGTCCGGGGTATTAAGCAGCTGATACATTCCACAAATCCACATACATTTCTTTGTACCCCCAGATCACAGTGCAGGAAATCATTTTAATACTATGAATATTTTATTCGTGGAGAGCACAAGAATAACTCGGTGTGTTGAAACCATAGCTGCTTTGTCAAGTTCGGGAAAAATGTGTGAATACAGAGGAAGTTGCGAAGCGATAATATCTGTAGTGTCCAGCTTTATGTGCAGTGCAGTATGAGGACAGCGCGGATAACCATCAGATAAACTGAGATTCCTTGTAATTAAGAGCGCACATGTTCACTGGAAGCAATAACACACAGATTTATCAGTATGCATGCACATAACTACAATATTGACTAAATAACTTAATAGATGGCCGTACGTTAGCGCCTGCGGTTTCTTATCCGCGCGGCGGACGCGACTGTACCGAATACATTGAACACGACCGGCGACCCTCTAATAACGATCCAATTGCTACGTGCATTTTATCTTAATTGCTTTTTACGACCTCCCTCCATCCTAGTACGTAGATAACTGCAGATATTTGCATCCGAACAACAGATAAACGTATAAATAGTGTTGTGATGGCACACCGCACGCCGCGCGCCGCCATTACAAGCTACAAGTCAGACGCTTTATTTGTTTGAAGCAGCGCTGCACGCTGGTGGCATACAATATATCGCCGGTTTCACGGGCGTGTTGTGAATCTCGTCGAGTGGAGCCGATCACGTGCGAATGTGACGCGTCATCCGATTTGAATTGTTTCGTGCGACCTAGCCCCGGCACGTTGCGGCGCGGCGCGGCTCGGCGCGGTGCTGTGCGATGCGGTACGGAGGGGCGCAGTCACTCCTCCGGAGATTCTTACCAACCGTCTTCCTTCCGTGACACTTTTATTTATGTTGAAGTTGTTGAAGATCGAATGGGGATTTTACTTCAAACGTGTTCCCAAATCAATATTCTTAGGAGGGCTTATGTTTACCGCTTTCAATTGAAACAGACAGCTCTTGACGTTTCATATTGAAAAAGATATTCGATACAAATATTATCTTCTACATTTTAATAGACTCGTAGGGTAATCTGGCTATTATCTTAATATAATTTGTGTTCAGCACTAGTTAAAGGATCACTGTTCATCTATTCAAAACCGATTACCAGTAACTAGTTATCAGTGATCGATGAATTTAATTATTTCAAGATAATCTATTAATTGATTTGCTACAATTAATTTTCTATAATGTCAGGCGATACTTAACGGGTTGCAAGCGATTTAGATCATATAACAAGAATGTTTTCCGTCGTCATGGCTGTATGATCTTATTAGTAAACCCCTAAGATGGTAAATCAGGTTAACTACTTAGTAATAAGCTCGAGAGGAAACTGTTTACTTGTTCGATGCTGGCTGGTGGTAGGTGTGCTGTCTGCTTGCATCTATTCTACGACACCAGTGTATATAAGTCATGGCGGGAGTGACATGGCAGAGAATGGCGGATTATTTAGAGTGCTAAATAATTTTATAATTAGATCCGCGCCTCCGACATCGTCACCTCACAATGGGACGAGACGTAACTCGACTGCAGTCAACAATGGGGTGCAAGTTTGGAGCTCAAGCGAGTCATTTAGTATTGTAGTATTTAAGAACTTAGACTTGCGTCATCGAAACCCTAAAATTTTACACTTTAAGAGTCAGGTTTTAGGGTTTCAATATATATTGTAAAAACTTCTTTCACCTGTTCAAAACTAATGACAATTACACAATGAAATAGGAAATGTAATATAATCCCACTATATTCCCGCTCCCTGTCGTGACTTGGTCGTGATTTACTCGCGTCATAATCGAGTGAAAACCACGTCTTTTGTCCGTCGCTGCTTATTATCAAGTGGCGCTTTTCACAGCTATTAAGTGCAGGACTCTGCCGCGCCGGTAGGGGGGGGTGGGGGGTGAGGGGGTGGGGCTATGTAGGAGATGCGTTCAGTAGGTCCACGCTGTCACTCAAAACTGTCGAACAAATCCAGTCTGCCTGCCACATGGTGCATACAATCAAATAGGTTATCTAAGTTAAACAGCAATATTTTCTTATCTTGCTCATCATTTAACACGAGTCGCTACAGTACGTAGTACTGCTACTATAGCAGTTAGCGCGTAGTTCAGAGATATTTTTGTATCATTAATTGTCTGCGTGAGCTTTATATCGCGCATTGTAAAGAGTAGCCCTTCTGTCCGTATCTGTTCAGTGTATAAAACAGAGACATTATACGGTTGTATTTATACAATATTTGGTACGACGCAACTAATTAAGTTTGTTATTCATTTATTAAGCGTGCTTTGAACAAAATGTAATTTTGTCGCGAGATTATTTAGATGTAGAAACATTCGCGTTATTAACTGAACATGAAATTACGTGAAATTGCCGCAGTCCGCTTTGTTGAACACTAACAATGTTTTAACTAAATTACTTGGTAATCGTCTCTTTAGGAAAAAGTCATAAAAGCTAACGTTGCTCACGTGTTACTTAGCCATAACCTTAAGAAATAATGGCGGTAGCTTTGACTTACTCGATTGTAGTACACTCAGAGACGCAAAGCAGGAAAGCTTTTCAAAATTGATTTCATTAAGAGGGAAGTTAACAAATGTGTAACTGCAAGAGATTCTAGAACAAAACAAACTTAAATTCACGCTAGCAGGTATCGTACTCGTAGTTTCGGTCTAATAAGCATTTTGCATATGAAACTGTCTCTCCTGAAAACACACGTACCAAAGAAAACTTTGTTTGAATGACTCACTTACACAATCCTGAAATAAAATTGGCTCAGTGCCTTGAATTTTTGCCTTATAATAAATTAAAAGCTACACCAAATAAAATAATGAGAAGTAAATATTGGTTGGTCGACAACAGATCTCAGTTAGAGCACAACTTCGTACAATCAGCTGTTTCTACAGTTAGTAAGCAACGCTACATTTATCGTGTATTATTTTCGACTCCCCTCGTTATTAACTTTATTATTTTCTTAAATAACAAGGTTGGCTATTACTCCCACACACAAACTGTATAACGAAATGCAAATGGATTCTTATTATGCTTTTTAATTGCCTTGCGGAGCTTTCGTCAAATTATTTCTAAGTTGGTTTAACAATACCAGCAGTGGATGGTTCAAATGTTATAATGATTTTGTCGTTGGTCTACACATATAGTTAAAGTACGTTAGGGCGACTAAGGGCGGTGATCCAACAAATAACATTGCAGATCTCATATTTGGGAGGCGGGCAGAGCCGCGTGAAATTAGCTAGTGCATGAGCGAGCGGTGCGCTGTAGTGCATGCGATTGTCATTTGTTAGTAATTGTTTGACATAATAGGAACATATTAAGCACTAGGTACTACACAAAGTCATGCCCACAGCTGCTGTACAAGTGTACATGGACCTCTCGACTGACTAGTCAACAAGATTTCCCCGTAAGTTCCACTGCTGACAGACCGTGAGGTCTAGGTCTTTTGCAGAATATTCTGAGTTTCTATCGAGAATAGCTAAAAAGCAGCTTAGAGAGCCGATTTGTGCCCTGTGGACGGCATAAGGCTCGCGAACTACTTACTTATACATGACTACCAAACTTACACATAACTAGTACGACATGAGGCTACACAGGTACAGGTTCGTTGTCTAACCCTTAGCGGAACAAGCGTGAAGCTGTGCCAAAGTATGTACGAGATCTGTGATAGTAGCTCACACATTGCACAGGTGCACACTGACTGTTCTGTACAACTTATCTCTCGATAGCCGCGAGCCGGGCCTAAGCTCGACATATAAATTTTCATGAGACTTTCCATTTATAATTATAAATTCTAACAAGTCAATAAGATTATAATAACAATGGGCATTTCCCTCGGAGCCATAACTTTGTGACTTCATCTACATTAGCTTATAATTTATGCTAATTTTACTTCATATTGATAAATATTCAAATGGCGGAGTGAAAAGTTTTTGTAAAGAACTCCAAGTTTCGGTAAGTGCTTCCTATTCCTTGTTTTGTTTCGTTGTAGCACAATACGGTTCATTTTAATAATTACTAAGTGACTCCTGACTTATTTTACACGGAAATAATAATATACGAGTAGTAACACGTTGCTGAACTTCATAAAACCATACGTAGATAGATAAGTCATCTTACCGTAGTTAAGATGCGGTGGTGAGATGTGCGATCTCAGTCAATCATAGCAACCCTTTATAATATGGAACTGAAGAACTGATACATAATAGTAAACGTTTATGGTTTCAGTCATATCCCAACTTAGCAACCGTAGTCGCAAAATACATATAAAACAGTAAAAATACTCCACAAGTTTACAGACGAGGACCTCACAGAGATCGGTTAGACGTTCATGAATCATGTCTAACTGACGTTTATGAATTGTTTGTATTCCACTTTCACTAAAAGTTAATAAACATAAAACATTGTAAAATGTTACCATAATAAAGTTATAAATGTTCGTTTAGGAAAGTTCTTCTGGTTCCGGTTATGGAAAATGATACGAATGCTGTATTAAGCTTGTTTAATACAGACATTAACCATTTGTTGTAAAGGTCGATAAACACAAAGATGTAAATCTAAATTTGTGCTGTCAAATTAAATAAACGTTAATTACCGTTGAAGACACTAATTAAAGTACTAATTATAAGATTACTTCGACTTGATAACGAACGCACCTTGTTATGTTTACATACATATATCGTGCTGATTTATTTTGTTTGGGGCATTAGAACGGACGTAGGTGTAATATGTAGTTATGTTATGTGGGGTTTTATGCATATTTGGTTACAGAACTGGATAGAAAACAAATAAAATGCAAATGACCTGACTTAACAAGAAGTACCAGCGAGGTGTAGTCCCGCTGGGTGCTGGGCGCGGGCTCGCTGTAAACTCCGCTATTTTCCCACATTATCGAGTCAGGCAGACAGCGCGGATCAAGTCGGCTCCACTTTATAGCACCCCGGCCCGGCAACCCCGGCACCCCCGCACCCCCGCACCCCCGCGCCCCCGCATGCTATATATTTCAGCGCACATTAAACTTTACGACATCAACTTTTCAGCCACCGACAATAAATTTGCGTTATTTATACACGCCACATAAAGCCAGATATCCGCCACAGTCCACAGCCCGAATATTCTCTCTCATACTGATGGAAATATGGACTGTTGTTGTCCGAATACAATTATTTATTTATTTGGGCCCCGGTTCGCGCCGATGCATCAAAGTTGGGACATATTTTTGTGAAGTTTTAACGTGTTGCGTAATTTATACGAGTGATCGGTCACGCAACGTGCGGCGCGGCGAGCTCCGGTCCGAGTGTGTGCATTGTACTGCCATCATAATATTCATAATGAAACTTACTCCGCGGATATTTCCGTCGCGAAGTATCAGTGGTACTATTAGAAGCACATTCCGCCTGTAAGCGCTCGTTCCGTACATTTTTTAATATCGCGGACGGAATATGACCTCTCTACGTTTAATTGCTCCGTACATTAAGAAGCGCTGTCTGTTATTACCGCCGTTTAGCGAAAATGAGCTTTAGTTCCTAGTAATTAGAGTAGAATTTTGATGGCTCCCGTTGGAGGAAGGATGCACATTTTAATCTAGACTTTGTGGTACTTTTTGCCCGGCGCAATTAGGAGCCCGCGACAAAGCACCCAAAGAGATTTCAAAGGATTAAATGTTTCCATTACATGGACTTTTGTCGGAACAGAAATAATATCTTTAGGGAAGGAACTCGGAGGGCCGGGAGGGATATTTTAGAGGAAAAAAATTTAGTGGTAGGTAGAGGTAGTTGTTGTAGATAATAAATAACTCCCACGCGACTGCTGAATTTAATGAAAGCGGCTTTTGTTAAGCGACCCCGACTACCTGGAGGGCCTAAATAAACTAATTAAGAAATGTCAAACTTCTTCAGTTTAACGAGGAAAATAATAAAAGTTTTCTATTTTTTATCGTTTGAGTAAAAAAAAAATAACAATGAAGCGTTCTCTAAGTATTTCTTAGAATAAATAATAATTATCCAATATCGACTTTGCATCAAAAACATACTTACTTCCTGTGGTTTGTGATTGCGACACAGAAAACACAAATAGGTTGTGATAAGGTGAAATATAATAATTAACTCCGCCATAGCCTCGTAGCCTCGTAGGCCTCGTAGGCCTCGTGTCTACGCCGTAGCCACCGCTCGTAGCCAGTATACTGTCGTAGATACCGCGCGTAGGCAACTTAAACTCAAAGCACTTACATTCAAATAAACTTTACGAGCACTTTTGAAGGTTAAAATAAAAGGATGAAGCTGTAGTTGCCCTATCCACAGAATAGATCTCTGGAGAAGAATGGGCAATAAACTCCATGGGTAGTTGGACACATTATATTCTACAAGGTCTAGGTTACATCATCATGTTGAGACTGCAGTTTGACAGTCATATTGTTTGAAGAATAGAAAACGTTTTCCAGGTGTTTAGGTACTTTTAAAACGATATAAATAATCATAGCACTAAAGTAGGTTCCTACTTGTCGGTGTTGCTTGAGTACAGTAGTAGTGTGGGTGTTGAGGTCGGTCAGACGTGTCAGTGACAAACAGTGGTGCTTCATCAAGTAGTCGCGAGGTGTGAGCAGACAGCGAGCGAGTAACGAGCGGGTGGCTGCACTTGTTGCCGGCACGCTCACCATGTTCCAGAACCCGTGCACACACCTCGCGGGTTAGTTTTCTTATAGATGAATCGGGGTCATCGTATTTCAAACTATAACTGGATTCTTCTAACCTTATGAAACTCCTTTCAATAAACCTACACAGGTTAACTATGCTTATTTTTAAAAAGCTTATTTAAATTAATAATGTTTTTGGATTCAATAAATGGATTTTGCATAGTGTGTTTGATTAAATATACTTACACACAGGGTTATTTGTAAAATACCAACAACCTCGCAGGATTAGATTACTAACATTACAAAAAAACAACATTTGTTTTACGACTTTTTAGAAACAAAAACAAAAACTAACGACTTTTCATACAAAACTCGATCAGCTGTTCGGACATATGTATGGAGAGTTGTTTTTTTTTCCGTCTGTTTCTAGTTTTTGTTGTCCAAAATGATTTATTACCACAAAATCTTCTAATCAGGATCACACGACACTTAATATCCTGTAATAAATATCAATGTGTTGTTTGTTCCAGGTACGTCCCAAAAATTTGGCCGCATTTGTCAGTATTACACTCCGTAAGTAATACCACTTTTTATTTCCTTAATCCTATTTAAGAGTGCATACACGGCGCTAAGGCGAGGGCCGAAAGCCGAGAGCCGAGGCCGAGGGGACAAAAGACAAACGATGTCGTCCTCCACGATACGACCGGACTATTATTGATGTTCCTACCTGTACCTACATAATATTTAGATACTAAATCCGACGCGAGTCGTTTCAAAGGAATAAAACTTTATTTTATATAAATCTCAAAATAAAAGGTATGAAACCTGGATCTCTCAAAAAACAATCCACCTTTTGTTAAATATGTTCTTGAAGTCGGCTAACAGCAGCGTGATGTGTACGCAAGTGTGTGTGATGTTCACATCATCGTCACGGTCGAGCGGGCATGAGGGGCCGCGCGGTCGTGCGGCGAGCGGTCGCGCGTGTGATCGCTGCGTCTGTTTGCACAGGACGAGCGCACTATCAGCACGCCTTGATTAATAACAAATAAAACTGAGATTTGGACCCTCCATCACCGTATTGATCCTTTGGCGGAAAAGCGAGAAAATCGGATGTACGAAGTTGCTATTTCATTTAGCAAAGAACTCCACTCGATCGTGTAGCGTCGAATGATGGCAATTTATTTACTTTTTTCAAATAAAATGGCACATACGGCACGCGGCACGGCACGGCGTGGCGCGGTGCAGGCGTCAACGAGAGCGATCTATCACAACGCGCCGCAGCTGGCCGTACACTCTCGCACGTTATCGCACACGATCGCAACACCATTGACGTACGCGTTAACGTTTGATTAGATTACATTCACAAACGAAAATGTTGTGTCGATAGACTTAGGAAATCCAAATTACCAAAGAATCTTGGTTTACTGTCATTTAAACACTTCGTATGACACCTGTGGATACAAAAAAAAATTAGCACACAGGAAAGAAAATTGGCGAAATTTGCTGAAAAAATGGTCGAGTGCTACGAATATCGAAAGCGGAGGGTCCATTGAGCGGGGTCGTATTTCTTACTTTGTAACTGTCACGTCACACACGCCGACACGCAGATAATCAAGGTAACCGCGTTCAGTAACACGAGCCATCAATAAGCACCGCGCCTCTCCCCTGCCCCTGTCTACCCCTGCCTCGCCCTCAGTCCGTCGGGACAAGGGTGTGTACTGATTTGTAATTTGGTACGCGCCGCGCGTCGCCGGGGACTCG